>JAQMCX010000054.1:4222351-4239379 GCA_029814765.1 Acanthurus leucopareius | reverse complement strand
CGTTAAAATCTTTATCGCGTTAAAATCTTTATGATTAATTGATCGAAATTAACGCGTTAAAGTCCCGGCCCTAATAAATACCTGAATTTCTTCATGAGCACAAGACTTGAGAAGATGTACTTTGTCCCATTCCCCTGCTGATGTGCTTACAAAACAAGAGAGCTCGGATGAACAACACGACAACCGAACAACTGAAACAAACACAGAAACTTTTTTTCTCTGATTTAATTGTGACAATTGAACAGAGAATACTCAGACCAATTAGAAACATGTAAGTTGTGACCTGAAACTGATTTTATTTTGAATTCTGAATCATCATCGCTCACAGTGATAACTTCAAAAGTGTCAAAGATGAAGTATATTTGTTCCCAGGGAGACTCTCCACACAAACAGCTACGTGGCCCGTTAGCAGTGAGGCCGAGCTCGTCCATGCTGTGATAACACAATGGCTGTTCATCACCTCAAAGCTTACCCACGGTGCAGCTCTCATACCAGCAGATGGTAAAGCCGCCCATCTCCAGCAGAATCACATTTAACTGCTGCAACGCACACACACACACACACACACATGCATACACACACACAAACACACCAGAGTCCCCGCCCTGTTGCTCTGGGTTGTATTATGAGCTGATTGAGATTCCGTACCGAGCTCCGCTCTGCGCTCATTGCTTTTATCAGTGGACTTTTATCTCCACTCTTCCCCACAACCTCCGTCCTCCTCTGTGCCTCCACCTCGTCCCAGCAGTCAGATATCACAGCCAGCAAGCAGGCCGGGGTGGCCAGCTGCTCGCTCCACCACCATCTCCACCTCCACTGCTGTCATCAAATGAACCAACAGCACAGCAGTATACCGGACACAAGCTACAGTACGTTTTAATGTTCATCCTTGTCCTCGTGTGCAGGCGAGTGTGAACATAGAAATGTGAAAAGAAGGAGAATGAGAGCGATGTTGTTGCGGCTTTGTTTATAGTGGAGATGGAGTCAAGATGGGTTTATCAGTGAGAGGTAGCAGCTCAAGTCAGAGGGGCATTTAATTAGATCTTTCCAATTTTCTCACATGCAGCCCCCCACCTCCCACCACCCAGCATGACCTTTTACCACTGTCTTTCTTTTTGCATCCCTCAGTCACTTATCTCCACATGCATCTTATCTCCATATCCACACACACACACACACACCATTTTCAGCCGCTGCCTGTTAGGGATGACCCCTGCAGCTTGTTAGGCGCTCAGTCAAGGCAGAGTGTGAGCACACACACACACAAACACACACACACACACACACACACGTTCATGTGCTTGCATTGTGAAAATATGGCAGCTGCCTAAAGGTGGGCGATTTAAAGGCTACTGGTTAGTTAAAAGAGACTGATATGTAAAACAGGTCACATCAACAAGGACGTGTGCGTGTCAGTGTGCGTGTGGACGTGTGTGTGTGTGTGTGTGTGTTTGTGTGTGTGTGTGTTTGAATATCTGCTGACATAGGCTGTGGTGTGCCCTCCAGCAGTTCTCTTTGCCTACCCAATTCTTATTAAAGCAGTAAATATGGCCGGGACATAAATTTGACGTCATGATTTAATTCCACTCTCCCTCTCTCTCCACTCCCTCTCTCTCTCTCTCTCTCTCTCTCTCTCTGTCTCTCTACTCCCTATCTCTCTTACTGTGTGTGTGTGTTTGTATTTGTGTGAGTGTGTTGATGCTCATTAATATGGCATTAATGTTACCTTCTAATTACAAGAAGCCCAGTATTGCTGGGGGGCAGAGTTTGATGCATTCTGTTTCAGGGTGCTCCTTGCTCTTTTGAAATATGCCCACCTTTCCCTTCCTCATCAATCTTGTTTAGAGAGCGTAATATACTGTAGCCCGTGTGAATTTTTATGAGTGTGTGTAATTGGAGTTTTATGTAGATGTTTTTTTTGGGCTGTTAGAGAGCCAAACAGGCTCCAGGTGTTCCTATTCCTCCTGCTCCCATCTTGGAAGCACTTTGGAAGGCTGTAACATAATGTGATATAACAGGATTCACAGCGTACGCCGGCATGTGCCGCATGATCAAGTACGCAGCCCCTCGGTTTGCTGGCTCCTCTGCAAAAGATGAGACCACGGTCTATAAAAAACTGGCAGATTTGTTGTTAAGATAATTAATGCCCTCTTTAATTTGGAGTTTGGCACATTTAACTTAAATGAGATTTAAATGCTTCAAGTACAAGCCACAACGCACAGTCACCTTCCTTGTGACATGTTTATGAGACTGGAGGAAAACTTTTAGTTAATGTAGCCATTTGCTTAATTTATTTGCTGTGTCAGGCTAAAAACTGCTGTCTATTGGACTTTAGAAACATGGGAAAGTAAGTTAAGTCGAAAAGAAAGACATCGATCAGACACTGATTTCAAATCAGCTCTACTCAACATAACCATAGCAAGAAAGAAAAACCTTTTAATCCTAATAAAAATATTTTTTTTGTTTTTGCAGGCTAACTTACAGCATTCCGAAAAAAAAATCACTGTTATTTTATTACATTATTTAACATGATTCGTTAATGACAACATGCATTCACTGAACTTAAAAAAAAACTTGTCTTTTAAGCAGTAAATTTACTTGAACTTCAAATATAATTCAATTGAGAAAAAAATTTAGAACCTACTTTCTTAAAAAAATAATAATCCAAATGTCCAACATAATGAATACTGACTTAATTAATACATAAAGAGCGCTGTATTGTATTTGATATTACTGTGTGAGAAAGGGTCGCTCAGATGCATCTCTCTCATCCTTTCTGATCATTTCAAGCAGCATCACCGTAACAACACAGACAGACGTGCATCAGAGTCCAACCGACTGCTGGTTTGACGCAAACAATGACTCACTTTACACTGAAGTGAACTAAACACGCCACAGCCCTGCTGAGACTGAGTTTGGGCTTTTTATTGAGAGACAAAAACACACAGGAGGTGTGATTGATTCATAACACAACACAAAACATGAGAACTGAAGGCAGCAGAGTAATTATTTCATCTCAGTTGTCTTGTTTACAAAATCAAAATTGAAAGCAATTTGTTTAATCACACTGACGCAGTCTCTTCTGCTCAGAATGTGAACACTTTTTAAATTTGTCCCCAAAAAAATAACTTAAGTTTGAAGGTTTTCCACACAAATAACACCAAATAACTATATAAATGAAAAATGTTCGTGTATATTTGTTATCTTGTGATCTATTCTGTGTAGCTTCAAACCTTATGGAAGACATAATCTGAATAGTGCCTTATTCATTTAATGCAGGCATTATATCCCAATTTGTGTAGTACGGGGGAAATGAGTGCTGAATGACACGTTGTCTGTGCAAGCATTTGTGAAACAAGTCCTCCATAAATGAATTCTTCTGACAACCCGGTGAGAAGCCACTTTGCTTCTGACAAGTATTTACTCCAACATTTGCACGCCCATTAAAATCATATCAAGCCACGGTGCTGTCATAAACAGCATCGCTCTCTTCATTTACCCGACATCACGGCATTTTGTACTGGAGGTAATGCTGCATGGGGGGAGGAAAGATGTGCCTGGTGAAGGGGGAAGTCAGGTGAGTGAGGAGGGATGAAGGTGGATGACAGAAGATTGAAGTGAAGCAAAGAGGTTCATGGACGGATGGCTCAGAGCAGGCGCTCATGTGGTCTGATAATAGAATCAAAAGATAATCATCATGCTGCATAAAACATCAGGTTGCATTTCCAGAGGTGGTGAATTTTAGTTTGTAAACCTGAGCACATCATCTGTTTGTCTTTTAGATATGAGCTTGCAAGTCCATAGGCGAACACACAAGTCACACACACACAAGACACACACACACAAGTCACGCGAACACAACTAGTTTCCTCGGTGAATAGCTGTGAAGGAGGTTTCTCCGATTGTGAAGGATCCATTTGGGGCAGTGCGGCGAAGAAATGGAATGGAGGAGCACAAAGGAAAGAACACTTTGCCTTTTCTCGCAAACCCCCCACCCCCCACCACCCTCCCCACTCTTCCTTTAGTCTGACACATAGGGAGACAGTGAAATAAGGCATTAGCAGGAGTGTGAAAGGACAAGAGGATAAAAGCTGAACACCTCAAGACTTCACCCGGCTGATAGAAAGAGCAGATTGACTTTTTGAGGATTGTTCTGTTGAGTGTGATCCTATATGCTGCACAAATGAAAATGTCCCCGCTTTGTACAAGAGACACGAGGTTAGAGTGACTTTCTGCTAACGTTGCCTTGTAGAATTAGCTTTAACTATGTCGGTTTTCCTTTGTATTTTCAAACATCTCCTATCCAGCTATTTGTTTAGAATATTGCCTTTTCTTCTTATGTCTCCTCATGACTACTAATTTCGCCCCCCCCCTCCTCAGCTCTCCTTACCTCCTCTCCATCCTTGGGAAACTGTTTCTGACTGCTAACTAACTATGTCTTTTATCTATCAGCAGGTTTTAAGAACCCAACTGCTGCATCACTCTTGGTGAAGTGCAGCTGTGGTTGTAGGTGTTTCACACATGTACGTCTACCTTGAATTGTCCAGCGTCGCCCGGAGGAGCTGTGTGTGTAACATGAATGTCAGAATCACTTGGCCCATGTATGATTGAGCCCATGTGAGAACAGAGCGAGTGTGTGGGGGCGTTGATGACATCGCACAGAGTGCAACGGCTTCATACCCTTTTCTGCTTTCATGTATGTTGCTTTCTATTCTCTCACTGATATAAAGGATACATCCAAAAACATGTAGTGTTGATATAAAAGCAAAAACAGTCATAACTACGGATGAGTCTGACCCTCATTCTACAGAGATTGTCTGGTGATATGAAAGCAGCCTGACATCAGGTGGTGAGACCTTATCATTGAGTTTACTAGTGGGCCTGTTGACCTGTGATCGGACCCCTTAAGCACACAGTTTTATTCCCTCTGTTAGCTTTGAGGCTGGTAATATATTCTTCCACACTGTCTGACAGGATTACATATGTATTCTTCAGCCTTACGATAGACTGACCTGCTGCTTCCATACTGGCAAGATTGCCAAGCATATCAAACTGTCATCACTCAGCCGACAAAGTCAGAACAGTTTTTAATTCCTTAACTTGAAGTTGTTCTGATGAGTAACAGTATGTCACCTACAAAGCATGTTGGAAATATGGGTTGTGTGTGTGTGTGACTCTGATCCACACATGCTGTGATGTGACTTTAGGCTGACAGCTTTCCCACTGACTGATGGTAAAACTGATTTGTTTTTCAGTAGTACAGTCCTACTATATGTATATATATGTTGTGAAAGAGGGAAAAAAAAACCTAACAGCAACTTCTTTACTTTAAATTCCAAGTGACTCTGCCGCTCGGCCATCAGCAGACTCGAAAACGTCAAATAGCACAGCTTGCGTTCTGGAGCTGCAGACTTCAAAAGAGATATCCACACTTTGCAGTGCTCCTCACTGAGTCGTTCACAGATTTGAGGATGAAAGAAAAGACGAGCAGAGCTGATACTTACATGAGCAAGCACATTTAGATTCAATCTAAAGACCTGTGTTACACAGGAAGTCACAATTTAGAGGCCTGTTGGAAGTGAACTGCCATAAAACACCTGTTAGCAGTTCAACCCACAACAAGCTCATGTGCCCTGTGTTTACTCCTCATTTTGCTTCATTTCAATTTGTACATAATCTCATGCATGATTAGCAACTCACTGCCATTTACCTCGCGCCCCTGAGACAGGTTTATTACCCTCTTTCATGAAGTATTATTGAACTTTTCTCAACAAGTAATTGCACCGCAGTGCAGGTTTAGACGGATCCCTCTGTTTGCTCTGTGTGTGTGCATGTGTGTGTGCGTGTGCGTGGTTGCGTGTGTGTGCGCATGTGCACGCATACCTGACAGGGCCCCCGTGTGTGCCAGCCGAGCCCTGTCACCCGCTCCCACAGTGAGGTGAAATGCTTTTCACTGCTCGCTGCCTTTCTTTTCCATGCTCCTCAGGCTGCCTGAGCATCCAGGTGGGACAGCAGACAGAGAATACTGAAACCACTGTGGGTGTGTGTGTGTGTGTGTGCATGTCCATGTCCGTGTGTCTGGTTTCCGGCATATGTGAGCACAGAGCGTGTGTATCCGCATGATTTTTTACCAGCGGATTGTATTCAAAAGCTGAGACATCGCTGTAGGCAAGCTTTCTCCGTCCAACACTCCCGTCACAAGGCTTTCTCCCTCCTGCTGCTGCTTTTACAGGATTAGAGATGCCACCAACCCCTTTCTCTGTGTTTGTGTGGCAGTCTGCTTCACGGTGAGAATGGCTGAAAGATTGGACAAAAAATGGAGAGAGCAATATATATATATATATATATAAAAGATTCAGCAATACAGCCAGTTATTTTTTTTAAACTGAGGAGATAGTTAGTTTTGCTTGCAACACCATAACCCACCTCTAATTTATAGACTTTATACAGTCTGTCTTACTGCCTATCACTGCAATATCTCATTAACTGGAGCATCAACCTGCATGACTAATAGACTCATATTACATTGATAACAATCCTGTTTGTGGTGGTAATTGGGTGAGGCAATTTCCATCCATATTAGCACATACGTATGTCCTAAACAGATAAGCAGCGGGGAAATCTTCCTATTAACTAGCTAGAATGAGTCATTAGATCAACAAATATCATGGTTGTCACTCTGAGTGGATTTCAGAAATATGCTGGCTGCAGATGGGAAGCGTTTGGCAGCTGGTGCTGGGTGAGATATACGATACCTTAAAGGTCTAGTGTGTCAGATTTAGGGGCATCTATTTGTAGAATGAGGCCGAAATTGAGTATAATATTCATAATTATGTTTTCATTGGTGCATAATCACCTGAAAATAGGAACTGTCATGTTTTCATTACCTCAAATTAGCTTTTTATGTCTACAGAGAGAGCAGGTCCTCTTCTATGGAGTCCATCATATTGCACAGCCATATCTCTACAGCAGCCCAGAATGGACATAGAACAGTAGAAGAGTGAAAGAAAATAAGTATAAGTGCTAAATAAGTAGTGTTAAAACTTTACTTTTTATCCATTGTTTGTGTAGGTTTGTTACAAAGACTCATCAGGACTATTTTGCAGACGCACAAATACTTACACACTCACATTATGGGCTTTCACCTCCCATTTAGCAAAAACTACATTCACCACTCAAGATAAACCATTAAAAAGAGAAGAGGTCATTAAGAGTGAACTGAAAACATTAAAGCTGCAGCCTCAAAAGCAAAACCAAGACCTGAGAGATGCTCAGAGGTTCGGTAGAACAGATGGAACTCTAGCTTTGGATGATAATCTTGTATGGGTCGAATACTGTAAGTCACTCCTTTTACGTTTTATTTTACTGTTAATCATTTGATGTATTGGTGTTATAGAAATACTACTTAGAGCATCTTTAAGGGTAGAGTATATTGTAGGCTGCTAAAGAAAAAACACACTTATATGTGACTTGAAGAGTGCAGTTTGTTGAAAGACATCCAGCCTCCATTGAGCAATAAAGCATATTCTTTGACAGACACACACACAGACACACACCCATCCCCCACAGATTGCTTCCTATAGGATAAAAACATGCCCACTTGGATGATAAATATTAAAATCAAATCGGCTCTCACAAAATTGCTCTTGTGCATTTACAGTGTCCTAGATTGAATACACACACGTGCACACACACACACATCTCATACATGCTGCTCAATCATTCATTGAGATAAGCAGCAGAGCTTATCAGTAAGGAGCACAGGCTGAGACACGGCCGCCGCCAAGTAACCTGCCTGCTCCCTAAGAGGAGACAATAATGACATTCACACAGCGCACAGACGGGCATGCCCTTCACTGTCAACACAATGAAGCAGATACTGAATAATCAGACATGTCCACTGCATTAGAATAAAGACCCCATTCACTGACGCACCCAAAGATACGTCCCCAATCCAAACTCATATTCCTGTTGAGGATTCATCCAAATCAGGGCAGCAGATGTTCCAAGAATTGCCTTTATTGGCTTTAGCCCTCCTCTTTAACAGCATATGACAATATTGACATTCAACATTGGAGCAGTCATACCAGAGATTTTGTTCTCTACTGAGACACAGCAGAGTGCAAGCCACTTACACATCGCAGGTGGCGTTGGCAAAGTGTGTGTAATCATAATGAAGAGAGGTTGTAAAGATGTGATGGTTTGCTCCATTTACAGCTTCTGCAGAAATCCTTTTCCATCTAGCCCCAACCTTGTTTGAGAGGAGTAAAAAAACATTTCTGCATAATACATTTTGGACATTCCATGAGTAGAGTAGCTCTCCCCGTAAACTACTTTAACTCAACGCTGCAGGCAACACTGCTTAATATTAAAGGGATCATTTTGAAGCTTCTGTATTAAACATGTATCACCTAATGTGTAGTGATCTGGCTTCTATTTGTAAAAGCAAGTTTTCGGGACTTGTGCTGCATGAATAAAAACACAAACTGATCGCATGCTCTGATTGAGGCAGCATATAAAATGAATGTCAGGTCATAAAACCGATGTAGTACAGCGTAGCATATAAATTCCTTCCAGCTCCTGACCACTCCAGAGGAAAGCAGGTTTTTCTATCCTATCCAAACACACTCCTGTCTCAAGTGAGCCTCTAAAAGTAGACTGCAACATTAATTTCCTCCCATGTTTATTCAAAAATCTAAATCTTTTATTGCGCTTTGCCATTTTCATTCACATTTTTTTGCATCTAATATGTGTCGCTGTGCGTAGTACTGTGCTTAATCAGTATGAGTAGGAATACTTTGGCTAAAATTACAGCCTTCTCGTGCTCTGCACCATCAGATTAGCCTTGAAACAAATGATTCCATTCAACATCTGCAGTCGCATTGAACTCATAATCCCTATAATGCACATTAGACAACCCAGAGACATTTATTATTCATTCACAGCAACTACCCAGTAATTTGATATATGAATGTGCAGTTGCGCCAGCTTCAGTTTTGTCTTAAAACATACACACACACACACACACACACACCCACACTCACTTATTCTCCACATCACACCGAGCTCTCCTGCCTGGTGTGGTTTCATAGAGGGTTGTTATCCAGAGTGCTGAGCTCTCAGTTCAGCTGCAGCAGCAGCAGCTCAGGCAGACTGGCAGGTAAACATGGCACAGGCTCTGCTGGAGCTCTGTCAGTGCATGCATGTGTGTGAGCATGTGTAAGGGTGTGTGTTTCCTCTCCACCTGTGAGTTTTTTGAGTGGAAAGATGTCGTACTGGGATTGAGATGCGTTGTGGCCCATTGAACATCCTCTTTTTCTCTCTCTCTCCCTCTCTCCATCTACCCTTTTTTTTCATCTCCACCTTCTTCCATTTACCCTCCCTCCCTCCCTCCCCCCCGGCCACCCGTCCTCTCTTCTCCCTAAACCATTTCCTCACAGCCGACTCGTTTGTCCATCCTTCTCCATTTTTAGTCCCCTCCTTAACTTTATGCAGCTTAATGTGCCTTTTTCTTCTTTTATGGTAGTGCTCTTTTCTTATAGTCGTCTCTCTCTCCCTGCCTCTTTGTACCTTCACTCCTCTCCTTTTCTTTCATGCTATAATTCCTTTCTTTGTGTTGCTCACTTTGTCCGTCTTTCCTCCTTCCCTTTTTCTTGCCATTTCATTTCTGTACCCCGCCCCCCCTCTCAGCCACTATCTTGCACCTTGTTTTGTGCCTTTCATTCTCTCCACCCAAACCTGGGCCATTTATCTCTTCTCTCTTCCTCTTTCTCTTACCTGTGAGAATAAACCCTTGATGTGAACCGAGCTATATAATATATTACTTGGTCAGAACTGAGGCTCTTTTGGAGTCTTCAGATAAAAGAGAGATATTTTCCTTACTGAGTTTTGAGAAATGGGGGATACATAAAATATTTCAAACACAGCTAAAGTGAACTTCAGCCATTCCTCATAAACACAAAACAAAGCTCATACCTCACAACTAAACTGCAAAAAAAAAGTTTTCACCTTAATTGTATCTGAAATTTATGGCTCAACAAAAGAATCTGCTTAGTCAGATGTATACCAGAGTAACAAGGAGCAGCTTATACACTTCAAACTCCTGATTTGTTTTAGCAACTGCCAGCTCGTATGAGGAAATGACTTTCAAACTCATGGTTTACTGTGAAAGGAAAACTAAATTTGCCAAGTTTCTGGAGAAGATTTCATGTCTATTTCAGTTTGAAAAACACCATCAAAGACCGACAACAGCCTAGGGAGTAATGTCTTCATCCATGTGCAATGCCTTTTTCTCTAAGAGCAGCGGGTTCTTCTTTGGGTTTTCTATGCCCTGGGTTTGCCTCACAGGCTACAAACAGGCTGGCCTGCCTCCTTCATGAAGGTTATTGGGGCTGTATGCATGAAAACAAACCTGAGCCATAAGGATTTAAATCTTACAACCAAGCCGTCAGAAAGAGAGACATGCAGACACTCCTTAGGGCTGAAAAGGGTAATATTCCCGGTAATATTTTCTTTTACAGTCGATATTCTCCTAAAAACATTGTACATTTTATTTTATATATTTAAACTTAACATACCCTCCCTCTCTTTCTTCTCTCCTGCTTTTGTTTTATCTCCCAATCCTCTCGGCTGTCTGTCTGTGTGTTGTCTAAGGTGGCCTCTCGGCTCTGCTTTAATCTTCTTTTGCCCTGAACATCAGTCAATCACCAGCAACCCAACCTGCAACCTGTCTCCATTTCCCTCACCACACTGTGTAACACTTTCCCTTCATCTGGTCTTTCATCTCTCCTCCCGTCTCTCACCTCGTCCTCCCACTCTGTCTGTCCAAACTCTCCTGTCCTATTTCCCAGTTTTCTGTCTTCTTCACATTCATTTTAAGTCTACCAAAAAGGCAAACACCTCTTACCCTCTTTCTAATTTCCTTTTGATAATTTGTCTCGTCTCCTAATGAAAATGTCAGTGGTGTGTGCGTGTGTGTGTGTTTGTGTGTGAGGGCACTGTGGTAATTTGTTTGACCTTTACATAGCCCTGCTGCCTTCCAACCTATCTGACTTGTTAAAAGATCAACAAAGAGAATAGATGCAGGCATTTGCTGTCTGCTTCGTCTGTTTTGCGTCTGAATTAGCTGCAGGAGGAGGAAAATTATCTATTTCATACGAACTTCACCTTGAAATGAGGCCAATGAGATGTGAAGAGTAAAACAGCTATCCATCTGGTGGGGGGGGGGACGCTGGAGGGAAACCAGAGCGGAGTTGTTTGGGGCGAAGAAAAGAATGATGGGTGAGGACGTGCAGAAAGAGAAATGAGGGAAGGAGGACGGGCAGACAGGTGGAAAGACAGAGAGGTCTGGTGATGGGCAGAGGGCAATATGTGGGAAGAAATAGAGAGACGGGGGAGACAAAGAGAGAGGGATGAGGGGGTAAGAAAGAGATTGCTGTTTTAAGGAGATTAGCTTTCAGATAGAGAGAATGAGACAGGCAGCACCAGGGAAGGAGTGATGATGGGAAAGTCACAGCTTATAGGAGAGGAGGAGGAAGAGAAAAAAAAAATGTGTGAAGAGACTGTAAATGCTTACAGGGTTTGTTTTAGCCCCCCCCCCCCGTCTGATTGACGAGGCTGTTTGGTGGCTGTAATGTCCACAGAGCAGGTTATAGAAAGTACTGATCAATTGAATGTCACCCTTGGAGAAAAAACATAGCACGCTCCATAAAACCAGCGCTCATGTTATTATTGGGCCCACACTCTCAGTTTACACACATTCACTCGACAAAACATCATGATACAACCAATCATAGCAAATCCAATTATGCAGAGTGTGTTTTTCGACAAAAGGATCACAGCTCCTGATTTATCTGACCGGTCTTCTTTTTAATTATGTTGCATGTGCACGAGTGCAAGACTGTTGGAGTTCTGGTGGGATGAAACTTGACCTGTTTATGAGGCAACATTACACAGGATTTATATGAAGGAATAAGCAGCAGGAACGAGGACGAGGTGGGTGCAGGCAGATGGATGAAGAGATGAGGAGGCAGAAAGAGAGGGTCAGCAAGTCGGTGCACTTTCAAACATTACCAAAACTCGATATTTACAGTGAGTGCTGACCGCCTGACATCAATACGCCTGAGTACAAACAAATTCAGGTTTCAATTCGGGCCACTTTTTGATACACTTATTCCAAGATAAATAAATGAACCAGCAAAGAAATCCATTTTACTACCACTCCCCTCGCAGCTTATTGCCATCAGTGTTGTTTCAGTTTTGCTTGGCAGAGCAGTAAAGTGTGGTAACTGTTTACTGGCCATATTTCAGCCACAGGTCAACAAATGAAACAAAGCCCAAAGAGAGGGGCCCTCTCATTTGAAAAATATGCCTTTGGTTAATATGTCGTCTCTGTGTGAAATCCTCCAGAGCTATCATCTGTTGTTCTTGCCCTTTTTTTTAAGGATCATATGGGCTTAAACCTGTTAACAGCATGTAAAAAAAAAAACAAACGTGACCTCACTTGGCCAAACTCAATATGGTTTTTCCCTCTTTTCTCTCTTTTACCTTTTTCTTGGACTTTTCTCAAGCTTAATATTTGGACCCCCCCATCTCTCCAGTTTCCCCTCGTCATCCCGTGTGCCTCCCCTTTGCTGCTCAGTTATCGCGGCCTGCTTTGGAGTGTTGCTATAGTTACTGATCCAAGAGAAAAGGGGCTGCTGGTGTGAAGCAGCGGGGGGCCGTGAGACTGAGAGATTTAAATGAGAGTCAGGTTAGGACCTGCTGGAGTGCCACATGTGGTACCCGAGCATAAAAGCTTTTGGAGGTGAGAAGGGGGGCGGGGGGGTGGAAATTCAAAGAAGTCCTCTGCTCTTTAGGGGTAAAAACAAACCATGCATCATCAGTTTGTACATCATACTGTATGTGTGTATATGAAGTGTATCACCATGAGAGGGAGGAAGTTGGGATGGAAGGCTTTCTGCTGCTCATTCCCTTGTTTTTTTTTTGCAGTTGAATTATTCATTCAGGCAGCAGAACTCTTTCATCCCTCTCTGCCCTGTTCCTCCTCCTCTCCGTCTCCTCTGCCCTTTCAGTTTGACTTAACACTTTTTTATGTCCACTCCTCTCTCCTGTCCATCTCCTCTCCTCACTCTCTCTCCTGTCCGTCCTCACTCACCTTTCCTCCCTCCTGTCCATTTTAACTTCCTCTATCTGGACCTTTTTCTTCAGTTGTTACCCTTTTTCTCTTGCAGCTCCACTGCTCTCTATACTTCCTTTAATTTAGATTTTTGTCGCACTTTGGTCTGTCTGTCTCGCTCAGACTCCCTTTCATTTTATTTCTTTTGATGACAATCTCTCATTTTCACTTCCCTTTTGTCTCACCCTGTCTTCCTGCTCTGCCACGGTCTCTTTCTGTTTCCCTGATTCTCTCGCTCATGGTCCTCCTCTATTAGTATTCCCCCGGGGTGGCGAGACTCCTCAATGTGTCGCATGTCACCTCACCAAAAGGCAAACAATGAAAAACAAAATGTCTGGAGAAACCCTGCAGTGTTGCTCGCTGCATGTGAGAGAGGAGGTGGAGGAGGAATAAGGAGAGTAAGAGGATGAGAAATGTGGCGACAAAGAGACTGTGCTTTGTATAGAATGAAGTTTTGCTTGTCCATATGTATGGATGCCACAGAGAGGCAGACTGACTGGCTGACCTGGAGCTTGCTGACTGCACATGTAAAGTGAATAACTGCTCACTTCCTCTGCGTTTTATAATAAATGATGTGCTTAGATGTGCTGCGATCGTATGCCTCAACGTGTTCCCGTGCACCTGACATGGAGGTTTCTGCAGAGTTCATTAATCCCTGATTATGGACACCTTAAAGGGTATTAACCATCTTATATCATGGTCATTTGCCGGAGAAAAAATAACTAAGACAATTAATTTATATTTAATGCGTTTTGCATTGAAAATCTTAAGCTGTAACCTAATTTTCTTGGTAACACCTGAGGGTTTGACTAATACCTGGAACATTCATTGCCATCCCATAAAGTTATAATGTAATGGAAATGATGTTCACTGCTTCAGTAAATTGGATGAACCTAAGATACGACTTGGCAACGGGAGATATTTCATGTGCAGTCGGCTCATTAGGCCGTTTGACTCATCTATGAACTGAGGAGCTCATGTTATCTAGCAAGAGTCCCAGTCAGTAAAACCCCTCACAATTAAAAAACAGTAAATATAATGTGACAGTATTTTTTAGCAACAAGACCAGTGAGCCATCCAGCCATGATATCACAACCAAATCAATATCAAGACCGATCAAGATCACAAACAAATGATAGACTGTGTGCACCGTCATACTGAAGCAATGAGCTGAAAAGCCAGTGGGATGTGAGATGATCATTTATGTAGCACAAGTATCAGGAAGTTTAGATTGGTAATGTACCTCGTACAACTTGTGTTACAGTCACCATCCTGAGGTGTTCACAGGATGAGGCACTGCAGAACTACACTGTTGTAAATGAAATTTCTTTTTTTATTATTCAGTAAACCCCCATATGTGCCATAAAACAATGCTACATAGCTTTTGAGTGGACCTAGAAATCAGATCCAATGCAGTAAAATGTTAAACTCACCCATGGCTATGATACATGATCCAGTGGTATCACAGTGTTATCAGAAGCCTGCTGTGTTTGGGAATCTTTTGAAAACCAAATACATAGAATACCTAAACATGCGACCACTGTTTTGACTGGTCAGCTTCTCATTTTCTGTAGAGCACAGCACAGTATGAACTGTGGTTCCAGATTTTTTAAAAGATGACCAGCCTCCTTGTCTCCTAAGCAGTTGACTATAAGAGTATGAGAGAAATGCCCTGTGAAACAGTAGAATGGTGTCTTTTTTGGCATTTTTAATGTTTTTAGTCTTACATTAGTTTTCCTGTCATTACCTATTGTCAGCCGTGAAAGGGTCTAAAGAATGATAAAAACAGAGGGTGGTGGTGCTGGTGGGGGGGTTGTATGAGGGTCTATGCACAAAGAGAAACAGAGATGAAGGACTGGCTTATGCGAGTCAGGGGTGAAGTTGGAGCTGCACCAGAGAGGAACGTAGCTGCAGGTTTATAGCCAGACACAGACGCAATATGTCCGGACAATGCGACGCCCAGGACAGGGAGGCTCTGCAGCGGGTGATTAAAACCTCCCAGAACATCACTGCTGCCTATTTACCAGGCATCAGTGATATTGCAGGGGAGAGCTGCCTGCACAGAGCCCAGAGGATATTAAAAGACAAGACCCACCCCAGTCAGAGGCTGTTCACCCTGCTGCCACCAGACAGAACACAGCTTTTATCCTGCAGCTGTAAGATTTCTCCACTGATCCTCAACAAATTTTTTAAAAGAAGTTGTTTTTTACATTTCCGTGAACTTATTAGTCATTTTAAGATTCCTGTTAGTTTAACTGGTTTAGGAGTAACATAGAAGAACTACAACTCCAGGTCATTATGTAACCTTGCATTGAATGACTAAAAAGTAACCTTGAACCTTGAATCTTTTGAGATAACACCTATCTTATGCTGAGTTTGTTGCTCAGAAACATTGCTGTCTCCAATCCTACAGCCTGGTGCAGCATTTTAATTCCAATTGCCACACAGTAGTGGGACCAGCACTGTGGGTGCAGCACCCAAATCATTCTGGTGCAATGTGGTCTTTGCTACCATAGAAGATAGTTAACACTTTGGCCCGCTTTGTGAAGCAGCTGAGGCCAAAGTCTTTGAGTCTCAAATGTTGAACTTTATCTTTGCTTGGTCTCAGTCAAAATATTTTTTCCATCTTGATGCGCTGATGGAAAATGTTCTCAAATCAGAACTCTTCTGCTGCTTGTGCTTCAAAAATAGACTGACTTCCTGCTCCGGCAGGACCCTTCCTGTGAGCTGTATATATTTACGTAAGTTAACCCAAAGGAATTGATGTTCTGGGACCAGGGTGAGCTCCTAGTCCGGATCATAATAAATCAGCAGGAAAAGAGCTGCAAAAAAAGCCTCATCGTCTCAACTGAATTTACCATGTATGTAAAAGCTGGATGTTTTTCACATATTGAACCTACCTTTGCAAAAAAAGGAGTGATGTTACCATAGCCTCACTTAGTTTAAGAAACATCAGTTGCATGCTAACGTTGTCCTCTTCCCCCATGAAACCACTGAGGCCAAATGCTATTCTTGCAAAGTTTAAGAGAGTGATAAATAATTTGTGTATCTGTGTCATTATTCAGGGTTCTTTCTTGGCCCCGCTACACCCCCCTATTATGTTTAATGAAACTCAGGCCAGTGGTTTTTCTGTAATCCTGCTGCCAAACAGCCAAACAAACCAACAAATAAGTGAAAAACACAACCTGCTTGGTAAAGGTAACAATAATAAAGACAGACATGATTACTGGTCCAGTAATAACATAACCATCACTATATACAAGCCTAAGTGTAGCACATTTATTGTACATGTGTATGATGACACGCTTACACTCAGCTTGCCTGTGCTTAGTTCCTGGATACTGTCAGACTCAGTTTTGTGGTTGTAGCAGCACTGACAGTACAAAATGAGCAAGTGTAGTAACGGTGAGTGTTTTCCTCAGTGTTCCTTTACTTCTCTGCTGTTAGCTAAACAATAGCTGGCAGTTATAACCCTGAAAAGTCCTGTCATCCTGCAAGGTATTCATGAAATGCACAAGCAGCCATGAATATAAAATGCATGTATTATTCACTGTGACTGTGATGTAGTCCTGTATCTGATTTGAACCTCATGCCTGTCTCTCTACAGTAAAGCACCGCTGGCAGGCCCACTCCTTTTTCATTTGCTGGAGAAATATAGTTTACGTGCTGCTGAGGGGAGGTCCTAACTCTTTTCTCTCCTGCTTTGCTAGTAGGCACCCACACGTATACATTATACTAATGCACACCCACACACACACACACACACACACACATAGCCACACACTCGTAGCCAATTTTACCTCTATAAAGCCACTCGACAGCCATCTTGACGCCACTCAAACCTTTCAGCT
>JAQMCX010000054.1:4190225-4217109 GCA_029814765.1 Acanthurus leucopareius | reverse complement strand
ATTCCACCCCTTTTCTCCGTCGCCCCGCCCCGCGCGCGCCCCCGCCCGCCCCCCCCCCCCCCCCCCATGGGCTGATTTATTTATTGCATCTGTCCCTAAGAGTCATCATGCAGGCAGGATAGACTGCAGCTTGT
Organism: Acanthurus leucopareius; assembly: GCA_029814765.1. Classification (NCBI taxonomy): domain Eukaryota; kingdom Metazoa; phylum Chordata; class Actinopteri; order Acanthuriformes; family Acanthuridae; genus Acanthurus; species Acanthurus leucopareius. The sequence goes on along the minus strand of JAQMCX010000054.1, from coordinate 4,216,975 downwards.
CTCCTCAATGTGTTTATGACCTCCAGCTGATGCCTTCGCAGCCGAGCTCCTGAACTCTCTGCTTTAATTCTTACAGCGGGTCCTGCTGGAGAGACAGGTGTGCTAAACATGACTTATCCCTCACGTCTCCACACGATTGGAAACTAATTGAACCTGTGTGTGTTTGCGTTGTGCACTCCAGCGTGAGTTTATCCATGCACTTTCACATACACATGGGTATATCCCCAGAACTAATTTCAACTTCATTCCCCCCCCCCCCCACGATCCGTAAAGCAAAGACAAGTCACGCAATAGCTCAGCGTGGAGCCGTAAACACGGCAGGTGAAATGGGGCTTGGAGAGCACACTGCTCTCCCCCGAGCTCCCCAAGAATATTCAGATAGTTTTCATTTTCCGCAAGATTGGCTCTGGGTGATGTCCACTGGACAGAATAAGAGACAGGGAGGAAGGGAAATATAAAACCTGGGGACCTGCATTTGGGAGGGAATTGTTTGTGTGCAGGATTATTATTATTATTACTCACTCCCTCATTTAGGCTCAGAATTAGCAGATGCTTTGCAAATGGAGAGATGATGTGCTTTTCTTTGCCATCCAGCATGAGGGACGTAACCCATTTTTGCAAGTCTTTCATGTCTTTTATTTGCCTGTTACTTTATTACAGCATGATATTCACTAATGTGTGTTACCTGTTGTGCTTGTGTGTTCATAGAATATCACCATTTGAGAATGAATGAATTATACGTCAAGGTGAAGATATAGACAAGAAAATCATGGATTTTTTGAAATAATAGGGAGAAGGACAGAGTGTCATGAAAAAAAGTGAAGAAAATGGGTGAATTTCTGAAGGAAAGCTTAGGCAAGGATACGGAGAAAAGATAATTGGATGTGAGGAAAGTGGAGGGATGGGAGCTTTGGCCTCCTCCTTAAACTCTGGAGTTGACCTTTGGTGAATTTAAATATTTTTCATAGTTTTGAGTCCACGTGTATTTCAGTGTCTTTGTGTGTTTCCACTGCTGTTTTCCATATGTCCTCTATTGCTTTCTCTTCTCCTTACGCCCAAACAGCCAAAGCATGTTCTGAATGTGTGTGTACATACTTATATGTGTTTGCATCAACAGTACTCTGTGTGTATGCCTTTCCCAGCTTTGTTGCAGCTTCTCCTGTAGAGATAAATCTAGTTACAGCGTAGCCGCAGGGTCGGATAACAGAGAGACAATCCCACTATTAAAGCTACTAGCAGCCTACTATTTTTAGCTCAGGCAATCACAGCACTCTCATTATTACTCAACAGGGTGGAGGCATGCAACTCATGATCTCTCATAGTCTGTTCTGCCTTTAGCAAAAAATGCACACAAGCTTTTTGCTTTAGTTGCTGATGACCACAGAACATATCGGACATGTTAAACAGTTGTAACAAAAGTGAAATGGAAGGAGAGGAGAGGTTCACCACGAGTTACTTAAACACTGGTTCAATGCAGATAAAGCTTTGTAGTTTTATGACTATTGCCTTATTGTATTAATAGATACCTGCTGTGAGGGAAAATGTCTTTGGATTAGTGAAGTTGATGAAAAAAATATCGATATGTTTTGAGGTCAAATAAAATCTGAGGAGGAAAAGAAGTGAGCAGCTGCGTAGGATCCTACAGTGTCCAGGAGCTGTTTTGCTATACAAAATGCATTTGGTCAGATTAGTGATGTTACACTGTTCATTTCAGTCAAAGTGCTATTACATCATTGCAGATGAAATTAGCATGCACTTGCTTATTTGTAATGAATCCACAACATCTCTTACATGATTCAAAACTGTTTCTTTACTATTTGAAATCAAATTTCTCATGCTTTTAATATTCAACTTTACAATTATAAATAAATTCAGGGCAGAAGTTAAATTTCTAATTATTTTTTAATATTTTGATTTTTATTTGTTACATTTCATCTGTTTTTATTTTATGTATATTTTTCTCTATTCACCATTTTGAAAATTATACGATGAATCTAATTCCTAATCCTTAATCAGAGGGCTGCTCTCAATGATATTGAGATATGTACTGTATGTGGCACACGTCCATCTATAAGATCAGGAATAAAAGCAAAGAAATGAGCAGTGCACGAACTGTGATGACATCACTGACAGCTCCAGAGAGCCAGCAGGGGCGGGCTGCTGTATCTACACCCGGTCTGCTGATCTGTAACAAGCGTGATGTGAGACTTTTTACCCACCTTCTGTTTGGAGTTATCTCCACATCTTAGCACTGCAGGATTTAGATAGCAACACTTTTTAGATTAAAAAAAAAAAAAAAAGATCTTTGGATTTATCTGAGTAGTTCAGAGAAACAGAATCAGGCAGAGAGAGATAATGAGAAAGAGAGCCGGGAGGAACGAGAGGCATGACTCCCCCCCCACCCCCACCCCCACTCCACTCCACCCCACCCTCCTCCCTGCTCTCACTGTCATGCCTGTGTGTTTGTGGGTGTGTTGGACAGGCGGAATGGCTTGTTTATGGGCAGATTAATTGCTTTTATGGCCTCGTTTCTCCCTGTGAATGGTGCTGGGGTGTTTTAATGAACACCCACGCCGCCTTCCTGCCTACCTCGCCAGCCTGCTGTGCCATTCACGCTGCTGCTTTTCAGAGCATAGCCAAGCTTTAGCTAAAGCTCGCCACAGCTAATGCCTAACACTCGCTGCATGGGCCTGCACAGGTGGCTGATTTCACTGGCGTCTGAGTGTGTGTGTGTGTGTGTGTGTGTGTGTGTGTGTGGTGTGCTTATAGCCTTCCTAAGAGGCCCAGCACAGGTGGGTGGTTTCACTCGAGGACCACAGGGCTGAGGGCGAGCAGCGGCTAACTGGACCGTGACTTTAATCATTTCCTGCTGAGCTGTGGAGAGGTAAGCCAGGTTCTCTGCAGTGTTAAGCTACGGTCATAGACACAAAGATTCTTTAAAGGACTTTTAGAGAAGGAGATGGAGTGATAGCTTTGAGAAGAGGTCAGCGGGACAGTTTAGTAAAGAGGTTGAAGGATTTGAGACTAGGTAAGCGCTTTTCATATAGCAGATTTACATGGATCAATTAAAAATCAGGCACAATCTCTAGTTCTCTGCCCTTCTCTTCTCACTTCATGACCTCTGATTCTGCATTACTGGTCTCTTTCCTTCTTAAACCCCTTTTTTTCTCTCCTTTTGTCTTCATCCTTATTTCTCTCTTCCCTGATCTCTCTCTCTCTCTCTCTCTCTCTCTCTTGCTCTCATTAATCAGGTCTGCAGGTTTTCTCTTTCTTCTGGCTTTCTGCTTCATTAGGCCTGAAACAGCGATGGACCACTGCTAATGGACAGTCTTAGCTCTAACTCACAAGTCAAGCCCAGCTATAATTGTCTGTGTATGTGTGTACATGTGAGTGTGTGTGTGTTAAATTGTGATGACCTTTACTCTACTTATCACACCTTTAAAGGTTCACTTCACCCATTTTGCATGTTAAGATTAACTTGGTAGTCTCAGATGCTAAATCACATCCTGTGTAAGCGAATTCGTCGCTATCTTGACTCAGGCTTACACATTTAAAACTGAAAGCCAGCATAAAAAACTAGGTTTTTAAAGACCTGTCCTCTTACCTGTCAAAGAGAATCTACCAAACACAACAGCAAGTTGGATTATGGGAAGATTCCTATGTATTTTGGAGCTTTTCCCACATTATGGACCAGAAATCAGGTTAACTGAGTCCGTGCAGTATCGATTTGATCCTTCTTTTAAGTTCCCAAACTTTAATTTAAGTGCAGTACTTAATTACTTGAAGACTCTTTAAGGCCATGTGGCGCTTTTATGTGTTTTTTGGTTTGTAGTTTTAATTTAAATTCTCCTTCTGAGGGGACCTTAGTCTCAGTCTGTCCATTGAGATCGCTTAAAACTCATTTCGATAGACTTTGGAAGGCTCAAATAAAGCCCAATGCATGTTACGAGGCCTTTAACAAAACTTGTTCACATCTAAGATAAAGTTTTAACTAAAAAGGTTCCCTGGGGAGCCAGTATTCCTTAGTCTGCTGCTCTTTTACTACTCTTTCCACAACTACATTTACAGTCTTATTAAGCAACAATGCCGATCCCTCCATTTGACCATAATGCCCAATAAAAGAAACTTTATAGTTGCATACATTTAACTTCAGATCTTTGCATATATATTGCTCTCCACCCAGCAGTGCTGTCGTTAGTGCAGTGGTGTTCTGCTCGGCTGCTGCGGAGGACAGGTAGTATTGAGTGGTGTTGTAAAAAGAGCTGCTTTACTGTGTGTTTGTTCTGGCATGTTAACGGCTGGCTTTACGGCTCTGATTATGGCCCACAAGGGAAGCCGCGAGCGCTAACTACACAGGGAAAATGCTGCAGGCAAAAAGTACAGAAGGAAGCGGTAATGTACATTACCTCAGGGTGTGCGTGCCTTAACACTGTCAATCAAAAAGAGCCTCTGCTGGGTAACACTGTTTTCTCCTGATTTCTAATATCTATTGCAAAGGAAAAAGTGTGAGCCTGAATTCCACAGTAATAAGGGGGGGGGGGGGGTTGATAAGTAGGTGGCTTAATGAGGAAGGAGATGAGTTATACAGCTCTTGTTATGTGTTCAGTTCAAGTCTTTGAGTGATTATGAAAAGAGTTAAAAGTTATTGACTTTTGTGCTGTTTATGTTTCTATTAATAAAAAATTGCAAGTGAGCTTTGTCCTGTGCTCTGAGACGAGTTGCCTCGCCCTTGTGTTGTGTGTGTGTGTTGACCTCTGTAGGTGAGCCCTGTAGATGGAGGAAGCAGATAAATGCACAAAGGCTAGTTATGTTCATTTCCTCAGACAGTGCTGACATGCAATTTTCACATAATCACAACAGACACACAACAGAGATCATTAACTTGAAACGGTCTGCATAATTGCCCAAAGATTTAAACTGCATGTGCGTGTGAGAACCAACCTATCAGCAACCTCTCATATACTGTTACTGCAGTGTGTAAAAAAGACAGAACTTCAATATGTTTCAACTGCATTACACATATAAACACACGTTATTATTTATTCTTTTATAATTTGTTGTGAATAGTTCTGTTGGCTGTTGTCTTCTTGCATCTTTCTGTTACATGATTGTATTTAACAAATATATTTTTATTCTGATGCCCCACGGTAAGAATTTGAGCCTGACAGGCATGATTGAGGGAATTTTATTTGAACATTTCTCCGTAATTTATTTACAAAACAGGCAAACTTTATAAAGTTAATGAGACACACAGACACATTATAATTCTCCATGGTGGACCAGTTTCTTCTCCATCCCGACACCACACAGATGCTCATTCTGTTGCCTGGACAACCAGGGACCTCTGAAGCATGTGTGTGTGTGAGTGCGAGTGCGTGTGTGTGTGTGTTTATGTGTGTTTGTTTTTACCCTTGGATACTGCTCTGGTCTCCAGCAGCTGGCATTGCCCATCTCTGCTCAGCTTACTCTCTCCTTTTCATACATTTAGCTGAATGTTTTTGTAAAGTGCAGGAAACTGATGGTAAAAAACAGACAAATCAGTAAGAGGGACTAACAACATTTAACACCTCTTGTTCATCAACATACTGCAGCCATTACCTTGTCATGTCATGTTATCTGTATTCTACCACAGTGATGTGTTGCTTTACCTTTTCTCTGTGGATCTGTATTAGATTGTGAGACTTTTTAGGTTTTCTCCTCGCTCCATTTCCTCTTTCTCAGTATGCAGCAGCTCCTCTGCTCTCCGTCTCTCACACCGTCAGTCATTAGCCGAATCCCCAGAGCAGAAGGACTCTGTGTACGTGTGTGTCTGTGTAGGTGTGTGTGTGTGACTGTGCAAGTGTGTGCATGAGAGTCTTCCAACCACAACAGGTTGCAGGGTCACTCAGGGACGACATTGCCAGTGTCTGGACACTGAATCCCTATGGACACTGACACACACACACACACACACACACACACACCCACACAGGTGCTAGAAGACACAGTTTCTGTCCAGGAATGGCTGCAGACAACAGCACCTGTCCTCTGTTTCTATCAGTCTCACACATATGCACACGCACACACACGTACGCAGTGTACTGACAGGTTGTGTGTCCCTGTGGCAGAGGAGAGCGATGAGGATGTGAGGGTGATGGCAGAGATGGCTCTGGCTGGCAGACTGGGCCCAAGGACCCAAGGGAGGCTTGACTGATTGAGTCTGCGTCCAAGTCTTTTGGATAACAAGTGTGTGGATGTGTGTGTGTGTGTTTGAGAGAGAGAGAGAGAGAGAGAGAGATGTAATATGGCAGATGGCATGATGGTGTTTAAACTAGTTAAGTTACCATCAGTGGAGAACCAGGTCATGACAGCTTTTTGGCTGAGAGGTGACTGGAACATCGCCTAGCCTCAAGGTTATGCTATCACTGGATGAGGACTAGATGGTTGTTTTCCAAACTCAGCTCACAAGTTACTCATGCATGTAGGGAGGGAAACATTATGTTAGTATTTGGCGAAATTTCTTTGTTTTCTTGATGGATAGCGGCATATTGTTGTCAGTTCCAAACAACAGAGCTGAAATAAATCGTAGCTCTTTACTCAGCGTTGTACTGAACTGTCTTATTTTCTCTATTATTGATTTTCAATTATTTATAGTCATACTTTATCACAATTTGTAGGAAAATATCATTGAATTTAATGTATTTGACAGCTGTAAATGCTGTATAGTTACGGCAATAAATTACATATTAAACGTGTTATGAGCTTATGAAATATTTTTCATTGCTATACACTAAATTATCCAACACTATGTTAAATAGATAATACTGGCTCCATCTTGACCTAACAGTAAAATGCTATTTAAACATTAATGCATCTATTATGATAATCTCTGACATACCATATGATGAGCAACACGTACAGGGGCTTTTTATTGCATCAAAAACTCACAATTATTTATATATGTTTTGCTAATAGTTATATATAAATTATTGGTTGGAGTTGAACAGGATAAATACATATACTGCAGTGGGGTCCAATCATGCAGTAACCTATCATGTTTTAATATGTATGAATCTGACTGTTTACTTGTGGTTTGGTCATTTTAATTAATAAAATATACAGTAAACTGAGATATAACCTGACATGTCTGATCCATTATGATGATGTTAAGCTATCGACAAAGGAAAACTGGTTCACAGGCTACATACAGAGCTTCTTTGAAGGAGCAGAGGTTTTTAAATCACTGGTTTGCATCATATTTCTCACTTTACACAAAATACATGTAATTTCATTCATCTGACCTAATATTTCTTTGTCCTTATGTCTTTGTACATTGTTGCTTGTTGTTCTTCCCCACCATGTAAATAAACAAGAATTATCAGGTTAATTGTAGACTCAAAGATGCTCAGTGTATGTATGTTTATGTTTCATATACGTGCCTATGTGCGCAGCCTTTTGCAGACTGTGTGCCAGAGTTAATTGAGTTCATCAGCAAAACAAACACAGCTGGCCAAAGCTCTGCAGTGCTGAGAGACGATAGAGTGACGACCTGGAATCTGTTGCCAGCACTTCACATCAGGAAGCTCATCAAGTATTGAAGAGGAAAACCAACTTAGACTGAGAGACTGTGGAGGGAATTAGACAAACAAGAGGAGATGAGAATAGAGAAGTAGATCCAGAGAAACGGGGAAAACATGAGCACGTATCATGTTTGTTAGGTTGCAGGCAAAGGAGGGAAAGAAAGGGACCTAAAAGAGCAACAGAGTTGGAAATGTAGTGCGGTGATGAGGAGAAATAGATTATGACTTTCTGTTTTTATAGGCTCTGTAGATGTGTGTGTGTGCGTGTACGCGCGTGTGTGTGTGTGTGTCCTCTCTTTGTCTGTCACTCTGTCCCCTGACTTGAGTTAAGGGGGCATTTAGAGGAGCAGGAGAGCTATTTAAATCATTTGTGTGAGTGTTAGTGTGTGTGCCTGGATCAGTTGGAGGTGCAGGGGACAGATTTACACCCCATGTACAGGAGAGATGAAGGCCATTTCCCAGGCAGGCCATCTCTCTCCTTCCTGTGTTTCTCTTGCAGGCTGGCTGGCGTTGGTCCAGTTTAATTTCTTCAGAGCCCACAGGCCTGTTCTTTCACCTCCGCATCCCTTTTTCTCGCCGCCAACCAAGACCCTCCTTTCATATTCTCTTCCTCTTTAAGTCCCTCGCCGACTCTCGACTGAATCGCTCTCTGCCTCCCTGCAAAGCACTGCATCTTTATCTGTCCCCTGCTCTTTGTCCCTTGCAGCTGAGGTGTCTAACCTTTCAGCGTGTCAGTCACTCAGGCCCCTCCCTCCCTTTTCTCTTGTGTTGTCACTCTCCCACAATGCCTCTCCTTTTCTTTCTTTTCCTCCTTCACGAGCCAGATGAGCCTCACAAGCGGATCCTGCTGTGAAAAAACACATTGTTTCTTTTTATTCTCTGAAGTCAAGTCAGGTTAAGTCATTCTTTATGGTCCCATTGTACAAAATGTGATGTGCAGCCAGGTTTCAAAACTTCATATTAACAAGGCAATAAGACAGAAGTGGCACCACGAGCAACAGTGAGACAATAAAAATGATAAAAAAACAACTTTGAGGCAGTAAAAACAGTAACACGGTAAAAACAATATAAAAACAATAAGCAGTATAAAAAGCCAGAGATCATATCAGAAGTGACGTCGTGTACAGAGCAAATAAAAGGCGGAGAGGGCAGCTGTTGTTGTTGTGCTTTACTGTTGCATGTTCAGAATATTGATGGCTAAACACAAGGCAGCCTTTTAGTGTTTTTGTCCTTATAACAGAGGATCTACAGCCTGGGCCTGAAGATGAGGGCTCTGATCGTTTGTACAGAAGGTGGTCAGGACAGTCTGATGGTTTTGGCCTCTACAAAGACCTGCCTGCTATAAATATCCCCAAATTGAGGTTGATTCAACACACCTGTCCTACTTGGCACTTTATTTAGTCTGTGAAACCTTTTCTTAAGAATCATGTGTGCAGCCATCGATACAGAATAAAACAATTTCTATCAGAAGTACAGAGGCGAGAGTCATCATAGCAACACACACAGCATTTCCACAAGAGGAAAACATTTTAATGTATCTCCTGTGGTTAAATTATAAACAGATTGCAGCCAAGAATTTCAAGTATCACTGCGGGCACTGAATATTTAAAAAATCAGCACTTGATGTCCTTAATTGTACAGCGTTTGGCTGTAAAAATTTAATCTGTCTAATAACAGTGTCAGTGTATGTACATCTATACCTTTGAAGTCTGAAATGACAGAAGTTTTTTAATACATCCAGCCAAGTAAGATATGATCAAATAATCCTTTATCACTCCCATGATGTGAAAATTTAAGCTCAAAAATGTATTATCAGTTTTATTAAAAAGACCTGTGTGAACATTTGAGAGTTTAAGTTTCCACATGGACTGAATTCTGGAAAATATTGGATCAAAGCAGACAGTTAGTCTTGTGTTATGCTTTAATGTAACACAAATTAAACTTATACCATCCCCTTTCGGTCCACCGTTGTCTCATAGTTTATGGTATAGTCAGTGGTGAAAGCCTTTTTCCATGGATTCCTGCTACATGACGTAGTTGTCTCAGGCAAAGGTGGCAGCCAGGAGCCTGATGGTATGTTCAAACCCTGCATGCCCTCTAACTCTGCATCTGACCTTCCATTGCACCTTTTCCTCACACAACAAAAAAACCTCCTCAAAAGCTATTGCCACTCCGGTCTCAGTATATTTCCCAGTGTGACCAAATCATTTAGCTGCTTTTCCATTTCTTTCTTAACTCAGTCTTACTTTATTTTCATTAAATTTTTGTGGAGTGAAGTTTAGAGGAGAAGATTGATTAAAGGGGAGGAGATAGAGAGGGGAGGAGGGAGGGATGAATAACATAAGAGGACCTGTGGTCTGCATCAGTAGCTCTATTTCCTCTGTTGTTGTATGGTGAACTGAGGGTTCAAGGACTCTTCTTCATCAGCATCTCTCTCTCTTCCTCCCTGCCTCTTTCTCTCTCTGCTCTCTGACCCTACCATAAATCCCACAACACACATATTTGCACACACACACACACACGCACAACAATCAATACAACCCTGCTTGGCACTGCCAAAGCCCAAAATGACTATAGATTTTCTGTCGACTCTGCCACTAAATTATGCAAACCTCTGGTTTATGTTCCAGTACTTTTTTGGCATTCCTTCTCCAGATTCGGGATGAGGTTTTCCACTGAGGCACGGATGGAAGGACACAAGTGGACTGTGAAGAAGAGGCTTTTTGACAGCACCGAACCCATGTTTTTTGTTTTTTTTTTGACTTCAGGAAATAATTACAACATGTAAACCACTATAGATTTTCAAATCAATGCCATGTATTAAAGTTGCTGTAAATGTCCTGCTGAAGTCAGGCTTTTTGTTTAAGTGGTGAATAATGTGCTCCGGAAATCAGTGTTGCAGTATCTCTTTTGCAAGCACACGCACGCACGCATATACACACATACATAATCAATAATAAAAACAGCGACACAAAGGACAGGAAAACATCTGATGCAGTAAAGATTTTATCGTCAAAGTGCAACTCATGAAGTTCAAATGCAGCCTGCTGTAATTTTGCTGTTTGCAGTCTCATCAGATTTGACACGATCTCTGTCTGATGCACCTTGTCAGCTTTTACCACTGATAACATATTTGTTTTAATAGAACAATAAATAAATAAGGAACCATCTTGTAAATAAGAAAAAAAGTGCAGAGAGGAATGTACCTTAATCAGCTGACCTGCTCTTAGAGGAGCCCATAAATTTATGGTCCTGCTCATCTGTGTGTGAATATTCGCAGGTCTTTACAGCGTTTACACTCTGATGTTCATCCATGTGCAAATTTATAAACTTTGTGTGTGTCTGTGCTTGTGCCTGACAGTGTGTGTGTGTGTGTGCCAAGTCTTCAGCAGGACCATCAGTAACTCTGAGGGAAAATTAAAATGATCGGCTCATTCAGTCCAACAGCAACTCCATTACCCAGGACCGAACGGTCACACACACACTGTGACACACACGTCCGCCCTCCTCGTTCATATCAGCTCATCTCTCCATCATGGCTTCCCGCTCAATTCTCTCCCTGTTGTCACTTTCACCGTCCTGGTATTTCCTCTGCATTTCACTGACTTGAAGTTATATTTTGTCTTTTAAGTTTTTTCTGCTTTCTTTCTCTCTTTCTTTCTGTTACTTTTGCTTTCTTTTCATCCTTGCTGCCTTGTTCCTGCCTATCTCAAAATTCCCAAATGGCATTTTTAAAGTGAATTTAAAAGAGTCTGACTGAATGTGTGTGTGTGTGCGAGAGTGATGGACTGTACAGGAGAGAAGCAGCTTTCTGTCCGGGATAGCATTAAGATGGATTTGGAAAGGCTGAGGTGACATTGACTCTCAAAGCAGATGAGAGTTCAGGGAGGTTTGGTTTGCACAGAATCCTCGTCCGAGCCGCATTTATATTTTCACGGAGTCTCCCCTCATCCGAGAGAAAGTCTGAGAGAAAGACAAAGAGACAGACAGAAAAAAAAGATGAAAAACAGCCCCTTGATGCAATCATTGATCACTAGTCAAAGTCCCTGATTCTGTCTAATGAGCTGCTTGTTCCTTCTGGGAGGGAAAGTAATGAGAAAAACAACAAGGACTGCCACAGTCAAATTGTACACGAATCCAAACAAGAAAAGTTCTTTTAAAAAGTACGGTGTGTCTCTGCAGTGAGTTTGTGTTTAGCTTCAATTCAGTAAGAAAAAGTTTCAGTTAGATGCATACTGTATGTGCTGATTTACTCTTCAAAAGGAAACTCTTTTATAGTCAAGGAGTAAGCATCTCTTTCACTCTGTAATCAGTGCTGAACACCTTGGACCAGAACACCGAGAAAGCACTGCAGTGCAGCAACTTTTTAGTGTGGTAGTTCATCTAATAGATGTAATCTACATCTTAGTGCGAGTCTCTTTATGGACTTATCTACCATCTAACAGATGCAGTATTTTCTTTCATGCATACTTTATTATGCAGTAATAGAGTAATCAAACAAAGAATCAAATAAACATCGGGGGTTTTGCAGGTTTCACTGTAAACACACAAATACACTGTGACGTAGCTGGTGGCTGCTCAGTTCCCTGATGTGACCCCATTGGCTCATCAGGAAGAACTGCTCCACTTAAACTTTGTTGCTCCCTTGTAATTGAATTAGTCTGCTCAATTATGTAGAGGCAGGCCTGTCCTCATTACACAGCACTATTAAAGCTGGAGGATGAGGCCGAGGAGAGAGGAGCAGCAGGCGAGCGGCGGAAAGCTGAGCGATAAGTCATTTCAGCGAAAGTGTAAAGTTTCGTCGCTGTTATCTTCCACGTGTCTGCCGCATCTGTGCAACAACTGTGCCATAGCTCATGAATTATGTCCCGCTTTATCTTTCCTTAAACTCGCATGTCTCGCTGTGTTGACTTTCCTCTTTGACTCTCGCTGTGCTTCTGGGCAAAATGCCTGAAAAACCCTGAACCAGCGATTTTGGCCGAGTTCTTTCAAAGCTAACTTCAGTAACTTCTAAATGAGCAAGAATGCTGCCAAACCACTTGCTGCAGGGGTCCCTGAGCTCAGCACAATGATCACACATCTGCCAAACATTCACTCATACTTGCTCACATACATACGCTGCGGCGCTCTGCCCTGTCTGCGCCGATCCGGAGCAACATATCTGTGCTGTCATGTTTTCTTAATCCAGTCTGTTTCTCTCTCTTTGTCCCTCTCTAACACAGGAGCAGCTGAAGAGCCTCCAGAGTGGCTTCAAGCATGTTAATGATGGAGGTTTCCAGCTGCAGAGGTGGGTTTACACACACACACACACACACACACATACACACACTCAATAATAATCACAAAACTGAGACAGAATGAGCAGCTTGCTCTCGTGTTTCTGTGAAAGTCTTTTCCCTGCAGATGGGACCAAGTCATCGTTGTTTAATTACTGATAACCCACACTGAGAATGAACTTGTGTATGTCTGTGTGTGTGTGTGTGTATGTGTGTATGTATGTGTGTGTGTGTCCTCTGAATGTCCCCTACACCCCGTCCTCTTCTCTCCCTGCTCAGTAATCATCTGACCATGGACCTCGACAACATCAATATCAACATGCCGCCCATGGAGACCAAGGTGTTGATGTGAGTGTATCTTCTATCTGCAGCTGGAAAAGAAGAAAACTGCAGACTTCAATTTTGATTACAACATTTATGTCTAATAAAATAGAAAACTAGCTAACTGGTACTTGATTCCTCAGTCAGTGGTTTGCAATTTAGACCCCTTTCCTTTAGCGGGATGCAAGATTAATCGGACTGCTCGAGGATTAAAAGTGAAGGAGTAAAGAAAAACATAGCTCTCATTTGTTGGTAACTTTTCTCAAATCTTTTCATTTCTCTTTTGAAAAACAGTTGCCCCTTTTCTAAAAGTAATCCCAGGGAAATTTTATGAGCTCATAACTGAAATAACACTTTTTGTTGCAAATGTTTATAACTCATGGACCCATGTTTAGACTCACAGATAGACTGATTGTCTGATTGTGATTGTCTAGTAAATCAACCCATCTTAATGTTAACATGTGAGCTATTAAAAATGCACCAACTCTAGAAAGCTGAAGCTCCTTCATGCCTGTGTTCATGTGTCGTCTCTTCATCCCCCCGTGTAGAATCCAGCGGGCCTGGCGTGACTTCCTCCAGAGACAGGAAGCGGAGAAGAGGAGCCCCTCCCCGCCCTCCCTGTCCTCCTCTGATAAGATGAGCATGTCCATCAGCATGACGACCCTGTCGGATGGCAGCACCCCAGTAAGTCCCGCCTACAGTTTGTCTTACATACTGTCCATCATGAATGTAAGGCATTCAGGCAGCGCTGTGCCTGACGTGTGTTTAATGAGGATGTGCGTCTTTGCTGGACATGTGAGCAGGAAGGACTGCTAAAGGACACAAGCAGTGATTTTTAAATTTGTGCTTCAGCCGTCTCTCATGGGTTTGCATGAATAGACTTGCATTATAAGTCTGAAACATATATTTAGATGTTGAAGTTGGGGTATTTTGTGCTGCTTTATATGGAGAAAATGGGATAGTGTGTACAGTCCCATTCCTGTCCAGAAGGGGGCATCATCCCTCAGCTGATTTCTTCAGTATTCAAACTCACAGCCAGCCTCTTCTCTGGGAGCAGAGAGTAAATATACAAGGATTTGGTCTGACATATACACACACTCTCTCACACAGAGCAACAGCACGCTGAGAATTGAAATCCATGAAAAACTGCCATTCTCATTCAGCACGTCTTTCCCTTCATTTAACCAGACCTCAATAAATCCCCTGGATTTTCTCAACTGCGTCTGTTCTGGTCATTATAATTCTATACTGACGTCGTCTGCAGCCTCCTGGCTGAATAGCAAGTGTGTGTACACTTCTCTGCTAATCTCTGAGCCTGGAGTCAACAGGCAGGTTAAATCTCAGGGACGGCTGGGAGAGTTTGTGTGTATGAGCACACTTAGGTGGTACTTGTCCACTCAATCGCTACAGAGAAAAGCTTTTACACCAAAGAAGACTGTTTGATTTGGATTCTTGTGGATAAAAGGGGGTCAGATGGGTTTTGAGTGAAGAGAATTCAGAGTGGTGAGCAACTGGAATAAATGTGTGCTCGCTTCAGAGCTGCTGGGTTACACTACATTCAGCCAATAGAAAGTATTGCAGTTTAACAGGCTATGCAGAAATCCCAGAGGTATGTTTAATACTGTTAAAAATACAGACACCTCTCTTCCTATTAAAGTGATTAAAAGGTGCTGTATTGAGGTGACATATTCTAGTGTATAGATCGCACCACCGTGGGGTTAGCTGATACTGGGTGTAACAGGAAGCTGATCTGAAAAAGATGGCAACTGCAAGAGGAGAGGGGAACGTCACAAGACTATGAAAAAAATGCCTCTACCTCTGTTTGAGAGTATTTGAGTTTAGACCCGATGATAAAGGTGAGTCAGCCAACACAGACAAAGCTATAAGAACTATTTTGCATCAAGAGAGTTGTGGGAAAAGAGAGTAACTAGTCAAACCTCCATCACAACAACACATGACATTCATCATCGTCTGCCGGCAAGAAAAAGGCTGCTTGTTTACTGTATATTATTCTACTGGGAATAAGAATTAAAACCTAGACAGACTTGTTGAATGCTAAATGCGTTTTAGACATACAGCATTGTATTCTAGACATTGTCTACATTGACTTCTATCACCAGCAGCTCAGTCTTTACATTTCTTTTTTTTTTTTTTTTACACAATTACCATCATATAGCATACACAGTGCTGAGATGTAAGGAAGTAAAGGGTATGAAAAATAGAAACCACCCAGGCCTAGCTGACAGTATCGCATGATGTGGGCAGCTGATGGTCAGCGTTCAGGCCGAGGAGGGGGTGGATGGGGCTGTCCGTAAGATTATGCGCACACACACACACACACCCACACACACAAACACAGCTCACACACGCACACACACAGTAAATATTGGTTGTGTTGGAGATCCTTTGGGACGGCCAGGAAATGCTTAGCTCAGTGACTCAGACCATCCGACAAAGGCAGATGATCATCAAGAGGGTGTGTATGGTTTGTGTGTGTGTGTGTGCATTAGCTCTCTAAGGTCATGAGAGATAGAGGGGAGAGGTAGAGAGGAAAGGAAGATGAAAAACAAATGTTGCTCCTCTGATTGAATGTGCTGATACTGAAGATCTGCTCTCGTCTGTGGGAACCAAAGGCTCAGCTTCTCCTCTCATACCAGTTCATGACTTTTTGTTTGCCCTGATTGATCACTGCAGTCCACATGATATCTGCTGTGCCATCTTAACTCTGTCTCGCCTCATACTCTTTCCCTCTGTGCTCCTTTTTCTCTCATCTTTCCACTGTCCTCTTTTTTAAAAGTAATCCATTAGGTGGACTTTCTACCAGATTCGTTTCTGTCGACCCAGCGATACACCTGTCAGCCACACAGGGCTCTGCGTACATTCATGGATGCACGCTTACACAGCCACATGTGCAAAGAAGGAGTCACAGCGATGTGGCAGCCATCTCTAAAGTGATTGAATTTGTAACCTTTGTGGCTTGAACATCAGTCTTTGACAAAATCTCGCCGCATGACACGGCAGCACGTGTGTGAATGTGCATGTGTGTGCGTCTGTGTGTGCGTGACCCTGCTTGCGCATCAAGTCAAACCGAGCTGTTTTATCATCCATTTGTATTTTCAAGACAGATGAGTGTGATGTTCTCAACGGTGTGTGACTGAGTAGCTGACATGCGACTCTTTACTGTGTAAATGATCTGTCACACTTTAACTTCGCTCACTCATTGCCACGGCAGTCCTGCCAAAAAAAAAAAAAAAAAAAAGAGCAGCTCTATATATCTCTCTTTATGATCGATTCCTCGGCTCTGTATAGAAACACCATAGAGGGCGGCAGAAATTATAGGTTTCATTAAAAAGGAACCTAACAAAACTCTGGCTTTTATGCCCCGATATGAATCAGCTGTCTAAATTTTATTGTTTCATAATACTATACCACGGCGACCCCCTCCCCTTCCCTCCCCTCCCCTCGACCACCAAGTACAAGTACACTCGCATGAACACACACAAGGGAGGATGAGCATGCACATATATAGACACAAGAGCAGAGGGAACACAGACCACTTCGGCTTTAATTTCAGACTGTCTACATGATAGATGTCTTTTTACAACCACACATCAATCAGCAGCGTTTGGGGACCAGCTGAATGGGTTTTCTGGCAGAATTGCCGCTAAATGAGGATGTAAACAAACATCCAAAGGACATTTAACCTACACAAGATGTTTGTTCTTTTAATTCATGAAAATCTGAGATATAATCCTGGTTATCAGAATAAAATGCTGCTCTTAAACCAGGATTTAAGAACAAGATGTTTTTTTACGCTCCTCACCTGGTGGTGTACGTTGTCACAAGGAGCTGTCCTTTGCCTAGGTGCTGAACTGTGATCCATGATGTAGTATCCACCTTTGGACACTAGAGGGAGTTCCTGTACCACAGTGTATATATGTATGTTTTTGTTTTGTTTTGTTTTGTTTCTGGGGATTTATTGGAGCAGTTGGAGCACACAGAAATGCTCACATTTTTTGGAAATAGCAACAACTTCAAGACCCTGAGTGTAATGTAACTCTAGTTATCTGTTTTGCCTAGAGTGTGCATTTGAATAAATGGAGAATAACACAGAAATTAATATTTTTGCTTATATTCATATTTCTTGAAATATTTATTCCTCTCCTGGCTTTATAATTTCATAAATATTTAGCCTTGGTGCATAAAATGGGGTTAAAATATTTTGTTAAATGCAATTTTAGTTCAACAAGGACTTGATGAAAGTGCAGAATATGTATTTACTTTGTGGACTTGCACAAAACGTAGATCTGCTCTCCTGTGTGTGTGTGTGTGCATGTGTGTGTGCGTGCGTGTGTGTTTTGGCTGCTGAAGGGCACACAGGGGCAGGTTAGTCCATCTGGCCTGCCAAGGTGCAGTGAGACTGGGCTCAGGCAGAGCAGCACCTCCTTCCCCGTCGGCCAGCTGTCATGTCTCCCCGTCTCTGCCCCCCTCCATTAATGCTCTCTTAATGTTCCCCTCCTCCCTCTCTTTTATGTCATGCCACAGTTTATTTTTGCCTTTGCTTTTTCATATTTAATGCCTTTCTCTCTCTCTCTCTCTCTCTCTCATCCCCTTCTTTTTTGCCTCTCTGCCTTTCCTTCCAGTTCTTGCTCTCGGTCTCTGTTTCAGTGTTTGTCTCTTTATTGCTTGCTCACCCACCTACTGTTCTTTGGCTTTATCAGGTCATGCAGCTGCAGCATCACCTATGGAAGCCTGGCAGGAGAGATAAAAGAGGTTAGACAAAGTTTGGGGGGAATTTTTCTGGAGTTCCCGCATATCTGCTCTTTATGTACAGTGCAGGTGCATAAAGCAGCAGTTGGCTCCATATAAGATAAGAGATAACTCTGCAGAGTTGCACCGCCTATTCAGGTCCATCCAGGTTCACCTCCAGGCCTGCTACAGCTGTTCTGAAATAACCCACTGACTTTTTGGTGGCACACTCAAATTTGTCATTACACAAAGCATTAGAACTTCAGCAGATTAGTGAGCTTGCAGCTTGCACAGACTGTGTCGAAGCAGTTAACCCCTCACATTCACTTTCACCCATCTAATCCAATGCAGGGTGCAAAGTGTTGCCCTGTCACCGAGCTTGCATCATTTTAATCCTCCCAGTCTTTTTTTCTACTCACTGTACAAGCCAACCTTTCATTATTATAGAGTGAGGAAAGCAGAAAAGGTCATATATAGTTTAACCCCATAGAATGGCTATGACATTAAGGTCACAGCATTGTTATAGTATGAATGGCTCCCCCTCTGGCTCACTGTGCCCCCAATCTGTTGTATGTACATTAACCTCGTGGTTTACAGATTATTGGTGGGTAGGCAGCCCACCACTCTCCACTTAGTCAGCTATGGGAAAGTGCTTTAATGCTCCTTTTGTTTTTTTTATTCTCTTTGTTTAATATTTGTAAGCTCTTTTAAGAGTAAAATCATACTCAATTTAAAAAGTGTGGGGTTATTTAAGGTCAAGCAACAGGGAGAAAATCATTAAGAGATCATTTTATTGTCACAGTAGTTTACATGACTTATTATCGTAAATAAATATCTGATACATCCATCACCTAGCTCAGGACCAATAACCAGTCCCTTCAGTCATGCAGATAATCTAGATGTTTGATAAGTGTAAGCCCTCAGTTTCCCAGACTTGAGGACATGCTGTGCTTTTTTACTTAACATTATTTCAAGAACCACAACATTACCCTCAATCATTACCATGTGTGCCATCGAGGCAGTGGTCTGCTGCACACTGTCACTCTTCCAAGCGATGTCATTTCCCAATAGCCTCTCCCACTTCTCTTCCACTGTGGAGCAGAACATCCCTGTGATGATTTATGGTAATTATGCAAATGCAACATAAGGCTTTGGAAATTAATGCTAACCCCCACCGGTCTCTTCATCAGTGGAAGACTGGTGTAACTGGAGCCAATGCTTTTTCAATCCTGTTACTGTAATACCAGGGACAATGCAAAAAGCCGAGGTCAGGCGATTAAGGATTCCCTTGAATTAGTTTAGGTTTATTGAAGCCTCATGGAGCCAATTCAAATGTTTAATCATTCCTCTTTATTCATTAGGTGCAAATTGATTGAAGAGGCAGCCTGCACGTGGGTTTATACTCTTTCTTATTCCTCGGAAGTGATGCTGGTCTGTAGGCTGCAGACTTAATTGACATGATCCCTCTTGTCATAATATCTCAGCCAGATAGCAGGTAGTGTATGGTGTGGGAGGGCTGGGTCTCCTCTGGGGCTTCAGGTGGGCCGAGCAGAGTGACAGCTCAGGCAGGAGGTGAGAAGACCCCTGTGACTCACCAACCAAGGTACTGATTGACAGAATCATTAGTGACCTATCACCACTCCATCACCACCTTATGTGGGGAGAGCCTGGATCTAGATCTAGAACTTACAGAATTCACACCGTCTTGTGACTGAAACCAACCAAAGTGACTCAACGCCAGATACTCCAGTTGAAAATATTGTGTTTTCCTCCACTGGTCATTTATTTCACCCTGATCAATGAAAAGAAAATGAGCAAAATACACAACATATCATGTTTGTCAGAATTTTGTTTTTCTCCACACTAAGCCAGAAATCTTCACTTCAGCAGCACCAAAATGCACCAAACCTCTCAGATTTATTCCTTTGTATATTCTGAGGGGTTTAACAAAGAGTTTGTTCATATATCATTTAAAGCCTAATTGATTCCTGGAAACAAAGTGACAAAATGTTTTTTATGGTTGTTGACAAGAGTTTTGTACTGAGCTTTGTCAAATATTTAGATTTCTGTTCTTGAAATTAATGCAGATCAGTGCATGTTGAAGCAGGTAGCGCCTCATTTGTATATTCAGGCATAAAATTACCAAAGAAAACTCATTGTAATTCAAAGGTTACGGTGATATATGTTGATACTGTATATATTAATATTTTTATTCCACTGGCCTCCCGTGACTTGCCTTAAAACATCATTAGCCCTGTGTGTGTGTGTGTTTGTGTGTGTGTTCACCCGCTCTAGGTTGTTTCTCTATAAATGCTTTAACCCCCTCCAGACACGTGAAGGACATTCATATGGCTTTTATAATTATGTATTAGGGAGATGGAGCCCTCTGTGTAATAATATCTGATGGGGGGCAGCAAGGCCTGACTCACTGCTAATCACCTGCCAGCAGCATGTCAAGTCCAACATGGGCCCTTTCACACCCGGGACACATTATGTCATACACTCACTGAGGTGTGTAATACACATTACGTCTGTGTGACATTCTGGACGTGATGTGCGTGGATGTGATGGAGAGGATGGTGGTGAAACTAACTCTGCACAGTGAGTCTTAATTAGTTAAACCCCAGGGCTTGTTCTTTCACGCATGAGGAGCCTAGAAAAGACACTTTCAAGTAATGCAGCATTCGTTAAATAAAAAAAACTCTTATTTCGCATCAGATTCTGCATGAGATCTTTCTATATGTTTGCGGGACAGTTGTTTACAAATGTAAGCAGCTCGGTCTTCGAAGTGACGTCATGTTGCAGTTGTATTATCTGGTAGAATCCACAGGGGGTCACTGTTCTGCTTTGTTCGGACAGGCCAGCCAGAGAGCAGGGAGTAGTCCAGGTTCAGTAAAGCTCAGGGTCAAAATGGATCCAAACTCTTCTCTGGAGAGTCTTTCTCTCCTTCCTTCTGTACTGAAGATTAAAACAGTATCAGTCTAGATGCATTTAAATACAGCAAACCTGGTCCAAACTGTTTTAAGTGCAGGGACTCCTGGTGTTGTTGTGTGGAGGACACTCTCAGTCAGCAAACACTCCCTCCTGTAATGCTAGTCAAGGGCCTCTTCTTTCAAAGATAACAGCCCATTATCAACACATTGGTAATTAAAACGAGAGGTGAGCTGCTGTTTTGTATTTCAGTGGCTTATCTAGGAGCCTCTATCTTTCTCTCTCTCTCTCCCTCTTTCTTTCACCGTGTCTCTCTATCTTTCGTCCATTCCCTCTTCTCCTTGAGCCTTTTAATTTCATGACACTTCAATTAAATATTTAAGTGTTTCAGGATTACGTCAGACTTGTGGAAGAGCTGCTGGGTTTTTCCAGCCTGCTTTCTATATTTGAATATCCTTTTTGCATTTTTTTTCCTTCTCTTCTTTAATTGAATTTCAGCTTCTTTCGCTGGCATAGCATGTAAATACATTTGTGTTGCCCGAGTGTGCAGCACTGAAAACAGACAGTGATGACAATGAAAACCAGTCCATCTCTTCTGTGGTCATTGGATTTTACTCCAGTTCTTTGGAGCTATGCACTCCAGTGACTGCAAAGGATGCTACAACATACAGTATATCTATATATGTTAAGTATTTTATTGTATTTGAGCCAATATGTAAAAACTTAAAGAAAAATAATGAGTGCAAGGAACCTGATCATCTCGAACAGAATCTGACTGTACATTTTCTTTCTTCTGGAAAATGCAAATATAAGGCAATCATAGGCCAAGCCTTAAGCAGCTGCAGCTGCTTTCTTCATTTATGCTTTGGGTGGTTAATGATGGTAAATGGACTCCATTAACATAGAACTTTTCCACCTTAAGGCAAGGCAAGTTTATTTAAATAGCACTATTTAAACACAAGACAATTCAGAGTGTTTTACATGGGAATAGAAATGCATTAAAAAGAAGACATTAAAGAAAACATTAAAATTACATTTAAATGACAATGAAATCCTAAACAAATAAATAGTAACACATTAAAACAAAGTAATGTTTCTGATTTACTGGAAAGCCACAGAAAACAATCCTGTTTTAAGCTCTGATTTGAATGGGCTTATAGTCAAAGGAGATGTCAGGTATGCAGGATGCTCGTTCCACAGGTGGGAAGAATCGAAACTTAACTGCTTAATTATTCATGTGTAACCCCACAAACATTAAAATAAATCATTTTATAAATACTCTACTTTGAAAAAAGCATAGCAATAATACATGTTGTGCTGTAGCATCACTCTCACTGTTTCTCACTCTCTCTATCTCTTGTCCGTATATCTGTCTGTCTGTATCTCTCTCCCGATCCCACAATCCCCACCACCACATTATCCCATTGATCTCTACTTGCCCAGCAACACGGCCATAATTGATCATTAATGTCTGATTGGGGACAGTGGTGATATGAGAGCAGCAGAGTGATACAATTACGAATCATCTCAGCTCTGGACTCTATTGATTGGGGCTTTGCAGAAGTAATCAAGGCCAGATTAGCTGCAAAGTGACTATCTTTGTTCTGAAGGAGGAATCCATGCAAGTTTTCAATAAGAACCAAGAGAGGATCATTAAACTTAAGAATAAAGAACAGAATTTACTGATGGGAGCTGATTAGAATGAACTATACTTTAGGTTCCTCCTCAGTGGGACAGTAAAGAAGGATTTCATTAGTGTAAAAAATAAAGGATAATTTAATGATTTTCTCACAACACATAATAAAGAGGAAGATGAAGATGAAAGACGTGAGCCATGGAACCAGGAAATAAAATCCAGTCAGTCCGATTTAAGTATTTATTCTTTCTTTTTATTTATCTTTAGTTTTTTGTTGTTATTGTTCATGCATTACATATCACAATTTATAATGTGTGAAAAAACTCTTTTAAGCGACCAAAGACACATCATGCCTGTTTGTTTCTCTGTCTGTTGACATCAAACTTAAAGCTGATGAGGTTTTGTGAATGGATTTGGAAGAAATTTTGTCAAGAGGATGAATATTTGAGAATGCTTTGTATAAAAACATGATTTGCAACAGGCAACTTACAACTGCAATAATAGCGTTGTTAGGGATACAGTCTATTGAAAGCCATTTATTTTCTTTTAATTAATCATTTTGCATGGGAAAAGCAGTTGGTGATATTTATCCACAAGCAGTGGATTTCTCATTTAGGGAAAATAAAAAAGATTATTATTGCAATCATTTATTGCAAACTAATTCCATAATTTTACAACAAAATCTCAGCTGTAGCTCATTAACTTTACGATTGTATTTGTGATGCCAATAAAGTTGTGTTTAAAAACCTCACCTGAAGAGAGACGAGCACCAAAATTCCCTTTCACTCCTGTGAAACGAGCTCTGCCTTTTTTATTACCACCGATAAGAGTGACAATGTTTTATTAATAGATGAGTCATCAGTGGTGATACTCTGGGCCTCACATAAACTCAGGTACTCACACACACACATGCGCACACACACACACACACACACACACACACACACACACACACACGTGCACACAGATGCACACAGAAAGTCAGGAAAGATGGAAAACTGTAGTGCCATTAATTTGTATTTGGCAGGATTTTGCATGTACTGTAAACCTCAAGGACTGCATGTGTGTGTGTGTGTGTGTGTGTGTGTGTGTGTGTGTGTGTGTGTGTGTGTGTGTGTGTGTGTGTGTGTGTGTGTGTGCAAGTGATTCAATTCACTGCAGATTAAAGTGAAGGAGAGAGCAAGCAAGTGAATGAGGAAAGGATGGAGGCAGGAATGATTGAAGGTTACAGAGGAGGAATAATTTTCCTTACATGTACCCTGTGAGTGTGTGTGTGTGTGTGTGTGTGTGTGTTAAGATGTGTGGGTTCAGCAGCAGCTTGTGCCATTGTGACAGCTGCTGCACAGAAGATTTCCTCAGGGCAGTGAGGACACCTCTCTCTCTCTCTCTCTCTCTCTCTCTCTCCTCTGTTCCGCTCTCACTCGACCCTCCTCCCTCTTGTCTGACCCTGCTGCACTAGAAAATACTCACGCACAGGACAAAGCTTGCATCCTGTTTGTTGATGCGTGGCGGCAAGCAGCTTCGTTTGATGGACACCTGCGCACAGACATTACACACACAAACACATTTACACACACACGCTGTCTGGCTGCCGAATGGAGATGGTTGCTGTGGCATCAGCAGCTCAGTGATGCAGCTCTCATTGTGTCGACCTGCCGGAGATGATTTTCAGCCAGCGCATAGTCATTTTAGCTCAAAGAATACTCGAAAATAAAAATAGTTTTAAGTCAAATCAAATCACTCTAAATTCATTAATAATAATTAAAAAAAATCTCTAGCTGCAACTGAAGACCATGTGCGTCGCGACCATTAAAAATTTTAAAATTTTAAAAACTGTTTTGTTTAGACCCCCAGACATTTCGCACATGAAAACTGCATGATTAGTCTAACCACTCAGCGTTCCTTCCTTTTCCCAGCTTTACTATCAAATCTATTCCACTTGATAAATAGGAGAATACCCGTATCCATGAAAATCCACTCCACCTTTTCCTTGTCGCCTATACCCCACAGCATGCACCCACGGTCTTACAAACAACACTTATGCCTGTCACTGACAAAGCAGTCTGCATTGTATGGAGGATGAATGAGACAACGTCAGGTATACTGCCATCTCATTCCTCCTCCAGTTGTCAGTTATGTTCAGAGCAGCTTTCCCCTGTGCTCACAGACCTGTTTAACATGTCACTGCAACGCCACATTGCCCCACATAGCTTTCAGGAATCCATTATAATACCAGTGACTAGGAAGACACCCGTGACCTGTCACAATGACTGTAGACCCGCTGCTCTTACTTCAGTGCTAATGAAATGTTTGGAGCAGCTAGTGCTGGATTATATCAAATGCTCGGCTTTTGCTAAAGACATCTTGTTTTGTTATAAAGCCTCTTTTTTAGCGCCAGATCACCTTAGCTTCCTGTCAAAGTCAGTAAAACAATGAAAAGCTTATTTTGATTACTTAGGTGTAGATTGGTTTAGTTTGGTTGACGATAGACATTATTATTGACATTAGAAGGTTTTCTTCTAAGAAGAGGAAAGTAAGTCTCAGTTGCCCAAGTTGTGAGAGGTTGCAGTAGTTGATGAAAGTGTTGTTTGTGGTAGCATAGGCAAAGTAAAGGAGATAACTGTCTTGGTGTGAGGAGCGGTGATAGCTGGCATTAGAGGAGCAACTCTGAGATGCCAGTGATCACTGTCTGGCCTCCTGGAGGTGTCGTGGGACCAACTAGACGAAACACTGGTGAAAGGAGGTTCCTACCTGATGATCCCAAAGACATTTTAGTTATCACTGCTCACTGGTCTACATAGTTATCTTTAGGGCATGTAGGGCAGGTTGCAAGGTTGTTGTTAAGTTTAGGGAATTATTCACTGAGTCTGTTCCATTTTTTGTACCACAACTTTCTTGTGGTTACTTCGAATTCAGTGGCCAAACCATTAGCTTTACCAATGACAGTGTTAGCGCAGTGAGCACTAAGCTAGCCAACCTTACAAGAATCCATCAGCTAGTGTTAAAACTAGTTATGGTTTCATCCTAATTCATCTACATCATAAAACTACCATAGGTTAGCCACCACAAGGTAAACAGTGTTTAAAGTCCAAGAGTGGGGCCAAGCCCGTTCCGGTATTAGAAACCTGTCGATTGCCTGTTGAGACTACACTGATCACACAGGTTTTGAAATGCCTGTATTTTACCAGTTATGCCTAATGTGCAGAGCCCTGCACTATAGTCTAGTAGCTGGCTCTGCTAGTATAATACAAAGAGCGCCACCGGCTGGTGTTGTTATTATTAGCAAGAATATAATAATTAAATCCCAAAAGTGGGTTCATTGGGAGTTATATTGGGAGCATTTTCAAAATCTCTAATACCCAGCTCCATAGCCCGAAACAAGTTTCTAAAAGTTAGCTGAGCAAAAGACCACCTGGTTTAAACAAGGTGACCACAACCACTTATGAATCAAGGCCTATATTAACATGAAATGTGTTATTTGTCATACATTGATACTTTATTTTATGCTAATTTCTTGACATTCTTTAAAGCTTATTAAAATTATCAATATAATATGTTCAATCAATCCATCCACTCATCCATTGATATAGGTGGATGAGAGTGAGATTGAGGCAGAGGCAGGGTCAGTATGCAGGGACAGTGAAGAGGGTCCCCCCTCCACACTACAAATGTTTCTGATGCCCCTGCTCAAGAAAACAATATTAGGACAAAATTAGTAAATGGATTAAATTATTAATTTTATTGATTAATTTTAAAAAGGAATATGAAAGGATATGAATCTAACATATTAAAGACATGTCAGTTTGCTTCTTGTTGATTCAAGTGAAAAACTTTTTCAATTTCAGGTGTTAATGTTGAATTCAGTTGATTGATTATGATCATTGATTTTTTTCCTTGATACTACACAAACTGTATGTCAATGTTTTGCACATCAGAACAGGACAAGAGATGCCTGCACAAGCTGAAGGGGTAGACAGAGAGAGAGAGTCCACGTTTGGTTCCTCTTTCTTTTACTTTAAATGAATTCCACCTCCTTCCTTCAACTCCTTCACATAAAAACACACACACACGTAAAAAAGCATACAAACAGTGTCATGGGTGCAGAGATGGTGACAGTGCTTTTTTTTGACTGAGCCTAGAAGACTACAGCTGTGTGTTTGTGTGTTTGTGTGTTTTTGTGTGTGTGTGTGTGTGTGTGTTGTGTTTGTGTTTACTTGCTTTGTGGGTAATAAAACTAATCCTTAAATAGACATTAATCACTTGTCGCGCGGGGGGGGG
>JAQMCX010000054.1:4161088-4190125 GCA_029814765.1 Acanthurus leucopareius | reverse complement strand
TGTGTTTGTGTGTGTGTGTGTGTGTGTGTGTGTGTGTGTGTGTGTGTGTGTGTGTGTGTGTGTGTGTGTGTGTGCACGTGTCTTCTCTCCTGACACCAATGGCGCGCAGGCCACAGCCCGAGCTGCTTTCGCTTATGGAGATACAGAGATAGACATCTAAGATGAGATTAAAGTTGCAACATTGCCACCAGAGGAATACCAGTCACTTATCGTTTTCTCCTTGCGCATGTGTATCACACTGTTGTGCATGATGGAATACAGTTACTGTTGCATATCAAGGTCATATATATGTGCAGATGAAAGGAGACATTTGTCTATGTGCACAGGCCGGGATAACAGGAAATGGAGCATTAACCGTTCCCTGGCTTAGAAAAAGATAAGTGATGGAGAGTAACCCATATAATTTCATTAGAGTTTTCCCTCATAAAGTATTTGTTGTCAAACTGACAGCCTTTTTCTGTTCTCTGCTTCTCACTGCCTGCTCTGAAGTCGTATTTCTGAGAAGTTCTCTATGTTGTTATTCAACTTGAACAATCCCACTGCTTATTCAGCCCTGTGAGATCCCACTAATAGTCACAGTGGCTGCTGAGGCGTGGAGCAGTGGGTTACACCAAACCGACTCTGGAAATATATTAGACAGAATAGATGCAATGTTGTGTGTGTGTGTGTGCCTCCGTGTGTTTGAGCACGCATGTATCTGCTCTCTCAGATGTGACCATCTAAGCTGTGATTTTTATTAAAATACTGAACATGCAGTCTGTCTGAGGAGGAGTGAGGGAGGATGGGGAGTTTTGTTTCTCGGTTTATTGGTTTGGCATTTAGAGAGCGAAGAAATCCCGGGAAGAAGAAGAGAAGGGAATGTATTGAACAGAAGGGAGATAAAACAGGAGGAGAAAGAGCCTATTCACCCTCCCACTGAGTGGTCTGGTCTCCGGAGAGAAATATACTGATTTGTGATTAATGAAAAGATGGAAAAGAGGCTTCCTCTCTCTCTCTCTCTCCCGCCCTCCCTCTCTTCCCCTCCACCCTTCCTTCTTCCCCTCTCTAACCTAACTCTCTCACCCAGAAAATCCATCTCAGTAATGATGTCTGTGTGTAGGGAACGATTATGGAGCAGATAAAGAGAAAAATCAACCAATAAAAGGAACACAAAAACATTCTGCAGCATTATCATGGCACAACCACTCTGCGGGTGAAAGGAGATAAAAGTGTTATCATGACGCAAACACCTGACCTCGTGCCAAACACAAAGTCACAACCTTCTCCTGTGCAACTTTCTCTCCACTTTTACAACAAGTTTGCATGATATGTGTCACAAATTTAGCAAAGTGGTGACAAAATGAGTCAGCCTTACAGTGAGGACAAACTCTGCAGGCGTTGTGTTTCAACATTTCAGGCAGGTGATGATGAGCTTTAACGAGTCTTTTTTGTTTAGAACATGAAAGAGCTTTTTGAGGGAGAGATGCAGATCGAGGAATTGAGAGGAGAATCCTGAGTTGTGTGAAGATCCTTCATGCCTCATTATCCTGGTAAACTAACATCAGCTGTTCTCCTCATCATCAGCTCCACCACCGCCTGCCCCTCCTGTCACTGCACACATCCCTGATATTACAGTGTATCACTTTGGCTTCTTTGTTTAGCCAGAGACCAACAGAAAGGGCAAGTGGATCAAGGGCTGTGATGGTGGAGAAGGTTTGTCTTTAAAGTGGAGTAAGTAGGGCAGCGTGGCAGGGAAAAAAAAGGTGGAAAACAAGCAAAATAGAGGAGTTGTAAGATGTGAAGAGATGGAACAGGGGTAAGCCAAAGTATCACCGTGAGAGCCACCTGGAAGATCAGAAGCCACGGTGCAACGCTGCACCTGCCTGTCGCGAGGGAGACTTCACAGGAGCCGCCGTACAACCCGTCATTCACAAAACATTAGTCAGGGAGAGCAAACTGCTGTAAGCGTGTCAAATGCGGGGACAGGAAAACGGAGGCGTAAAGGGAAAGATGGTAATTGGGGAGAGAAACGACATTTCTCCTGAAATGCAGGATGCTTTCAAGACCAGGTCTGTTTTTACGCATAATGTCACGGAGTGTTAAGGTTAAAGAAAGTGCCTTTCAGGGGTGAAGCAGCAGCAGAGGGTTCACATAAGGGTAAGGCAGAGGAGAGAGTCTAAAATATGTAAACTGTAAATAAAAAAAAAACCCAAAAGCAAAAGTACAAAAAAACTACAGTCGACTGGAAAATACTGGAAAGGTTCATCAAGCTGTAGTTCTCAGTTTTATCTGCACGCCTCCTTTAGAAGCTGAAAAAAAGTTTATGTTCCCCACTTGACAATTTTTTATTAGCCATTGACAACAATAGGAGAAAGAACTAATAAAAAAGAATACATGGTGGGCTTTTAGTGAAATAATGGTCAGCATAACATTAGCTTGTTTGTTTATCTTTCCTATTAAATCATATTAATTTAGTTTTGTTTCTCCCTGGACATCCACCCTTAAAGGAAAGCTCTCCAATTCATTTTAAAGTGTGTATTCTGTTGCGTCTGTTTTGAGAGGTTCAGAAAATAAAGGTGAAGTTGAAGTAAAGTCACATTTTAGAGGAAAGCAACGTGGCCAGCTGATTCAGCGATCAGACGTAGCAGAGCTGAACAGCACCAACACAAGGGAGTGCAAAGACTTCATTTAATATTTGCAAATGGGCCAGAACTCCCACACTGCTGTACAAACCTGCAGTAATTGCTGCAACGCCTGATGTGGACTGAAAAGGCCCTTAAAGTGAGTGAGGTGGCTATGAAAGTGTCCTGCCCACAGAGCCTCCTCAGGTAGACTCGTGCAGACTCCCTCTGCTGGCTGGAGCAGCAGGAAACTTAAGACACAAGCACTTTGTTGGATTAAAGATAGAAAAAAATTTGGGCACTTTTGTTGTTTCAGTTCTTTCTTTCAGTAAACCTCAAAGACAGGAACAAGCAGATCACCTGTAAAAACAAGCTTTTCCTTGAGTTAAAGCTCCATCTTCCCCACCGCAGTCTGATATGTCTGTCGTCATTAGTGCAGCTGCTGTATCTGATCAGCTGTCACTCAGCGGCACAATCAATCCTGTCCTCTCTTCTGAAGAGCACTTACAGATAACTGAACCCTTCCACGGGGAAAAAATGCAGCTTCCTGATTTACCCAGTCCACCCCCATTGAAATAAATGGGATGAGCAAAGTTAAATGCAGTACAGTTCAGCAGTTAGCCGAAATACAGCCTCCAAAATGACCATAAAGTTGTTGATTCAGTAAGGTTCATTGTTCTATTAGCCTGCATTAGCTGAAGTTCGGTCTGCCTTATAAACTTGCGACTCAACAGAGTTTATAGTATTTTGTCAGAATTGAAACAACGAGCAGCATTGTTTAAGGTTTATTTAGTATCCAGGTTGTGTTTGTTTGTGTATTCAGTGATATAGTACATGTTGCTTCAAACACAGATGACTGTGTGCCCCCGTTGTTCGCCGAGTGACAGCCGACGTACTGTCCCAGACAACAACGTCTGCGTCGTCACATCAACTTCCTAGGAGAAAAAAAAAAACGATGCATGCCGGATTCATAGAGCAAACAGAGTATGACAGCTTTGATATAACAACACTTTCCCCCCCTCACGTACAGCTCCGCGGTCTCTACATCAGTCACTCAGCGAGTTCACGAACTCTGAGAAAACTCGAAAGAGGGAAAGACAAAGAAGCGACGCGCTATGCGTGTGTGGTGGTGGTGGGGGGGAGGGAATACGAGAGAATGAGCAGCAAATGTGAGAGAAAAGAAGAGAAGTCTTTCCAAGAACTCTCTCAATCCTGTGCAACTCTTCAGTGGCTTCAGACTCCTGTGGGGAGAACACAGGTTTTTGCTGAGAAAGGGAATCACTTTACCATTAAGACGAAGGTGTTTTAGCTGCTTTGTAGTAAGCAAGTCTCACCAGGGACCAGCAGAGGTAGTAAGTTCAGCAGGCACAAGCAGGGAACTAGTTTAGAAAATCGAGAAGTTTTCCAGTTCTAGTTATTTTATTAATTGTACTTCTGGAAATGAAGTTCTCGCCGAACATCAGTGCTATAGGTTCCTTTCTGTCCTACATTTGTGCTATTAATTTAGCGTCTCTTCCTCCGTGCTCACCAGCTGTTTCTGCTCTTCAATGTGGATAAATATTTCATTGGATGATTTACATTCTCCAGTAGGCAGCTGTCTCCCTGCCATAAAGGCTGGAATATGGAAATGACCCAAGTCTCTATGGCACAGTTAATGTATTCAAATAACACATCAATCACAATATATATCTAATACACTATACAGCCATCCCTTATTTGCATATGTTTCAGAGTCTTTTACAAATTCAATATTGTGCTCTTACAAGAACCATTTTGAACGGAGGAATACTCTGCATGCATAATGCAGCACAAGAAATCCTCAT
Source organism: Acanthurus leucopareius (assembly GCA_029814765.1). Classification (NCBI taxonomy): domain Eukaryota; kingdom Metazoa; phylum Chordata; class Actinopteri; order Acanthuriformes; family Acanthuridae; genus Acanthurus; species Acanthurus leucopareius. The sequence goes on along the minus strand of JAQMCX010000054.1, from coordinate 4,185,702 downwards.
TCAACACAGCTGCGTTGGGTTTCCAGTACAAATCCATCTTGTTCGGGGAATGGGGGCAGTCATAGTAAGCACAGCCACCATATTTCAGTCAACAGCTGTAATGAAATGACAAATGACTAAGCAGACACTAATTTGTCGAACAGGAGTTGATTTGATACATTACTGCAGTCGGGGGGGCAGGAGGAGTTTGGTGGTGTAAGTGTGCGGCAGGAGTGAAATAAATACTGAACTCTGATGATATCACACATCATTAGGGATATCCTGCTTTAAGTGAAAGCATTCACATTATGATTGATTTATGTTAAAACCCCAATTCTGTCGGAGCACTCAAGTAACAGTTTCTAATTAGATTTCCACCACTAAATATGTTGTCATATCATTACACATGCATATACATTTATTATAAAACATCATCTTCTAATGTTTAGCATATGTTGAGACTTTAACAGATTATTGACTAACGACTATGCGAAGTATGTGACAGAAATTTGCTCCAGAAACTGTCAAGATGTGGCTACACATGACAAAATCAAAGTATTAAGTTTTATATATTTATCATGTCTTAATTGGCACACAAAGTTGATTTGGAAAATGCAGAAACTCAGTGTTACATTGCTACATGAACCTTGGCTTTTGATTAATCCTCATTGTTTGGCTAGCAAGCTTGTAGCCCAGTGCCTCCTCCTACATGTTGCGTTAGATGCGAAAAATGTGACTAAAGCTTGATGTTTCAATCTTCCCCATCTAGAAAGAAGTGTGTGTATTCATAAATCAGCAACTTAACCAGTTTTAAGTTTTGCCTCCCATTGATCAGCTGTCACTCCAGACAAACTCTTGTACTTTCCTCTTGGAGGCCACATGCGTCTGTCCAGTCAGCCAGCCTGCACATCATTGTGATGATTTAGTTCTAAAGGAATATCTATCATTTGCAGTGATTGGTGAAACAAAACTCCATTAATCAATCATCTTTGTCTCCAAGATCACCTTGCAGAGTGATGTCTTGTGTTTTATGCACCCTCTTTAAGTCAAACGTGGTAATTCCTTATTATTCCTCTTCCTTTCGGTTAAGTTTACTCCCTCTCTTACTGAGTTAGATGTCAAAAAACAATATCATCTCTTCATGAAGTCAGTAGGACTCTGCCTCTTTTTGCCTGGCTATTTCCTATTATGTCTATTTTTCTATTAAACACTTTTCATAACAATTCTGATAACAAGTTTAACATGAATTTGAAATTTTATTCAGTGATATAAGGAAAAAAATTACTGTAGCCTCATAACTTTTGAATTAAACTCATTTGAAAAAATTAAATAGATTATCTTTCAAACACATTTCCACAAAATCTGAACAATAAAAGTTTTTTAAAGGTACAACATATTGCAGGACTGTTGTATTACACTGCACTAGTTTGAGCCAGGTGTGCCTAATAAACCGGCAACTGAGTATAAGTGTGAGACTTGAGAAACAAGAGACAAACACAGGCTGAGAGGGAGATTAAAAGTTTTTTTTTTAATCATTTCAAGCCAAGCAGACACATATTTCATCAAGTCCCCCTGCGAGCGCACACAGGCTGGCGTTAGCTTGTGTGAACGCTGCTACGCCTGCGTGTGCTGTTAAGTAGAAGTCACTGGAGCGTGCTTCCATATGGCCGGCCTCGATGCGGCCAGTGTCATGCCAGTTATGCACTGAGATTAGCTAATTCAGTTTTTGTTAGGGAAGATTGCTGTACCCAAAAGCTCACTTTGTTCTGTCCAGCACTCTGTTCTGTCTCTCTGTAAAGATGGAAAGCCTGTCCACATCGCTGTGGTTCAGGAGTCAGACAGGTCTGTGTGTGATTTGAAAAAAGTGAAAATGTTGCAACTTTAAATGAGGATTCGAAAAAATCCTTTCTATATGTAATAAAGGAGTTTGTTTAATTATTTGTCTGTTATCTTAGATTTGATGCTAGAATAAATCTTTATATTATTACTTTAAAGACCCTTCATCATAAAAATTTGTTTACCGTCTTACATTCATGTGATTCCCCGACAAGCTGATCCACCTGTAACACAGAGAATCCAAACAGGTGTCCCTAACAGTTTGAAACAGTTCCTGCGAGGGATTTTCCGTAAACAACTGTCATATCAGTGAGCCAGTGATCATCTCCTCACTGCTAATTATCCCGTTCAGACAGAACACATAGCATGTCTGTTTGGATCCATTTCAAGGAGCAGACCGTATGTGCTTCACCATCCACTGTGGAGGTGCAAATCACCAAAAGCCATAGGAAAAACTTTTTGCCAGGAGGATGAGTAAAGTTGTTTACGTTGCTGTGGAAAGACTGAGCGCTCGTGCTTTTATTTTAAAGCTGTTTCTGTCACAGGATGTTAGTATCATCTCACTTCTGAGCGTGCGATGGCATGTGAGAGTGCTTTGTACGTGTTTGTGCGTCCCAGCCCTCTCACCCCTGGTCGCAGCCTAACACACCCCCCCTTTGATCAGCTCTGATGTTTAATTACACTAAACAAGATAAGAGCGTGTCCTCCATCTGAACTGTTTCAGCTTTGTCTTCTTTTTTGTAATGGAGAGAATGGGCTTATCATGGGGGAGGAATGAAACGTCTCATCCCAAAAGGCTTGCGATCATAGCTGTTTGTGCTCATCTTTGTGCTTTGTAGAGGCTGATGTGCGCTCGGTGCCCAGCTACAGTACTTATCTCTAGTTTCATGCAGTCCATCAACTGAGGCTGTAATACGAGGTCTCTGGATGCTTTATTAACACAGATGTACACCTAACAAACAGACATGGATAAGGAAGATAACAAGGAAAGAGACAAAGAGTCAATGGATTCCTACAGTTTGCAGTGTATTAAATGGTCACAACATATTCTGTGTGTTTCTCCACCCAACCCACGACCACTCTGCATAGCTGCTACAGTAGAAATGCGAAGGGTGGAGAGAAAATGTGAGTTATGGAATCTGTAATGAATAGTCTCAATGACACCACTAGCTGCCAGATCGCATAGTTTGAGTCAATCCATCACTCAAGGAACATTCTCAACTCTTCCCCCACAGCTGATATATGAAAATCACAGCTACCCCGTCGGTTTTTAATACTGAAGCCATCGATTCGCCGGCCACTGTCTCACCACGGCCTTAATTACATGGTATCTCATGTGCTATATCTGCCCTCCTGTCTCAGCCTGGTCATCATTAAGTATAAGATGAGTGAGATGAGCCCATTCTAATTGAATAAAAAAGAGAGAGAGCAAGAAAGATTATAACACAAGTGTCTGCAATATGACCTGGGTGGATTAATGTCTATATTTGGCTCTTACAGAGTTTATGAACTGCTTAGCCGTGGAGTCACACCGTCGTTATATGAGATGGCAGGCAAAAGATATGAAACCAGCCTCAGTGGAGACATCTGAATGAAATAAGTGTTGTTTGTTCAACTATTAAAAAGCTGAAATATGGCAATATTGCACGCTTCAAAATGGAATAATAAAGGGCACCCAGAGAAATGATTCATCTTTTACTTGACTGAGTTAACGAGAGCATACATGCACGGTTGCAAATGCATGAACAGCACAATAGCTTTTGTGTTTGTAATTAGATTTCAGCCTAGGAGGAGTTTTTTGTTGGTTTTTTTTTGCATATTTGAGCAAGTATTTGCCTCACTGTACTTTACCATTTCCTCTTCATGATCCCTCTGGTATAAATCAGAGGCCTACAAAATATGTTTCCTTTACTCTCAACCTAACTAGCTAACTTATGACTGGTGAAATTGGTGGAATAAAATGAACCCTCTGATGCAGTTCTGTGGCAGATGCATTTCAAATGTAAATCGTTGTTGCACTGTTCAACTGAATGAAACTTACAAAATCAGACATTTAAAGTGACTTTATGTCTTTTGCCTGCAGTAGCAGAGTGTAAAAGACACCTGCAGAGAAAGGAAACAGCCCATTTTTGTGTGTGTGACAGCATGTGTTATGCTGGAAACCCCTGAAAAAAGCTCACTCAAGGCCCTGAAACAGGAAATATCTTTAATCCCTGGCATGTTCCAGAGCCCCTGGTTAGCTGTACCCCTGCCGAACCAATCAGTTTTCCCTTTATTCGGCATCCATATGTGTTCCAGTGTGTGTGTGCATGTGTAGGTGGCCCCCGCTGCAAGGCAAAGGTCTCAATCCTTGCAAGCGTTATCTCTTTAACAGAGCATGGAGCATCCTGTAGAGCTGATCAGCTGGGCAGCCATCTCCCTCACAGTGGGACACACACACACACACACACACTCACATAAACACACAGAGTCAAAACAGCTCATTGCTTTGCTTTTCTTACAAAGCAAATTGAAGAGCTGCAGGTATCCTTCAGGGGAAAAACATGTGGAAAGGAGGGAAGGAAGGTTTTAGTGAGTGCAGCTCTATTGATTACAAAGACACTGTGTTCCTTTTTTTAATGAATATTACCAATACACATTTCTCTTTTCAATGTCTCCTGCTGCATGCAATTCCAACTAAGATCAGAAGGGTAGTTTGATCAAATCTGACCTACAATTTCATACAGCATGTCATAAGACTGAGGTTCGACTTCCAGGGTTGAGTTGAAGAGTCAAACTACTGAATCCTTGACCCCAGATCACCTCTTCATTGATTTAACAGACCCGTCCATTGTTGACCTTGGAGGGGCTAAGCGAGAAGATTTATTACTTTCTCTTTCTTCCAGGTAATATGGTTTTAAGTGCAGTGAGATACACAGAGGTAAATCTCCCGGGAATACAGAGCTGCGTCTTTCAGTCTGAAATCTTTTATTTCGTGTTGTTTTCGTCTCTTTTCATTTGAACTCACAGTACATCATCTCGTGTCCACCTCTATCTTCCCTTCTGCCTCGGCTGCTCCTTGGGGTTTTGTTCCCTGCGCTGAAAACACAGACAGCCATCGAGGCTCTGCCACAGACAGTTTCGCAGAAAACAGTGGCTTGTGACTTCACAGCTCTGAATTCAACTCGGATAAGAGGATTACGGGACTGAGGACGACTGAACAGGACGTTTAGTGTCGGTGCCCAGAAACAGCCCGATCAGCAGCTAAGGGCTATTAGGCAGCTCCCAGACTTAAAGACTGGCTCTGTCTCTCATTTACTGTCCTCCACTTTTCTATTCTTTTCTTTTAGCATGTCTCTTTTCCAATTCTGCCTGACTTTTTGGGCAGTTTTATCCCCTTGCTTCATCACAAACTAACTAACCTTCTTCCTGGTTTTACTTACGTATTTTTTTGCACCTTTGTCATATAATAAAGTTCCATCTTTCTCTTTTATTACTTTTGCAATTTCTTTCATCAGTATGCTGACATAAGAGCCACACTGCAGCTTGTATTCATCATAAAACTTGTCTCAACTGGCTGGTTAGGGGTAATAGTGTATATGTGTTTGTTTGGGGAGAGCTATACTCCTCCATCTTTTTAGTGTCGTCAATTTAAAACCAAGAAAATATATGTCCAGCCCTCCTGCCTTGATGTGTGTGGAACGGCTTAGTGCCGTAAAAAGAGAAGCGTAATTGCACGGACTCAGAAAAGAGCGGGCAAAGTGACGATCCCCCAAGGAAGCCCCCCCCCACCACCACCACCAATGCAGGAGGAGATAATTACTCAGGGAGAGACACAGTCACCACCTTGCTCTCCCTCTGGAGCATCAGTCGTATTTCTGGATGGATTATGCTGTAAAAAGCGCAACATCCAAAGAAACAGAAACTGTGACTGTTAAAACTTTTTCTTCAGGCCTGTGTCTGTTTACTGTTTGAGGTGCGAAGTCTGATAATCCACCGTTAACCTGATGGTGCTGCTCTCTATTCCCAGTTTCAAAACGACTTTTAACGGTGGCTGGTCTTAATGTCGCAGAGACTCCAGCATGAGGTTTTGCCCTCAGGGAGTATTGATGACAGCTGAGTGCCTCATCTGCTGCTTCTTGTTTCCACTTTTTATTTGTTTTTAGCATTTTAAAACTTTATGACGGCCATAGTTTTAATGCAGTCACACCAGAAACGTTTGATTACAGATTCATCAAGATGACCTTTTGCTTATGAATGCTGTGTCAGCGATGCTCTGCCTCAAATACAAACAGAAGTACTCAGGCATTAAATTCTTGAGTAGAGAAAACTATTGAAGCTCAATGCTTTTATGGCTATTCTGTGTCTGAAATGTGTCCCACTGACTGTAGAAAACTGTCATTAACCAAAAATCAGCACCAAATGCTTTGTTGGGTTTGTTTCTTTGACAAGATCATTTCTAATTAAGGTCATAAATATTGTTTCACTTCGATAGGGTTACTCACAACGCTCAAATGTTTTTTTAATGAAAAAAAGGTACAAATAATACAAATAACAGCTAACATTATCAATGCAGAAGGCTGATCTCACAGGGAGCGGTGATGGAAAAAGTTCTTGGATCCTTTCCATCAATAAATGCAGCAACTTCTTAATACTAAAAAATACAAGTAAAGGTTGCAAACTGGAAATCTAACTTAAGTAAAAGTACTGAGGTTTTATCAGCAAAATGCTCTTGAATTACTCCAATAAAAGCACTTACAGTATCAGTCAGTGACATTGCATCATGACATGACATGCAGTCTGTAAGCCAGTTATAGGTTTAACTGTAAAACTTTTAATTTGCAAAGAGCTTTGTGGCCATAGCTTTCACATAAATATAGTAGAATTAAAAAAAACAATATTCCTCTCTAAATGTTTCAACATGGAGCTTTAAATTAGCAAGAAATGGAAACCATACCTTAGTGCAGTACTTGAGTAAATGTACTTAGTTACTCTCCACTGCTGGCAGCTGGTGTTTTAAGTGCCTTGTTCAAGGGCACATGTAAAGTACTTGCACACGCTGGGGAACATCTATCATTCATCCTCGCTGCCCTGCTTTTCCCTGATGGTTTGAGATTTGTAACTTTCCAATCATGAGCTCACTGTCCTCTCCAGTGTCAGACCTTAAGGGAGCTGCTTATCCAATGCACCATAGTCACTGTGCTTTGGCAAGAGGAGGGTGCCTCAATTATCTAAATAGCCTTTTAGTTTGCTGATATTTCATGTGATGAGGTGTTAGAGAGCCAATGCAGAGCTCTCTGAGTTAAACTATTAGGGTCTCATTTAGCTGAGTACTCAGTTTTCAGAGGGACGCAGGAAATCACAACTTGGCTTGCGTTATTTGCCAAAATAAAGGACCTCCACTCCTCTATCACGCTGATGATGACGACACATTAATGTAAATGCATTAGCACAGAGACAAATGTACAAACAGAACTTGGAAATCGATCATACAGTAAATGGAATGAGTTTGTTTTGCAGAGAAAAATATTAGAGATGGATGATAAAATGCCTCCAATTACAGCTGAATGTATATCCAGAGGAGAGAGGAAGAAATTGGAGCTAAGTAGATCGATAGGTAAAAGAATGTCCATTCCAGTCTTTCACATAAAATGTAAACAATGCAGACAAATCCCCTGTTTGACAGATAAATTATTTGAGTTTGCACACTCATGCACAATTATACATGATTCACTAAGTACTTAAAAATCAAAGCCTCAGTCTTTCGCCTGTGGTGTTATTATTGTGAGACATTGCTTTGAATTTGCATACAAGGACACACACACACACATAGCCAATGCATCTTCAAGCAAAAGTATTCAAAACCAAAACCCTTGTGCTGTCTCGTCTGTGATGTGCATATACAAAAGCTCCACTCATTTCCAGGCTCTGGTACGCACCCAGTCGGACCACTATAAGCCATTTACGCGCTCAGCAGGGCCCCTAAGGTAGTCATTCCCTATTCCAGTGGCATTTGTGACTCCAATCATATTTCACTTGTATCATTTTTGTGTAATTCAGAGAAGAAATAAGGAATTTAGAGTAGGTCTTTTAATTCCATCAAACAGTAAAACCACGACCGTCATCTCTGGCCTTCGACTCAGCGGCGCTCAGTGGAGGTGTCACCGCCGAACAGCTGCCGTGTCAAACGCACTGAAGTGGACTGTGCTGTTGAAACGACGTCAAAGCTGTTCTCAGCCTTCACTGAGCATCAGTTCGAGTTTGTCATGTTGACCAGCTTTGTTGTAAGGTCCTCTGCCCTCAGTATTCTAGCCTTGTTGACAATCATACTGTAGGCACAGCCCTCGCTTTAATCTCCCGGCCCCTTTATGTGAAGTGATATTCCCTGGAAAATAAGAGCTAAAAAGCTTTTCTAAACCGAAAAATGTCATCTAGGGGCGGAAAATTATTTTCAGATTTTTCTATCTCCTCAGCCAAAGAAAACCAATTTCGTTTTTATTGTCATATTTCCAGCAAATGAATTGAGTTTTTTTTTTTCTACTGTGCTGTTAAAGTTCTAATCCTTATTGCTGCAGGCAGAAAAATAATTGAGTCAGAGAGTGGGCTGCACACATGCATACTCAAAGTTAAAGACACACACGCAAACTGGCTTTGCGACATATGTATGCACACACACACACACACACATGCATGTAAGTACAGCACAGGTTTATCCACACATGGACGTATTATACATAAACACACATGAAGATCTCTTTAATATAAATTGGCCACATTTATTTATTGCTTTAATTATTTATTCATTAATTTATTTGTTTATTTTATTAATCTGTAAGGTTCTCAAATGTCAGAAAGTAAGAAACAAGATGCCTCATTTACACAAAGATTTGGCTGTTTGTGTGTGTATGTGCGCATCCATATTGTAGGAAAACATGTTGAGTGTGTTATAGAAACACACCCTGAGTGCAGCGAGTAGCAGGGCACTGACCTGCTCTCCAGCCCAGACATCAACGTTGCTGTGGTCTCAGTAATATTTGTGTGAGGATGTGAATAATCATTCGTTGTCGGTCCCCGGCTGACTGTTGTACTGGGGTGAAATCAGACTGAACAGCACCCAGCAGGGACCCTTCCAGTCCATTAGCTAAAGTACAGGTAGATCAGCCCTTCCTGTTTCAGTCCTGCTGTCAGAGAAGCAAACATGTACAAATGCGTGTTTGCTGGCGTGTTTATATGTGTACATGCTTTGTGATGCCTGTGTAGTGTGAACGCTGGGACAGCTATGGACACGCTTTGCTGCCTGCATACACCTGCCTGATATGCAGCCATTAATCATTGAGCCAGCCCTATAAATACCTTCCAAAGGGATTTTTCCTGTGTGAGAGTGTGTGGCTGTAATCAAGCGAAAGAAGTAGCCCTTTGGTCTGCTCTCTCTGTCTTTTTCTTTCTTCCTTTGTTGCAGAGGAGAAATGGGGGCTGTTATTGAAGCTTTCACCTATATGTGTCCTTGCTTCATGTCTCTGATGAACAATCCCCAAGACGCGAAGTAAAATACTTTGATTGAAGGCGACAGCTGCCAATAGCCATAGATTTTTTTTCCCTCCTTTCTTCGGAGGCGTGTTTGTATACATATGCATGTATTTTTTGTGCGTGTGTGTTTGTGTGTGTGTGTCTTCCTGTGCTCGTCAACATGTTTGAATGGGGTTGGCCCGTCTGTCAGTCAGGTTTCAGTCATTAAGATCATCCCCAAATCACACCAAGCTGAACCTCTCATCTCTCATTTAGCCTGATGGACATCCGCTGTGGGAGCCGTGGAGACACGTCCCGCTCTGTCTGTCCTTCTCACTCACTTTCTCTGTTTGTTTGAGCGTGCGTGACTATACGTGCCTGTTCCCAGCGGCTTGAAGGGCAATGAGTGCAGAATCTTATTTCGATCTTCATTAAAACAAATGGAATGTATCCATATCTGCTCTCAGTGTAACAGCATAGGCGACGGATATCAAAACTGAGTAGATATGAAGTTATTTCAGTTGAGCCTGATTGGTGCCACCCAGTGTCACTAATGCCGGGTTTGCCTATACCGCTCAGCTCATGTTCCATGACTGTATGGCACAGTGTTTAATGAGCTGTGGGCATAATTACACAAAGATGATCAGAGAGAGAAAAGGTCGGCTGTACATCTTCTGGAAAGGTGGCAATAAAGCAGCTTAAGGAACCACCAGCATTGAACCTTATTGAAAAAGTACCTGGTTTTAAACGTGGCATTTCACAGATGTAACAGTTTCATAGAAACGGCTCATTTAAATTGTACAGCAGAAACTTGTTTTTCCAAACTGAGTGAAAATCTCTTTTTTAGACTTTGTTTTCAGTCTCAGAATTTTCCCTTCCGGCACATTTTCTGCAAAATAAAGAATCGGCCTTGAGGGACTTGCTCGATATTTAAAGAAAATCTTGAGGAACTATGATCCTAAATATTCTCACTACTTCTGTCTTTAGCAGATGTGTAGTTTCAGCTAGCATACTTATTTTTAGCCCTGGAAGCAGGAGGGACCAGTCAGCCTGGCTTGGGCTAGACATGGTCTTGTCATTTCTTGACACATTGGTTTTTTGTACTGTTCAGAGATAAAAGTTTTTATTACCTTTGGACAGTTACACAGCAGCTTTTCCTCTATAAGCTTTGCCAACCGTCTGCTGGCTCCAGCTTCATTTTTAAAGGACGGACATGAGAGTGACATCAAACTTCTCTTCTGACTCTTGGAAAGAAAGAGAATGAGCTTGCTTCCAAAAATATCAAAGTTTTCCTTTAAGATCATTTGGGAAAACCGGCTCCCAGTTGCTATATGTTATCTGTCACCTGTTCTAGATTACCTCATCTGACAACAGAAATCCGTAAATCCCCTTCAGTCTATTCAGTGCCACCTCGGTGTGTCATCCTACCCGTATCAGAGATAGCACAAAGCAGAACAATAGCTGCAGGCTGATCTGACATCAGCATAATTCATAAAGCTCTGCAGGCATATCAGTGTCAGGCATATGCCAGTGCTGTTTAATTACTACAAAGAGATAATCCACAGGTAATTACTCCTTTTTATTAATTTCCATTTTGAATGTCCCCATATCCGTTCATTTACTTTGTCATAGCTGCTGAAGGGCCGTGGTGGAAGGCTTTCTGCAGTTTGGGAGGAATAATTTACGCCACTGCACGGAGAGGAGCCATTAGACTGATGTAAATAATATGGTAATTTGGCAAAACTTCAGGCACCAATATATTCTATATCCAGCTGCAATGTTGTTGGCTCTCTGCCTCAAGCAGTTATGTAAAAAAACACTACACGTCTGACTTTCAAATAATAAGCTCCACAGTGTATTCCTCTGGTTCTTTTTTCTTCTTTTTACTTTTAAAGCTTCGGTCTATTTCTGTGCTGGAAGACATCTGTCCAGCTGTGTCGCACTGCCAGCCGGTGTGAAGTGATTTTGGAGGGGCTGGAACTTCTCCTTCTTTAGCAGGGGTCCATTATAATTAAGTATTTCTTTTACCAAGGTTGTCTCTTGTACACAGAAAGATAAAGATTAAAATGTTGTATGTTAAGGACAAAGATGGACATGGGTCGTTGACACTAGAAAAATGAATAAAATGAAGGAACATGAGGATAACAAAATAACGCACAGTGAGGAAAGGTTGTGGAGAAAATGGGGAGGGCCAGGATCATTATGTTTCACCACAGAGTACCTTCCTCGGACATCATTCTCCCTCTTCCAATTAAGCTCTCTAAAAACAGATCTGTGCAGGCGGGAGGGAGGCACTCAGTTAAGACCCTGAATGTCTCCCACTGGTCCAGTTTCCCTTGATAAGCAGTGGATCAGGGCAACTGCAGCACCATTGTGTCTGAGAGACTTGAACCTGCTTTTTGTCAAGTTGCAGAAGCTCCAGCTGTTCCGTTGCTATATGGAACGAAGGACGCATCCTTTATCAGAATAAAATGAGCTCGCCCGGAGAGAACGCGAGTTTGTGGATTTATAGCAGGCACTTTCAGCACAAGCCAAGTGGTTCTGCGATGTAATCAGGCCTCAGATCACAAGAGATGCAGCTCCTCTGTGCCCTTTGTCTGTCACATGCTCACACACATAAAGTGCACATAAAGATATCCACAGAGGGCCGTTTGCCTCAGGTGCTCTGCAGGCGTAAGCACAGACCGCTCACTTCATCGCCTTCATCCTCTTCCTCCAATTAAGCAGGAGCACTTCCTCTTTACATAGGCAAATTAATACAGAACATTTGTGTCAACAGAATATTACAAACATCACCAACACACACCAGCCGTGTTTTTTTTTCTTTTTTTTTGTTAATCAGAGCATCAAACGTTTCCTTGCCTTGCATCATTTTAAAGTCTTCCAAGGTGTGCAGGAAGCTCAACCATGACAAAGCTCTTTGTTGATGACTCATTCCCACCAATTTTCTTTCTTTCATCTCCAAGCTGCTCCCGTAAATCCATCAGGCTGCACACACGCAAATCCAGATCATCGGTTGTTAGCGAGATATTTGAAACATTCTGTCATTGTCCTGAAACTTCAAAATGCATTCTGATGTTTTTGGATTTGATCAGCGATGATGCAGTTGATTTAAGTTTCCTCACTGTGTTGATCGGTACTGGCTGAATAATGGGAGGGTGTGTTTGTGTGTGTGTGTGTGTGTGTGTGTGTGTGTGTCAGACAGATAAATAGAGAGAGAGAGAGAGAGAGAGAGAAAGGCGCTCACATCGAGCAACACTGCGATATGTGTGTGTGTGTGTGTGTGTGTGTGTGTGTGTGTGTGGAGACAGTAAGATTGTTGCTAGGATGCACGTCTCTTTCCAAAGGAAATGAAATCGGAATGACGGCACAGCAGCAATCAATTAATCCTCCATGAAGTCAGAACAGAGTCATACTCTTACACACACACACACACACCGATACATTGCAGTGCACAGACACACGCAAACACACACTCACATACACACACACACACACACATACTGTGTATAGCAGGGATGTAGACTATCTCAGACTGTTCTTTGTACAATAGGGTAACCAAGTGTTGATACAAACATTTAGGAGTTTCTATTTATACATGACCTTTACTACTACAACCATCTGAGGCAGTGTGTGTGTGTGTGTGTGTGTGTGCAGTGTGTGTGTGTTCATTCATATATAAAGGAGAGTCGTCATGCTTAGGAAAAGTGCATATATCAAAGGCTGGACTGCAGGAGTGAACACACCCACACAGTAACACAATTAGAGCAGAGTTTATGCAGTAAGTTATTGGCCTTATTGAACCACAAAACAGAATGAATCTAAAAGGCAGACAGATCTAGTGGCTTATGAATAATGATTTCTCAGCTAGGTAATTTGATTTATCTTAGCACACTTTTAGCCAGAGTCTTCTTTTTTTCTCCACTGGTGAATTGATTCCTAAGGTTGAGAGACAGCAGGATGATAGCACTCTCGGGTTTACTTAAACTGCTTTTTTTCTGTTATTGAAAACTATGTAAGACGGAGAGATGGCAGGAGGCGCTACAGAGGAGCCTTGCATAAATATAAGATAAGACCCATCAGTATCACAGCAGCACTAATTATTTTCATAGCAAGTGATGTGATGGCACCAGGCTTTGTCTCCTTTACTCCTCTGTCCCTCTCAGCATCATCCCACTTAATACCTCGCCTGCAGTGTATCACATTAACTCTGCAGCCATACCGCTTCATCAGGAGATCGCCTCTTAAGGCCTTTTGGCCCACATGAAACATCAGGCTGGCCAGTGATCCAACACAGAGACAGAAAAGGAAGGAGTTTGACACAGAAGTAGTTTAAGTGGAATTGTATTGAACCACTGGTTGCTGCCTTTTAGTGTTTTTGACAGCCAGGGAAGCCTTGTCAGAGAAATAGGATGCTGTAATTCTTCTGACAGACACAATACAACCAAAGCACAGGGGCTTTGTATCCATATGCAATGGGGAACAGAAGCCTGCACAGAGTATTTTGGGACTGATTCCATGGTGGCGTGTGTATACATTGGCAGCTTGCAGAAGATAAACAGTGAATATAAGAAGTGCTTGTTCACCAGCATATCCTCCCAAGAGTATGGTTCCCTTTATACATGACAGAAATATCAAAGGCCTGTTTGATCTCACCGCCGGCTTTTCACCCTCCGAAACAAATCGACACGGTTCAGGGCTTTTTTTTTTGCTTTTTTTTTTTTTTTTTCTGAATAGCTGCTTGTTGGAGTTTTGATGATGAAATGTTGCAGTCTGTTCAATCCCTCATGCTCTGAATTTCTCAGCTCCTCCCTTTGGTGTTCCTTATTTTACCAGTTCACTCTCTTCAGTCTGGCTCACTTCTCCGTGGTTCAAGATCATACCTCATGGATATACGGCTATATGGAATGAGGAGGGAGGAGCACACTGAAAACGGGTAAAAAGTGACGGTACAGTGGAATAGAGAGCAATATGCTGGTTTAGTTGGTTCTAAATGCTTGCCATCACACCCCTGTCCAATCTTATTGCCACACACTCCCACTGTTACAGCCTCTTAACCATTCCAGCTGGTCCAAGTTCCTCTCAGTGTGCTTAATGCCCACCAATTAGGTCCAGGCTCATTTTAGACTGAGCATGTCTGATTATTTGTCATATGTCCCATCAGAGCTGTTGCTGGACTCGTAACAGCTACTTTAATTGGCTAGGAGACAGAAGACTGGGTCTGTATGGGTGCTTAGGCTGGCTACTGACTGATGATGATGGCTAGTGTGGGACTGGGGAAGCCTATCAGTGGGGTAATGGAGACTGAATGGATAGTGTCCTGCAGATGTCTTTTTTTATTTAAGCAACCGCAAGCCTCTCGCGTTTACACTGGAAGTGCCTGTTAGAGGTGTGCATTGTACTTTGGGGGGGGGGGCTTTGTGATTTAAACATGGCTGCCATAGTGAGACGGAATGGAACTGAAGAGTCAGTATGTTTTTGGACAGTAAGACACTTAACAAACACATAAAATAAAATTAATCTTCTGTAAACAGGACAGAGGACTAAAGAACTAGACAGGTGCCATTTCATTCCCTGTGGATCCATCACTTCCTTCCACAGCAAACCTCCTATAAGGGACCTATCGGCAAGGAACTTACAGGCACCCTGTGGTGTTGTCTTGTAAACAAACACAGTTGTGCTGATTTAGTGTGTCTTGCCAAAACACACTGTGTGTGTGTGTCTTGGAGATTTAACAAATATGCTGAATGCATTTCCTTTCTCATGAATCATTTACATAGCAGATTTTTTTTTCTGTATTTTTTTCAAATTTGCATTGTTTAAATTCATGTTTAAACATTCTTAAACATTCTTCTATATTTTTGGTTGTCATCAATAATCCCATGAAAAGACCAAAGCCGACAGCAAACAGAGCCTGCTAACAGTCTTTATTTTACACAAAACTTCATGCAGCTGTTTCTCGGTGCCATAGACCTCTATTGTTGCCTAAAAAACTATTAAAAACACATTAGTGAGCAACACTGTAACACTGGATGGTTTGCTGAGTAATCATGTCAAACATAAGCACTTTTTATTTTGGTCCAGTACATCATACTTAGTAGATGTCCTACTATTTAAGAAAATTAACTGACTTCAACCTAAATTAAAGTATAATTATGACCCATTTGTATTTTTTTTTAAAAAAAGATTGCCATCCTGTACTCCTTTTTTTTTCAACAATAACAACATTATAGAATATGGCTAAACTTAATTTTTATTTGGCCGGTAAATTACTGATCATCTTATTTTTACTAACTATTGATCAGAGAAATGGCAGGAAGTCAGTGGCTGTCATATAGAAAAGTTTGTCTCATCCATCTGCACAATGGGCACTTTATCTTCTCTGTTCCTGCATTGTTTCTGAACCTTCCTCTGCAGTCAGTAAGAGAGTGTTTTGTGCTGTCTATTTGCTTAAATGTCCTCTTGCACATGAGTGAAGCATTAAATGCAAACTAAAACTGAGATCTGTTCAAATCGTCACTCCACAAAACCGCTAGAGATCAAAAATACCTATAACTGGTAGTGGATCTGCTCATCAGTCAACAGTGGACAGCTGTGGTTGCCTTGTGTGTAAATATATGTTCAAGGATGCGATGTGCAATGCTGGAGAAGGAGATAAGTGCTCAGCAAACTTTCCCCGGGTAAATAATGGTGTAAAATAAACAGGGAGTCAGTGTTTTGTCGATTGGGACAGATGGACAACACCTCAACAGATAAGACAGCAAAATGCAAACAGATAAACAGTCAGGCTGATAAGACTCAAGCTGTGAATAACTGGATTTGGCTCAATGGACAAGTGGCAAGAGCAGAGAAAGTGGAAGGAAGAACTGATATGGTAAGGAAATATGGACAACAGAGGAGGGTTTGGCTGTTTCTAGAGATGGAAAGTTGTCTAATAAGCCCCTGACCGCAGGTTGTAAGACCACAGGATGAAAGTATGAGAAAAGAGGAGAGCAATGATGGAGAACAAGGGGTCATAACTGCTTCAGCTTGTACCAAGTCGGACTGAATCTCTTAATTTCACACCTCACTTCCATGTCCACTCTCTCCTCTGTGGCTCCTTTATTTTACAAGTCCTATTTTATTAAGCAGTATATCCCCATACTTGCTCTGTATGTGCTTTATTTGACTGAAGGCCGTTATTCCATCCTTTGTTTTTTCTTTCCAATTTGCAGAGCCCAATTTCAATATACCAGAGTCCTTGTTCATACTAGAGTTAGAGAATGGAAAAGAGCACCATCAGACAGGTGTAACAAGTGCAGAGAGCCTCTCGCTCTGACCAGCCAATAGCGGTCAATAGCACAGCATAAATGAATGAAATGAACCCAGGTGCAAAGGTGGAAACTGCTTCGCTCCTGCTTTGTTCATACACCCTCACTATGGATGCATGAGAGGCCTCTATTAAACTTTTAACAATGCACCTCCAACTGAACCTAAACTCAAAGATATTGTAGAGCCACGATGCAGTATGTGATATTAACTGAGCACATATAGCTGTTGAAAGTGAAAAAGTATTAGTAAGTGGACTTTTGAGCTGAGATTCTTTGCAATAGAGAGAAAAAGACAACTTTCCATCTTGCTCTGTGGCAATTCAAAGCACATGTACCTTTATGAGCTGAAGCTGGTCACCATTTGTTATTGTCTGAAACATTCTGTGCTTTGGTCTTTTATCATTTTGGACACTCATTTCAGCATAAGCCCCTGATATAAAGGGCTGGATATTAAGTTTTAGTGTTTGGTAATCCATTGGCCCATTATGTAGGAACTTCAGGAAGACTATTTAGCTCTGTGTGTTTGTGCCTTTAACTGAGACTCTTTGCCACTGCTATGGGAACAAAAGGGACATTGAATGGGGGGAAAGTGAGAGAGCAGACAGAGAGAAGAGAGATGGAAATGAAAAAAGATGAGACACATGCAACAAAGGAAAAAACACAGAGAGACACAAATGGAGTAAAGGAAAGCTGTCTGAGTTATACCAAAGCCACTCTTGTGGAACTAAAAACTAAAAAGGTCAGCTTGTCTGTTTGAGAGGAGCCTTCCTCAGGGCTCCACAGCTTGATATCCTACCCACCTAGTTTTCTCCTCCTGGTTTAACCACCTGCAGTTTCCCTCTGTTTTCAGTCCCCTCCAGGCAGTAAGGGGCTATTGGTCCAGGGTGGAGACACCTTTAACAGCCCCATTTAACAGTATAAGAGGGGTTTCAGTGGAAGAACATAATACAAGGGGGTTAAACTAATTCGTATACAAGAACAGCAGGATGTCTTTTGCCCCCTATGTCTTAAAACTGTCTCCTATCTTCTCCTCAGGGGAAGTAACCTCTTTCAGACAGACAGCAGACTGGAAACTAAATATCTTTTTTTTATTCCCTCTTCCCATCCACTCACTCTCTCCCTCTTTCTCTGTGTGCCCCTCCGTTCACTGGTGATGTCATTGATGCAGAGATAAATATGTTGCTTTAAAGACGAGCTCACTGCCGAGGGACAGTCCGCAGTGCAGAGAGACAGAGGGAGGCTTTTCAGGATAAAACAGTGCGAGCTTTAGTTTTAACCAAGCGCCGCTCTAATGGCAAACTCTTGCCGTGAAGCATGACAGACAAGTCCAAAGTGGGTGAGTGGCAGAGAGGGAAGAAGGGCAGGAAACAGCGTTCTGTCTGTTCATGTTTTAAATATGCCTCACTGTTCCGTCACAAATGGCAGGGCTAAGCCTTACTAAAATCAGCAGAAGGGATCCTGTGGTAGAGATTTAAATAATGATCTACAACTTTTACACACACACACACACACACACACACACACAAACACAAAATCCAACACATGCACAGCCACGCCTCTTCCATGTGCACACAGGCAATTATAAACTTCAGCAAACACACAGAAAAGGAGCCGACTGGGTTGTGGCGCGTGCAGATGTCTTGCAGTAGAGGTGATTTATTACCAGCCAGCTCATCCCTAGATGAATTCTCCCATGAATCATTGCACCTGCAGTGGTGATGGCAGACAGGGCTGTGTCACTGGCTTCTTCTTTTGTGTGGACCTAGAAGACTTTGTTTAGTAGAATTTGCTTTTTTCAACTCTGTTTTTTTGTAATCTGTTCTCTTCAAAGTAGAGTCTTAACTGATTTCTCTCCCTGACATGTTCAAATCATGTCTAGCAGACCTATAGCAGACTGACTGATGATGAAGATGTGGTGTGGATACAAGAGACAGCTCGGCAGCTCTGACAATAGTCCCCCGCATCTTCAGTTACACTTCTGTCAGTGGTCCTTAGAAAAACATGGTATTTGCATTGCTTAGTCCACAGATGCCCTGAATAATGGATCACTGTGTGTGTGAAAGAGCCTGCTTTCTGTTGCAAAACATGCAGTGAGGTAGTTTACTGTCTCAAGAGGGATTTGAGTTTTTGATAGGTGTGTTTGCACAGAGTTCAGTGTTGGTTTCACTTAATTTAGATAAACTAATAGAAGAAGACAGAAACTAAATCAAAGTTCTTCAGGAGTGAGAGCTATCATTCAGCTACTGTCCTGTCTTCCTTCTTTTTCCAACTGTATATTAGCAACCAATTGGTCTCAAATATACAGTTGAAACTATCTGTTACCTGACAAACTACAACTGTTATATTCTGCCTGCATGTAAAATCCAAAATATAATTGTCACATTTGCGTGGTTTTAAGGGGCTGCATGAAATGTCTGTATGGGGCCCAAAATGTAGGACTTGCACAACTGCACATGCTGAAAAACATCAGATAACACACTGCATTATGCATACACCCAGTGTATCACAAACAGATCTATATATGGATTATACTTGCTCATACACAAATAACAGACCTAACAGAGGTATGTCTGCATGCATAGATAGACAGAGTGGTGCACACGTATCTCAGAAGGATCATATTTGGAAGTTCAAACAGCAGAGTTAGTGATAGTGTGAACAATACTCACACTCTTCTTCCACCACACAGCCCTCTCTGCCTCCTTACTGCTGTTTCCTCAGCTGCTGTGTCCTCCTCCTCCTCCTCACTGTAACTAAGTGCTGAGCTGCGTTAGTTTAAGCCCAGATAGGCCACAGGCCCGCACACATATTTGTTTAGAAAAACGCAGACGCAGCTCCACTTTGACGCTCCTGTCAGAGTAGGTAGCGAGTGGGAGGTTGAAGAATTTGCTGAAGGATTTTCTGCCTCTCTGTCTTTAATCACGACACTAATTAAAGTTTACTGGCTAATTGTGGCTGAGATAGTGTTTCTGTACGCTGCTTACTTCTCTGTGCTAGTGCCTGGCTAATTACAGGGCTAATGGTCTATTGGACTGCTCTGCTGTGGACACAACTCTAATGCATGAACAGTAAAGTGATGGATTACAGTCTGTGGTCATCAGTCCTGGTCTCGCCGGAGCTTCCCAGGAGGTTCAGGCTTTCGCTCCTGCCCAGTGATGAAACTGGAGCACTAAAATTCATCTCGTCAGTCAGCCACAGCGGTCAATAGTTGTCATTTCATGCCAGCTTATGAGAGTTCTTATCAACTTGTACTCTTATACACAGTTAATCCGCAGACACACATGTGCTCGCACATGACAATGGACTCCTTTCACGCATGGGCACCCCTCTCCAGTCAGGTTACAGCATTGACAGCTGGTACTGACAGGCTGATACCCTCAGGCTGGTGCTAGGTGTGTGTAATGTTTGTGCATTCGTTAGCCATAACAATGATTAACAGGGTTAATTGGGCACAGTGAGGCTCTGATTATACAGCGGGATGACAAGGAGCTGCTGGAGAGCTGTCAGAGTGCCGTCGGAGCGCCTCGCTCTACCTAGACATCACGCCTGACTTCTGTCCTTGCAAATCCCAGCAGATCAAGTCAAGGCGACACACATACACACACATACACACATGCTCCTCAGATGAGGATTCTTTATGTGTGTCTTTGGTTTAAGAATCTTCAGTATCACCTTTTCTGTGGAGTGTCAGATCTGAAAGATGGAGCTTTTTTTGTGTGTGCAGTATCTTGCTAACCTGCCAAGGACAGACAACCAGATGTTATTAAACTGCCGGTGGCCTCGCAAGCAGCTGCGTCTGTGAGAAGCAGCGTGAAAGAGACAGACTTGCCACGGGCATAAAGTTCATATTACACATCAATGTCACATTCTCAATCAGCCAGGCTTCATTACAAGGCCGTCAAATACCAAAACTCTGCTGTACCTCGAACAACTTGAACAGACACACAAGGTAGGAGTTAAACAAAGTATGAGACATACATGACTTTAAACAAACTCACCTAACAAAGACGTTTTCTTTTCTTAAACCTAACCAAGTGGGTTTTGTCACCTAAACCTCACCAAACTGCAAGCTGCATACCTGCAGCTGCATCAAAATTCTAACCTTGTGTTGGAAAGACTTTCTAGCACGAAAGCTTTACATGTCTCACACAGATGCTGAAGAATAACTTGTAATTTGGTATTTGATGATGCAGAAATAAGAGCATGTCATCATCTTTATGCAACCTAGAGTTAATACAGTTTTCAAAAGGCATTCCAGAGAAACAAAAGCCCAAAACTTCCTTTAAAACTCTTATTATTTAGTACATGCATGCTCTGGTTCAAAGACCTGATCTAGCCTGTGTCTTGGATGTGGAATTCATGAAAAAGTCTGAGGTTATTCATTCTGTTCTTCACAAAAGAACAGGGACAACACACTCTAAAGGCAGGCCTATTATAAACATGGCTTTCTTTAAATGCTCCTCTATGTATGTGTATGTGTGTGTGTGAGTGTGTGTGTGTGTGTGTCAGTGTGCTTGTGTCCTTTGCCTTTGTAATCGTATCTCTGTGATGTCTTGACTGTTTGTCAGTCGAACCAGAGCCCTCTGTAGGCAACAAATGATAAACACAAGGGTAAAGGGAATGAAAGAGAGAGAGAGCCTTATTTGAATTAGTGATTCCTCTTTCTTCACCGCATCGCTTTGAAGCTCGGGAGAAGCTCGGTGATCGGATCAAGGATGCTGTAAGAAATGGGATAAGGGATGGGAGGGGAGGGGAGGGGAGTGGCGAGATTTTCCTCTCCCTGGGAATGTCGGAATGCTCCGAGATTCCTTCACTTGTTCAAACTAAAAGCGACATTCAGCTTCTCAGCATGACATCGCTACATGTGTGCGTGTGTGCATGTACATGTGTGTCTGGGGCTAATACTGGTATCTTTTGATACAGACCCCACCACTCACACACACACACACACACACACACACACACACACACACAAACACACACACACACACACACAGAGGCTGAGGAATGCATATTTCTAATGGCAAATCATGTTCGAGCCCTCATCCACCGTATCAGATCCTTGATTGAATTAGATCAGCATGTTTTGGCCGTAAGAGGATTTCTCCACATGCATTCTGGATGAGACTGTAATCAGCACTCTTACTATAACTGCTGCTATTCAGGCAAGAGGATTATTAGAGCAGATTACAAGCAACTATTTTTTTTTAAAGAGATTTCTTCAAAAAGGAAAAGAATCATACAGAACCCATGGTGTGAACATACATTGCTGCCAGAGAAAAAGATGTGATAAAACAATAAAAAGAAAAAAAAAGCAGAGATGTTTAGTGTTTTGCCATCTTTTACACTCTCTCATATATCATCTTTGATAAAAGATAAGAGGCATGGGGGTTTTTTTTCTTTCAATTTCAGCCCAGTTACCCTTTTTATGCTGACCCCAATCCTGTAAATGTGCCTTCTCTCTCACATCCATTGTTAACTATGCATCTTTGCCCTTACTGCAGTGCCCTGCCTCGCCCCACTGTCTGACGTATTGATCAGGACAGCCTCGAGCTCTCTGCATTGGAGCTCCCTGGAGCCCAGATGTTCTATACGGCTCTGTGCACGAGCTAAAAGTGTGTGCTCAACTGAATAATCTGTTACGGCCTTGAGTCGTAAACAAAAAGCAGTAAACATACATGCTGCTGATGAGATGAGAACACTTACTTGTGCAAATAAACTCACACAAATCATCTTCTATTCAAACTTTTATTCAGAGTTTTTTTTTTTTATACTTTTTTTTTTCCTCCTCTGCCTTGGCTTTTATCTTTTATCCAGGTGTCTGTCTTTAATTCTCTGGTTGGGCTACAAGAGCAGAGGCGAGTTTATCTCCCTCTGCCGCTCCCTCTCTGTCTCTCTGTCTGATCCCTGTGGTGAGTGTGTACCTGCCTCCTGTCTCTTTGTGTGCCTTGAACTGTGCTTTGGAGTAATTACCTGGAGAGGCAGCGAAATGAGAGGGAACGCCTGACCTTTAAGTCTTTATCAGCCTGCAGGCCTGGAGGGGGGGCGACGCAAACACACATACACACACGCACGCATGCATAAACACACACACAGAGACACTCGCAAACACAGACTCATGCACAAGTCCTCACATCATGCATAAATGCAATTCAGATCGGTCTGGCGTGCAGTTGAGATTAACACACACTCACACAAATAGAGCCAGAAAATTATAATGAAACACACAAATAGAAGTCCGTCTCAAATGAGCTCACACACGCACACACACACCCACACATGCACACACACACACACACACACACACACACATGCACGCAATCATTTTCTCTTGGAAACAAATGGCAGTGTGTTCAGTGATGACAGGACATCTCTGTGAGGGATTTGGTCACATATGGAAGACCTTAATTACACTAACCCACAGACACACATAATTGATCATGTAATCAATTAATTAATGTGCCCCCCCACCCCCAGCCCCCAACACACACTCACACACACACACAATAACACACTCACACTTGCCCCTCTCCATTAGTGGCCCATGAAGCCCATTTGCTTTCACAGGTCATTAAAATGACTGAGGGCTGGAAGCAAAGTTATAAAAGAATATACTCACAGATAAGTAATGACAACAATAAGGCAGAGAAATAAGGAGTGTGGGAGGAGGAGGGTGTGTGTACAGTATGACTGTTCCTTGAATTGTCTGGAGATGATCGCTGCACACATACACACACACACACAAAAAAAAATGCAGAATGCAGATACATACAAATTTCACACACACAAGACCACATCTTCTCCCTCTGCACAGCTGTCTACAACTTTAAGGAGTAATTGTGTGCATCTACTGCACACATGGCCTATTTCTCCCTCCGTCCCACTTGTTTCTCCTCCCTGCCTCCCTCTTGCTTTCTCCTCTTCATTGTCTTACTCTCTATAACTAGGTCTACTCTATTTTGTCAGTTTGCCACCTATTCCCATTCATGCGGTACCCGTGTGTGTGTGTGCACAAGCACACGCATGCTTCCACACACACCAGTCGTGAGGCAGGCAGGCGTGTAAATGGTGTTGACAAATGGAACTAAATGAGGAAAAAAGTTCTCTGTTTTTGCAGTGGAAAGGAAAAAAAAATCTGATTGTTTAAATCAGGCCTTGTTGCGGGGAAATGTGCTTGGCAGTCATTCAGGAGGATGAAGCTGTGGAGAAGGAGTGATGGATGTAAGAGACTCACTGCGTTTTTTTTTTTTTCTTTTTACAAGGATTTCATCCAAGCATCCCATGTGTCAGATAGTTTTCCTTGTGGTGGGTTGGGGGGAGGGGGGGGAGGTTCCTTTTAGCTGAAGAGACGAAGGGAATTGTCTGCCCATACCTGTCTATCTTGTTTTCAGGTAACTCAGCGCAGGCTGCAGAGAGCAGGGGGAGACTGGAGCAGTGATTTAACACATGACTGCTGTCTCTCTTCATCAGTGTCATCTCCCCACCCCACCCCACCCAACCCCCTACCCACCCCGTACACCCACAGTCCCATCTCCTATTGCTTCATCATCCACTCTAGAACTCTGACATGTAGAGATGGTTATGCAGTGTGTTTCAGTTCAGCTCCCTGGCTTTAAAGGCTCAAACTGGACTTCAAGTTAATGTAAAAAAAAAAATAAAAAAACTGAAACACTCAGGACTGGAAATCAGTTCTCTAGTTTATGATGCCATCAAGTGTCACCTTGTATGGTTAGTTCATTTATTTTAGTGATGGCATAATATGTAACATTTTTCTCAGCAGGTATCCAAAACGATTGGCCCTGTGATATATATATTCTATGTAGTTGTGTACTAAAATATCCCAAATGTTTCCAATAATGTTCAGTTATAGCAGTTATATATAATGTTACTCAATATAATGATATGTTCGTTAATGATGTCATTTAAATTGAGAGTGCGGGGGCGCCCCGGCGCGCGCGCGCGCACACAGAAACTCACAGAAGCGGGTGTAGAGTGAGTGTGTGG
>JAQMCX010000054.1:4131294-4160988 GCA_029814765.1 Acanthurus leucopareius | reverse complement strand
TAGAGTTAGTGACTTTGTCTGAAATCACTCACTCACTACTCTCTACTCCCTGTGTATTGACTTCTACACAGAGGATTATACAGAGGACTATATGGTGGCAAAGTTAAAAAAAAAAATTTCAGACACTACTCGGGGGACTTTCTCGGCACCATAAATTATCATCATTGCTGTTGCGAGTGAAAGATGTCAGTTGGTTGACCAGGTGTATCATCCATAATGAAAAGCAGTTTTTTATTTATCTAAAATAATTTGATACATGAAATAAATATACATTAAACAAATATATCTGTATATAGTTAACTTAGTGAATATCGAGTTTTTGATTTTTTAAGCTTTTATGCATCTGGACATTACATGCCAACAAGTGGCTAAATGAGATGACTTGTTGAGTAAAAGATAATCTTTCTTTTTTTCCCACAGAGGTTAATTTTTGTAACAATCAAAAAGTCCAAAGTAAAAACTCTTTGGCTTTTAAGAAGGGAACCAAGGCAATGCTAACTTCTGGGCTAGCTTTAAAAATTAGACTTCCCTGTGGCAATATGTAAGCACCATATAATGAATTTACATTGAACAAAGCATTAATATAACACATGACAATCATGAAACTTTGAATTCACAACAACAAATAACCAACTATACAAGATATTATTTTGGTTTTGTTTTTTGTTTTTTTATTTGAGTTCAATTTCATTATTTTGTTATGCCGAGAATTTAATTTTGCCTATATGCACATGTTTTTTTTGGGGGGGGGACTGGGGCACCTGGACAAAAACCCAGATATGCACGGGGAGAACATGCAAACTCCACACAGAAGGGCCCTGCCCAGAACTCTGGACCTTCTTGCTGTGAGGCAACAGTGCTTTCCACTGAACCACCGTGCTGCAAGCTGGACCTTGAGATCCAGCAAAGTCTCTGTGAGACTTAAAATGCCAAGAAGGAGGAGATGATTTGGCTGAAGGAGCTCAGAGACTGGCTGGATTGGAGATCTCTTCACCTGGGCACTAGAAGAGTTTTCAGAACCACCTCTTCTCCCTTTTCTTTTGGGAGAGTCGGGTCTCCAGATCTTCCAGCTTGGAAGTCATGGAGCTTTCCTTTTTCTCCTAATCACTCTCTTTTTCTTTAAGAGAGTTTTTGATGCTCTGCAAGATCTGAGAGAAAAATGTTTTCTCCTCCTGCCACTTGACTTTTTGAGTCTCCAGCAGCCTTCTTCAGAGCAACCACAAGGGTGTTGTTCCTTTGTGACAGCTCTTCAAGTTGAGCACCATGGAGAACTTGAGATTTCTCCATCTCTTGTAACAGGGAGGTCTTCTGCTCGGAGCATTCTCTTCCTCCTTCTTGGTGAAATTAGAATGAAGGTCCTCATTCTGGACCTCCATCTTTGTCAGAGTGACCTGAAGGTCCTCCTTCTCTCCTGTAGATTTCTTCAGAATGGCCAGAAGGTCCTCATTCTTAACCTTCGTCTTCGTCAAAGTGGCCTGAGGGTCCTCCTTCTCATCTGTAATTACCTTCAAATTGGCCTGAAGGTCCTCATTCTCGGCCCTTTAATTCTAATCACAGATCAGAAGGTCCTCTTTCTGGTCTTTCATCAAGGAGGCCTGAAGGTCCTCCCTCTCTCCTGGGATTTCCTTCAAATTGGCCTGAAGGTCCTCATTCTCAGCCTTCACCTTTTCTAAAGTGGCCTGAAGGTCCTCCTTCTCGACCTTCATCTTCTTCAGTTTCACCTGAAGGTCCATGCAGTTGAAGGTCTGCTGCCCAAGGCCACTCTGAGCTTTCTGCAACTGCATGTTGATCGCTCTGAGCTGTTCTTTCAGACTCCCTGGCTGGTTGTCTGAAAAAGGGACATGATTGACCCGAGCCTCTGCCAGCTTGGCTTTCAGGCTGCAGATCTCCTTCTGCATCTGCTCTTTCTGGTTGCTCCATCCTCTGTCCTCTTTGACCAGGAGCTGATCGAGGAAATCTGACAGCACATCCTCTTGGATTTCCAAGATGACTCTATCCTCAGATTTACTTGGGATGAGCCTTGTTGTCCTTCAGCTCTTTCTGTAGCTGTTCTTCCAGAGAGCTGTAGTAGAAGTCAACGGGAGGTTCCTCCTCCCTGGAGTTGTAATCTGTGTTCTCCATTTGCTCTGTTCTTTGTTGGACTTTGGAAATTTTTCTTCTCTTTCCTCTTTGTTTCTGATCACTATGTGCGCCCTCTGTTGTCACTGTGAGTGATCCTGTCTGAACTGGAGTTGTACTTGTCTTCAAAACCAAACTTGTACTCGTCTTTGAACCGAACTTGTGTCTGAACAAACTTAAATCAAAGCATTTGATACCATACGTTGTCTGTGATGTCATCAAGCCTAACTTCAGAGGATTTTAGATTCCTCTGATGATCATTTTGTTCTTTGGTTTTGTTTTTGCTATGGATACTATTTATTTTTTTCTTAATTTTATAAATGTATAATTTCAAAAATAAATGAAAATTTCAAATGTAATGAGCATTTAAATTATTATTTTATGCTTTAAATATGGCAAAGAACTGCAATGTTTTTTCATATTCTCTTCACGGACTTAAAATTCATTGGGTAATGTTGCTGCCAGTTATGATCAGAACCAAGGTTCCTGTGCACCCAATATCCTAAACAGTACAGCACAAGCATGCAAACTAACACACTCTGCATAATATGTTTTACAAACAGTATATATTACAATATAGTACTGGAAAAACAACACAATGAAAATAAAGGAGAAAGAGATCCAGTTATGGCTATCTATTTATTTGTTTATAGCTGTCCTTCTTTCTGCTTGTAAAAATGTAAGGTAAAAATGGATTTAACCATTATTTGTTTCATTATCATATTTCCAAAAAGTTAATAGCATTATTAAAATTGCTTGCAGTAAAAAAAGAAACTGTAGAAGCCTCCTATAACTCACTTCTTGTTTTGAAGCTGTTTTGGTAATCCTTTTGGTTGATGGACCTTTATTAAAAAAAAACAATAACTTCGTTTTCAGTTTTTTAGAGAGAATTGCATAGAATGACGATATTGTCAGGGAAGTTCCTTATATTCATGATGATGTGAATACAGGTATTAAAGGAACTGATTTAGATAAAGAATAGCAAACATCTTATAGTGGGGCTTTTTTAGCTCTGTTACTGTCAGAGACAAACATGCACAAGTTAAGTTCAGTGTGAGCAAACTCATTCCTTTCTACTATTCTAGCGTTCACTATGCAAAGAATGTCCTTTTTTAAGTTGGTCTGTTCGGCTCAGATGTTACATCCTCAACCTCACCCCGCTGTGAAATACATGACGTTAAAAAGTGTTAATGTTCTCTGGCTCATGCATCATTTAAAAAACAAAATATGAGAAAATACATGAGATTTTAAAGCTGGTTCTACCAAAGTCACTCAAGATGTAGATAAGAGGCCTTGAGGTCTTTATTGTGGGGAGTTGCTCACTAATATAAGCTTAAAAAAATCAACAGATTGGACAGATGTGTCCATGCAATTCATTTGCATCAGACAAATTTTCAAACCCACACATACAATACTGTATGTGAATATAATGAGGTGAGACTCCTCTGCAGTTGATTCAGCAAATCTAAAGCAAAGCTTTGACATACTATCATATGTCATACACACATTTTGTGTGCATTTAAAATCCATGGTTCATTGTGTTCTTCATCATCAGTTTATAAATGTGGATGTGATTGTAATTTCTGATGAATTACAGTGATTTTGGTTCTCAGGGAGACACCAAGTTTCTCTTTGGGGTCTTAAAGGTGAAGCAAAAAGCACATCATAGCAATTTTTGCATGTAATAAATGTGACACAATGTTGAATTGCTGAAATGTAAAAACTATGTGCCGCGTTATTAGACTACCAAAAAAGATCTATAAACCTCAACTGCCTTTCTTGAAAGGCAGCCTCTATTAAAAATCTGAGATCTTAGCACATATTTCATTTATTGAAACCCAGCCACCCACTTACACACACACACACACACACACACACACACACAATGGCAATAATTACATACTGTTTCTGTTTTTTATGATTGTGCCTTTTTCTTGTTACCATTTGGGGCACTACACATTCTCAAGCTTGGAAAAGGACAAAACAGTCGTACCAAAAGGTCCATGTAATAGCTGATGTGGAGCTTTTAGTCATGTGGCGTGGTTTTCCTCAGCAGAGTTTGCCCAGCTGTGGATGTTGAAATGTCAATTGTTCTGAAAACTTTTAGGATTTCTTGTCCATATTGGCTAAAAGTAAAGAGTGCAAATGCATCTTGACTTTTATAACAAAACAAAAAAAACAGCAAAAAAAAATCTCTTTACAAGATCTGCTCAATAGTTGTTGTAGAGCTTTCAGTTGTTTTACGCTGAGCACACTCCATCGGCTGAGGAAGATTGCAGGATACAGTTGAAAACTCCAGAGCAGCAGGACTTTGTGATGAAATTGTTCAGTCATCTCTACCCAGAGTCATTTTAAAGAGCAGCAGAACACTGCCTCGTCAGCCTTTTTCTACCTCTAACACTAATTTGGAAGTCAACCAAAGTGGAGTAATAGGTATTAGGATTCTTGGTGGGCTTTCACCCAGAGTTTGTCTGCTAAGGCCCTGGAGATTGGAACAAACAGCCTAAGCAACCTCCAGCCATTAGTCTGATTTGAACTTGTTTTTAACTCCTATATCAGACTTCATCTTGAGTTTGTAGATGCATTCCTGACAGTATTTGTAGCGCTGAATAAAGTTTCACTGTATACAGTGAAAATAAACAGCTCAAAACCATATTTACTATTTTAGGAGGACCTTAATAAAACTTTCAAAAATGAACTTAATAATATTGTACAAAAAACTTGCACAGTCTATTTTGAGCGTGCTCTCATGCATCCTCTCTGAGTCAGCCAGAGTTCATAACTGAATTAATGTGGATTGAAAAGTTTGTTATATGTGTGTTTGCATACATTTTAAAATAGCTAAATTACACTGACGCACATATTTCAAAATTTGTAGTACTAAGCAAAGTATGACGACACTGTATCATTATTCAGTTTACTCTATTGTCCAAAATCTTATACATTTCGTTTTCTTTGCTGCTGCAATGACCCAGTTTCTCCAGAGGGATCATTAAACTTTCATCTTATCTTAACTTCTCTCGGAGCAAAAACCTCAAGGCTCTCCTGAGCTCTCTCCAAAGCGAACCAGCACACTGCAGCCGCATTCAGCCGCCGTGGCTGAAAAGCACTTTCTATAGTGTGCTACATTAACATCCGTGTCAGTGGAGACAGATGACAGCCAAGGCTGGGGAAGAAAAGAGAAAGAGAAAGGAACAGAAGGGAGTCTTTAACTAGCAACAGTGCTGAATGACTAATGAAATATATCAGCTCGTCGTGATAAGTCAAACAGGAGAGGTGGTTTGGGTTAACAGGGATGTGGAGGGTTATTTGCAATAATAAGAGATCCACAGAGTGCCTCGCTGACTTCTGCGTGGCTGTTGTCACATTGATTCATGGCAGTCCGTACCTGCTTACATACAGTCGATTTGTAATAACATTATATGCAGGCAAAAGAAATATGTCATCCACTGTTTGTGTGAGAGTATAGACTGGCTGAATGTGAATGCCTGTTTGTTTTGCACACCTGAAAGGCAAAGTTAATTGCCACTCAGAGACCTCAGGGCTTTTGAGAGAGCTGGAATATGTAAGACATTGTGAGCAGGCGAATGAGGAAGAAAGAAACACATACAAGAGGTGGATCCTGGCAGGTGTGTGCAATGAACAAGAGAGTATGTGCCAACCAAAGCTCACATGACCTTAATTATGGAGAGGAGAGAAGAGGAGAGGAGAAAAACAAAACAGAGAATCTTTGCCACAACATGAGACGACGTCTTGCATATTAAGATAAAGTGCCTGGAGTGGAATAAAAAGAGAAAAGAGAGGCAATAAGAGGCTGACTTTGAGAAGATAAGAGCTGTGAGGAGCTGAAACAAGGGAGATAGTGGATATGAAACAAAAAAACAATAAAGATATAAAAGCCTGAACAAACCAAATATTAGCCATTGAGATCAATGATCCCTTTAAAGCCTCCAGCAGATGCTACTTGTTAAGCAGAAACTGCACATGAAAAGTATTGATTGGCAACACAGCTCCAATTTAGCATATTGAACTTTATGTAAAGCACAAAATGATTCTAACATGTATTGCTTTTGTGATTAAAAGCCCACATATCAAACACACACACACAAGTAAATGGGATGAGAGTTTATGAGTGTAATCAATCAGCTTGCCTTTCCTTTTTATGAGCATGTGTGTGTGTGTGTGTGTGTGTGTGTGTGTGTGTGTGTGTGTGTAGGTGTAGGTGTGTGTGTGCTGTGATCAGTGTACTGTGCTGACAGAGGTGTCACTGCTGCCCTCTGACATTTGGACTCAGATGGAAAGTAAACTATGAGATTATTTCGTCCTCCAGCACTAATTACAGCGGGAAACTAATAAAGTAGTTGCTATATGAAGCGTTGGAAGTGTGTGTCTGTGTGTGTTAGTCCTCACAGGGCGAGAATTTCATGCACCGATGTTCACGATGGGAGTAAGAGGGCAGTGCTCTGTGTTAGCATGGACGGGTGGAGGAAATGAAGTGGGAGGATGGGAGAGAAGACTGATGGGATTCACACTGTAATTTATGCGAACACTCGTCACCCCTCCACACCTGATTCCCCCCCCCCAGCTTCCTTTACAGTGTTGTCTCATTTCAGAGCCCAGTGGAAAGAGTTTTTGGCTCCTTTGCACAGAAGAGACAGTTGTTGCTCATTTGAACAGTTAAAAATAATACTTGTTGCTCCCTGGGAGCAGTTAGTTTAGATTTTATGCCTCTGTGCCACAGAGAGACATTATTTTATCAGGTTTTGCATACATCTTTCTGTCTGCCCCAACCTAGTGAGTCCAATTTCTCAGAGGCACACAGAGGGAATTTGATTACATCTGGTGGAAAAACGTCATTCTTTTAAAAAGTCAAAGGTCAAGGTTACCATGACCCCACAAAATACAGTTTTGCTCTTAACTCAAGGATTTATAGGCTAATAATGACAAAATTAGACATAGATGTTTACTGGGATAAAATTATAAAGAGATGATGTTTTATATCCAAAAGGTCAAAGGTCAACTTCATTGTCATAACATTCAGAATAAAACACCCTTCCGGCCATTATTTAACTCAGTAATTCAGGAACGGACTGGAATATCACAACTGTATCTGTCATTTGGTCAGATACTGATTGGTGACAGTAATCTTTGCTGCTCACCTTGAAACTGTGATGTCAGGCTGAAGATGTAAAGCTTTTATGATTTGGAATGTGTAACATCTTTGAAGGTTTGCAGTCACCACAAGCTCACTGGTTTTGCTGATATTGAGCCTTAAGTGATATTTGTTGCACGTTGTGATAAAGGTCTCAATCAGTTCTCCATAGTTCTCTATAAAAACAGTCTCAAAGTGAAGACAGCATGTTTTTCACTGGAAGTTTTTCACTAAAATCACACATCAATGCAAAGATAACTTTCTTCTAAACCTTTTTTAAAAATATCTTTTGTAAAATCCCTTCAAGGCTCCACTACATATATTATCTTGAAGAATTATTGATTTAATTTGAAAAATAGACTTGTTTGTGGGGACATTCAGTCTTGAGGTGATAATTTTATAAAAGGTGTTAGCCCACACAGGTATGAATGCCTGTTGAGTAACTGCTGTTTGCTCTAACAAAATACAGATTCTTCTTTATGGTTTGTTTAGCTGTTAATTTTATTACTCTGTTTTGTGTCCTTGTTGTCCTCGTCATATGATGGAATGTGTTGTTTTATTATCTTCATAAAAGAGCCAAGCAGGTGTCAAAGGTGGACTGTTTAACCAGTTAATACTCTTGAATTACCAAGGCTTAACTTACATCCACAGAGTCTTTTCTCTTTATGCCTGCTAAGAAAAACTTGAGAGCATTTCATTCATTTCAGTGACAAGCATTTTCATCCTTAAGAGCACCCAAAGCTTCCTTAGATTTACGGCGTGTAAAACTGAATGATCACTTAGCCTTTCCATTTCTTTAAGGGTTTGCTCTTGTCATTTTGCTAAAGTGGGTGCTTTAGCAGGATGACATTGTGCATGTTATGCACACTGGAAAGATTTTACAATTGAGAATAGTATTTTCTAACACTCATAAAATCATGGTACCTTGAAATTTCCACCCAGAGAAAAGAAGCGTTCCCATCACCGAGGGCTCCTTCTAATTCGCGGGGAAAAAGAGGGCATTTTCCTCCTTTCAATTAAAAAGTAATTACCAACTAATTATAACGACAATGACTTGAGGACTGAGAGTTGATTATTTGTTTTTGTTGAACCTCTAGATGATATTAAGAGGAGTTAATAATGCAACAGTTTTTTTTTTGTGTTTGCATCAGTTGTCATCGGAAAATATGTTTCTGTAAAACATTACAAGTCTATAGGTGCACAAACACACACACAGTCTTTCAGCCCCTTTCATTTACACACACCACACACATCCATCTTTTCTTTTTCACACTCTAGTAAGTCTGCTTGCTAACACCTGCTTGCACATCCAGCCTCGCACCCACACAGACACACACATACACACACACACACACACACACACACACACACAGAAAGGCTGTGTTGTGACAGACAGACAGACCCCTCTCTGTCCACCCTTGACCATATGACAGTGGCAGAGCTGTCATCCGTGAGAGGGCTGTCTCTCTTTCAGAGTTTGTTTCTATAAATCACTGAGCAGCAGGACGCCTCCCAGCCCCTCTGACACAAACACATCTGACAATCAATTCATCATGATAGAGTCTGGCTGCAGTGGGTGGGGGGGTACAGAGCCAAACCTGTGCTTGTTGACAGTTTGCAGAGAGACTTTTGCCATCCTCACAACATTCCCCTCAGTGTCAGTTACACATGGCATCACACTGTAATGCATTTGTGCTGTGTGACTGTCGGGGGTGGGTAGGAACTGATTACAAGCAACACGCGTGAGTTAAAAATCAAAGAAACAAACATTTTTTTAAGGAACAAGTATTTTCCATGTTATTTTTCTAAAGCTCTAATTCCAACCTTACTCGAGTATATTTTTTGGACAGTAATTTACTTTCACTTCACTACATTTACCAAATACCTTTGTCACAACTAGTTGGCTTGTTGGAAATCAAACCAAGAACAAGAGACAGCTTCCAGCCAAAATCCCTGCATGCATCTGGTCACATTTTATACTTACTTACATTACTTGCTTACATTTTACACTTAAATCTAAAAATGAGCAGCAGTTACATGACGCAGTGCCTGCTGCACCTCTTACAAGCACTGAGATTTCTGCTTCAGCAAACCCCCCCCCACTCTAACCCCCTCTGAAAAAAAGTTGCATGCACTGTAGGTAAAAATGTAATGAGCTAGCTGAAGTTGGCTATTAATTTTTCATGTGTAACATTAATCTCTCATGTTATGATCATGAGGTTAATTTATCTTCCAACTATAGTGGGCTTTTAAGATTCAAATAATTTTTTAAAATTCTTTATAATTAACAATAAATTAATGACAAAATGAAAAGAAACATGTACTTTGTATAATTTATTAACCACACTCGCATAGTAATATTTACTTTTGATCGAGTCCTTTTTAATGGGAGTAATTGTACTTATACTTGAGTATAGATTTCCAGTACTCTGCCCTCCACTGCCAACTGTCAGTCATTAATGTGTGTGACTCATAAATATGCATGTAGACCTGTATATTTTCAAGAACAGAAACTCAGACTGTAGTGTGAAGAGGCTGAGGAACAAATGGAGAGAGCGTCTCATTATCAGCTGTCCAGTCCCCCCCCCCGAGGGTCAAAGTTCATGACAACATGCTGAGGCAGCCCTCAGATCCTCGAGGAAAACGTTAAATTGCATCATGCGTATAAGCAGGCTGGTGTCTGGAGGTATGATATCGAACACGCATGAGCAAAAAAAACACACACACACATTCCAACATAACACTCCTCAACTAATGGGCAGAGCTGCTCTGGGCTTTGAGCGACCTTCAGGGCCTAGTTAAAGGCTGCAGGGACAAGGTTCGTATGTAAATGGGTCTATTTACAGCTAGGGCAGGGTCAGAGGGGCCTCATGCTGTTTAGCATTACCAGCAGCACCCACCATGAGTCAAGGTGTCGATGCTCCACCACCCTTTGATGACATGTAGGAAGACCATTAAAGTCTGGCACACTTATATATGTATGTGGGGTTGAAGAGGGAAGGTTTCCTTTCTCATCTACGATGCAACTTTTTCTCTGTGTCTCTGCATACATACATTTCCTGTGTGAATGTGTCCATTTATCCATACAGTTTGTTATTTTTTGCTAGATTGTTTGTTTGTTTGTTTTCTGTCCACTCCCCATCTATTTCCATCTATTATAAATATGAGTGTGTAAGTTTTTATGTTTATGTCTTCTCTCTATGTGCACACATGCATGTCAGTGTGTCCGTGTGTTGGTTATCATCGACAGAGCGCAGCATTTAATGAGGAAGATGGGAGGAAAATAAATATAGTGCCTGGGAAAATGATTTCATCTCATCCTTTTATTGCCTCTTATTTCCATCCATTTATTGTGTGGGGGAGAGTGTATGGAAGCGCAGAGAGAGGAAGAAAATTTGAATCATTACACCCCAGTGTCAACATTAGTTTGTCTTCTTTTATGCCTCTGTTCGGCTTTATTCATTCCTCTTGCCACAGCTGTGCACCGTGAGCTCAGTGTTTTAACATTAGGACAACTGCAGAGAAAAAAGTAATGTGGTTCATAGAAAACATGTGTTTTCTCTGGGGAAAAACAAATGAGTAAATTGCAAAGCACTTATAAACATTTTGTTTTCAAAGAGGTGATGCTTATGGAACATCTCTTCCCTCTCTGTCTGTGTCCTCTGAAGTGGCAACCCTCCTCTCCTGCTGTCATATTGTTAATTGGTTTGACATTTTCTACCTCTGACCTAAAGAGAAACTGTCATTAGATGAGGCGACCAGTGAGGGTGGTGAAAAATCAGTGTGTTTGATTGCCAGTCTGAGAGATCACAAGCTTTCCACATGCCAGATTGTTTCTAATTTCCTCTCCTCTTTTGACCTGCAGCAGATAGCATGGAGAGGCTTGGTGCACATCCTGTGCTAGCACCTGCAGTTGGCAGGGTCAGAGGTCAGCTGTTGGAGTGAAACACTGTGGGATTCCATCAATTCACAACTACGGTACCATGTAATTGTCTGCACAGGTCTTACACTCTAGAATATGGCTGAAAAAGTACAAATAATCTACTGTAGTAAAAAAGTACGAAACAAACCATCTTGACCATCAGTTTGGACAAAACTGATAGTTAGTTTTTCTGATTGGTTCAAGATGGATTCACTTGTGTGTTTCTTTGCTCTAAATGAAATGGTTTGTCATGTTTGTTTAGGTTTTTTAAGTGGGGTTGTGTGAGGTAGTTATCCTGAGTCAGTTTGTAAACTGTCACTGCCACAGTTTGTAAAAAGCAGCAGGAGCACCACTATAGGAAGCTGAGCTGTGAACTGAGGCTGCAACTAAACATTTAGTCATGTAAAAAAAAGGCAAATTTAAAAGTATATCAACATCAGTGTAAATGTATGCTATATTCAGATTTTTTTCCTACTGCTTCGCCGTCAGTGAGCCCTTTCTGACAGAAAACTGCAGCTGTCATTTCAATCTCAGGCCACCACACTCCTTTGACAAAAACAGTAATTTTAAACATGAAAGCTGCTAGCTCCCCATGTTCTGCAGGAAAATTACTCCATTTTTACTGGGTTTTTTTTTCATGAAGGCATGTTTTACATGGCCAAAACAAGCTTTGCATCCTTCCCTGTCCAATGCAGTTTATTTCTCATCTTTCTAGACTTCTATTCTGGCTGCTTCTCCAAATTAGCAGCATGCCGACTGCCATCTACTGTTTGAATACACTGACTGTGGATCAGTTCTACATACGACCTGAATACAAAACCTTCATTTTAACCTCGATGCATTAAAGTGAAATTTTAGTGAAAGACAGCAGCAATGATGCTTTTCTAAAAAGCTGTTAGATAGATATTTGTGTATGTTTGGGTGAATGTGTATGTGTGTGCGTGTGTGTGCATGTGTGTGCGTGTGTGTGCGTGTGTGTGCATGTGTGCGCATGTGCGTGTGTGTTTGTGTTTGGGGGAAGGGGGAAGGGGGGTAAATAGAATAAATGTTGATCATTGACAGTCACTCAGTGTAATTTCAAATGTGTCTGATGTTAATGCAAATCTGGACTTACAAAATAACCAGCCAGTCAGTAGGTGGTGGTAAAAAAAAAACAGACTTTTAAAATTAGCCTTTGGATTGCAGGGAGAAGGAGACAGGACATGTGACTGAAACCGTCAGAGGGAAAGAGAAAGAGCAGCGATGGAGAGTGTTTTCACAAACAAATTTAGCCTCTGCGTCATCCGTTACAATCATGGAAGGTACAACTTGTCAGGAGTCTCTTGTGTAATTCTTTAATTTCCTTAGTGATAAGTCTAAACGAAATAAACCTCAGATCTAATTCATTTGAAGAAAAACACATCTCAACAGCTGATTGCATGTTGGGCCACAGTTGCACACTTCATTTACAGTGTGCATTTCATTCCGGAGAGATTAAGGTACGATGATTTGTTTTGAATGTTGCTAAAAGGAGGCTGGTGGGCCGTTGGAGCCGCTCTCTTAATTAAAGCTGTTGTGTGTGTGTATGTGAGGTCAGAGCCTACAACATTAGGACCATTACCCCGAGGAGCTGAGAATCAATGCAGAAGGAGAGGAGGATTCTTCTTTTTCTTTAACTCGATTAAATCGATTCTCATTTACCTCTAACCGTCCACCCACCATCCACCGCCGCTGTCCTGTGCGGTGAGGACAAGCACGCACAGAGCCTCGGGCAACAAATTCAGGGACTTTGCAAGCACATATGCCTGTGTGTGGGCGGATGGGTGTTTATTACTAAAAATTGTAGGCTTATGTGTTATTTATTTATTTATTTTTTTCAATGAGATTCATATTTCGTAGCAGGCCTCCATCACCTCACTTTTCATCACCTGCTCCTGCTCCTCGCTGCCTCTTCCCTCACGCTGAACCCTCTCTCCGGCTGACGCACAGCTGGAGGTGAGGAAACAGTATGTGAAAGTATGTACCGTGTTTCGCCTCAAGCCCTTCTCTTGATCTATCCTGCACTCCATGTTCTCTCTTCCCCCCCAACGCCTCTACCAAGCTGCGTTGTACGTCTTGAGTATTTCTGCATTCCTCTATAATAAAAATGTGAATTAAAGGACGCTTTTCCACCTTTGCTTCCCTCTTGTCATTCGTCAAACATCACAGTCTCAGAAATGACACTTTTTTTATTGCTTCCTTCCACCCTCCTCTCTCTTACTCACCTTGGCCATTTTTCAGGTGTTGGTTTAATATACTATTAGGTGCAGCGATTAAGTGAGTGGGCAGGAGTCAGGCCTTTAACTCTTAGTATATTAAATGTGACATCTTTTACAGCCATCTGCTTTGTTCAAGAACGCCGCCATCTTTCTCCAAACAAAGACACCTCACACCGGCCAGTCATACCGATTGCTAACAAATACAGATTTAAGTATCAATGTTTCATTTTACTGTGCAATAATCTTGCTGTGTTCGCATTTCGAAGTAAATACAAACATGTGTCATCTCGACAAATAATAATACTAATACACTGTACAATTACAGCACAGTTGTCTATAAATTCTGGCAGAAATGTTCTAATAAAAGCCGGTGAACTGCAGCTTAGATATGTAGAGGAAGAAGTAAGGTTCATGATTCACTTCATACAATTTTGTTTGTGTATTTTTTCCCTCCCTTGATCATATGATTGATGGCCGCACAACATCAGTGTGATATTATGAGCGTCATTTCTCATGAAGGCAAGCTGACAGTTAAAAGGGGCTGCTGGGGCTTTTGTCTACTCAAATAATATAACAACATTAGCAATATTCCTCACACACACACACATACACACACTAAAATGTGCATGCACTGTTTGTGTCTGTGCACATGAGTGTGTGTTTCCACCTACAAGGTTATATGGGAGAGTCATGCATGCATATCTTAGCCGTGGATCTGATCATGTATTCTCCAACACCATTGCAATCCAGCATCCTGGGGACGTTTATACAGCACTTTTTTGTTGGAGCTGGGAAATAATGGGCATTATTCAGCGCACGCTTTTCAAATCTGACTTTTAAATTGTATACAAACACACATCACACACTTCAATGGCATCTCCTTTGCTCTGCATGCCCTCCAATGCTTCCTGTTCTATTTTCTCCATTTGCTGTCTCTCCAAGGAGGACTTGTATGAAAGGTCCACAGCCTAGGGACATGCTCTGTTAATAGCCTCCCTAAATGAAGCCATCCATAATGTTCCAGCCTTTCCATACACACCGACAGATACACTCACACACTCACACACACAATCTCCTCTGTTTGCCCCAGGACATATTGGAAGTGGAGTCCAGTGGGATGGAGGTGTAGAAAGGTAAATTTGACAGGATAAGAGAGGAAATCGTTGAATGAGTCACCTTGAAATGGTAATAGAGACGAGAGACAGACAGGTTCAGTGTGATTAAAGGTTGGAGGAGGTGAAAGACAAGTTTGGGTACAGCAAAGGAAGAAGAATGACAGGGTGAATGGGAGTAATGGTCAGATGGGCTTCTGTTGGTACTCTCCAGTCATCATATATGTCTTTTCGGGAATTATTGCAGTTTATTCTGAAGTTTAAAGTGCAGGACACTTTTGTAATGGTAGAAGTCCTCAAGAGTTGTAACAGATGTAGAGTGAGATTTTGTTATGGATACAGAGTCTGATACCAGAGTATCAGTGATAGTTTTCTACTTCTACAGGAACAAACCTGTTTTTAAGGTTCACATGCATATTTATTTCAATTCTTTGTTCGAAAAAGTCATTAAATCAAGATGGAAAATTTGCATCATGACTGCATCAAACAATCTAATGAGGTATAAGGGAAAAAAAGATATTTTTGGAACAAGTTCCTCAGGAAAGTTGCTGTTTAAGTCTAAATTTGTCTCATTGTTTCATAACTTTGGAAATTAATATCAAAGCCGGCCACACAAACAAGGTTGGTAAGCAGAGCAGAGTTCTGTGGGCGTTGTTCCAGCATTGCAGCTGCGTTACGTCACCGAGAGCCGGTGTTTCTGTTCCTGGTCCTTCTCTGAATATTTCACACTGCCGCTTGCTCCTGGGCTCTCTCCGAGAAAAAGGGAACCATAATAAATTATGCTCTGCCACATCGTCCTACTTCCCTCTCTCACCTCTCTCTCTCTCTCTCTCTTCCTCTCCATTCTCACTCACACAGTTTCATGTTTTTTTTTCTCGACCTCTGGGCTCTCAGTGTCCATCCTGCTGTTCTCTATCTCTGCTACCACCTTCTGCTTTCCTTCCCAGTCAGAGTGGTAATGGCTCTGAAAGATGAATGTGATGTAATCCAAACAGACTGCAGTTCTGTGTCAGGGATGCCGCTCCCTCCGCTCCTGCCCGCTGCCCCCCTCATCCACCTCCACCCACCTTCATCCTGCAGTCTCTGTTCAGACACAAGGAGGCATCTCCACTGTGCCATTATATCTCTCAGGCTTCAGTGTTCAAAGCTCTGTTGTATCTGCCGGTCATTCCCAGGCCAAGATCCTCAGATATTTACTCAATTACACCAACATACATATACGACATATATATTGCAGGTATATCTCCTTGTGTGGCATGACGTCATTTACCAGAAAATGTAGATATATATAAATATGAATTAAAAGATTATTAAGATCATATCATCATTGTTTTACAATAATCTGTGTCTGTCATATTGGTCATATGGGTTCATAGTCTCACTGTGAGTATGCAACAAAGGCCAAATCTCTACATTTGGGCTGGAACCGCTGTCCTGAACATTGTTAGTGCACAGCCGAAGTTGCTCTGTTGCAAAGCTCCAGTATTTCAAACGTAGCAGGGATGAGTGGCAGATCATGGCGTTGCTGACCTTGTGAACCTTGGTGGCCCTCGGGCTGCAGACAGGTGCTCACCAGATCAAAGGCAGCATAAGAGCAGTGAACTTTTGTACCTCCATACATCAGCCTTCTCCTCCTTCCGTCACTCACTTACTAACTTTCTCTCTCTTCAGAGGAGGAAGCAAGCAAGTGTGTCTTGTCAAAGAGCGACAGCACTTTCATCTGCTCAAATAAAGACACGCAAAAGAGTGCGGGGAGAGAGTGAGCGAGATGATGGGGAAACAAAACTGTGTTTTATGCAGAGAGCAGGATAAAAACCAAAGAGAGAAGTAGGAAGCGATAGAGAGACCAGCAGAGAAGAAAGCAAATGCAAAGAGATGGGAAGAACAAAAACAGATATTTTTAAAAGTCACATGTAAGTTGATCATGTGGTCAAATATTGACAGTAAATAATGTTAGATTACTTCTCTCCATCACTAACACCTGCTGCCCTGCACACAGTCTGTCTGCACTTCCTCTCTGTTTTAATGGTGTTAAAGGACGTAACCGGTGAAAGCTTCCTCTGTTCCATCTCTGCATGTCAGATGATTGAAGTTTGACCTCCAGCAAACCGGCTTTTTACGTCCTCTCTCTATCTGAGTTCTCACCTCAATTGAAAATATTTATACCCGAGACTTTTTTAAGGAAAGTGACATATACTAAGATTCTGCTATAGAATGATTTCCAGCTAAGTAAACAGAAGGGTTTTTTTTTTCTTATTTTTCTTTGTTCCTCTGTCTTCACATATAATCAACCCAAATGCACATCTCTTACTTTTTCCACATTTGTTCACTGAAGCCGAGCTATAATTAATTCACTGAAGCATGTTCATCAATTGTTCTGCAAGCAAAAATACATCCATATTTTCAATGCATGAATAACATATACAGCATTATTTGTAGTAATAACTCCTCATTGCAGTAGCTTACAGGTGTTTTTATCTGCTGTTGGCTGGATTAACGGCAGTAAAGCCTAAA
Organism: Acanthurus leucopareius; assembly: GCA_029814765.1. Lineage (NCBI taxonomy): Eukaryota > Metazoa > Chordata > Actinopteri > Acanthuriformes > Acanthuridae > Acanthurus > Acanthurus leucopareius. The sequence goes on along the minus strand of JAQMCX010000054.1, from coordinate 4,143,933 downwards.
TATTTAGGCAGCGCTCTGTGAATGTGGGGCAGTGCTGTCCATTGCTCTAAATCTGTTGCAGGCAGTGAAAGCATAATTATGCTTCTATAATCTAGTGGCTCATTGATGTGTTGCTCTCCTGTTGCAAAGGTCTGAGCCAAGCGCCCGCTCAAGTGGCAGCTAGCAGACACAATGCATGGATTTTAATACAGGGCATGCTCTAACAGGCTCAGCCAGTGAATAATCAGACATGCATATAACATTTTTCATTACCACCTCAGCATATACAGACTAAAATAACCCCAGTGTTTTTCTACACACACACACAATCATTTCCTTTTGCTCGAAAGAGGCACACTTACAATAAACAGACACATTTGTTTTCCAAAAAAAAACAAAAGCCCCCACGAGCACTGTGTGGCAACACAACTGCAGCACTGCACAGATTTGGGTCAAGTGCTGGATGGTGGCTGCATGGCTCCGGAGCTGAGTTGTGGCTTTTTAACAGATTGGATTTACTCTCTCATCTGCTCATGGACGGGCACTTACAGTAGTTCACATAGTGCTTTGAGGGAGTGGATTGAGCAGAGTAAAGCTTGAAAGGAACAGGAAGAGAGCTGGACTATACCTTTCAGGGGAGTTGAATGAATTGTTGCCAAGCAGGCGAGAAGGCAGAAGCTTTTGCCTGAAAATAAATGATATTTTGCTTTGTCATATTTAGTTATTGTGTACTTGAAATGGCAAATGTGTTGTGCATTAGAATATCATATATCTTAATATAAATTTAGCCAGTGCAAATTAAACTAACAATCAACAAAACGTTCCTGCTTAATTTTTAAGCATTTGAATGATCGTGTGACCCTGTTTCTATGAAATCAGTACTTGTATCCAGTTAGAGCCTTTTTTAATCTAGAAATGTAGCAAAAGAGGTGAAGGTTTTCTATGAATGCCGTGAGCAGTGTCGGAAGGTTTTGCCAGAATAACCTGTTTGCTGCATTCATACATCGTTCATCATAAGGGTCCACTGAGCTCCTACTTCAGTGCTCTTCTTTTTTGTTTGTCCTTTTTTATTAACCTCCAACCTGTGATTAGTATTTACATTTAATTTATAAAATTTGACTGTGTCTGGAATTTTCTTGTCGGTTACTTAAAGGGGTTGAAACGAGTCAATGTTTCACAGCTACAAGCCTCAATTCTTTGCACTTAAGTCCAACATCAAGGCAAAGTTAAGTCAGGCGAGTCCCAAGTCCTAAAGTGTCATGATGCTGTTTTCACCAAAAGTTAAACAATGTAATTTTCATACATTTTGCATCATACAATTTCTTGTTAACAGACTTGAAGCTTTTAAGTGTGAATGAACATATTTTTATCATCACTGTTTTAATGAAGCTCAGTAATGAAACATAAGTTCTTGTTTGTTCTCTTCTAAAACCTGATTTTGGATGTTGTTGGTTCAAACAAAGTGGATCTGGGGATTTAAGTGTAGCCCTGCTGGGAGTAAGTGATGTTGGCATTAGCTGGTACAAGAGATGAAGAAAATGAAATAAATTTCTGGCACGCTTTTTGAATAAAATGCTTTTGTAATATTTGAGATCACGGGTGGGTATCAAATATTTTTAACTCAAAAGACTCAAGTCCAAGTAAGATCACGAGTCAGTGGTGTGTGTCATGTGTACATATTTTGGGTTTTGTTGAGTCAAATCTGATGCAAGTCTGAAGTCATCAAATTGGTGACTTGAGCCTGACTCAAGTCCAAGTCATATGATTCAAGTCCACAGCTCTGGATTTACTCTGTACAGCTGACAGGCGATTCTTTAACAATTTCTCTTGTTTCAACACGTCAGGAGTGAATCACTGACAGCAGCTCTCTGTTTCACCTTGGCAGAAAACTCCATGACAAGGGCAGGTGATACAGATTTTGTAAAAAAAAAAAAAACACAGGACAAGTGGTTGTCAGCAGGGGCACATGATAACAGTTTCCCAGCAACCGTTGCTAAACCTTCACTTGTTATCCTTGTTTTTTCTTTTTATTTCTTAAAAATAGACCAGTAAACACACACAGGACATAACAGTCAGTGGGTTTACATGAACAGTTGTATATAGTAATAGTTATATCCTGTTTAGGCCCAAGATGAGACTGTGTCAGTTCCCAGTATACAAGAAGTGGAGATGAATCGATTTATTGATTAAAGTTTGTCTTAATTTGTTCCAGCACTTGGCAGCTTTTTAAATAGTGTGCTATTCTTTGTTTTCCATTCATCCATGTATTTCAGGATATTTTCCTCCTTTTACTGAAAAAACATGAAGTATGTTTATTTTTCCGTGTTTGCACCATGAGGACACCTCTTTGACAGCGTGCTCTCTGTGTACAGAACACCTCAGCCAATTTTTAGCCAGTTGAAGCATTTATATACTTCAGTTAATCAACACTCGTGTATTTTTTAAAATGATAGTTTAAGCTTGATTAAAACAATGCATTTCCAACATCATGTAAACCTACTAAATGTGTCTGTTTTTAGAGATTCAGCATATCTGAGGGTTTTTTTTACAGAATATGTGAGGAAAAGTCTTCATACTGTATGCACACAGAACTTCTGTAAGTTCTCAAAATCTCAATTTTAACATCGAATGCATTTTCCTCTGCTCATGCTTGTAATGCATACAGATTCCTTTTGCCTTTGAAACTCACTGTATTTAACTGATCAAGACAAAATTATACTTCACATTAGAAATCTAAGCCTAAGTTTCTTTCTTTGTTAATATCATTATAAAATGTGATTATTTCAGGATTTTCTGGCTGTTAGGCCACTTCCAAAGTGATTTAAGTAATTTCAAAGACATTTCCATGCAGTTACATTAGCACAGGAACGTCATATCTCATTCATTTTTGTCTGACCTTTAAACTCGCCACAGGCAGGATATCCAATTTAACCTGTCCGACGCCTTATGATTAAAATAAATGTTCATCTCTTGAATACAACCATGCACACACACTCCCACATTCACACCTGGATTACTATGCAACCCTCTCCCCAGCACACACACACACACACACACACACACACACACACCGCTACGATACACACCCTCACAGTCACACCAACAGTCTCCCTAAATTCTTCCTGGCAGGACATCAAGTCTGTGTGATAAACACTAATGCTATCTCCTCTCAGTAATAGATAAATCAATGTCGCACTCTGCCAATCAGAATGCTGTTTCAGCCCAAACTGATACAGCAAGCGCTCATCTCTGCAGTAACGATCGGCCCGTCTTTGCGCTGCCAGAATTGATATAATGTTGTTACAATGTTGACGCTGGCTTTATTGATTTCCTGTGTATTCCAGACAGGAGAGATGCAGGGGAGGACAGGTAAAGAAAGGAGAAAGAAGGGAGGAGTAAGGAGGTAAATGTCTGTTCTCCATGTCGGAGAGCACTTGATAATCAACCTCTCCCTCACTAAATCCTTGACTTCACAGGATTAAGCAGGACAGTGAAAGTCAAAAATAAAAGAAAGTGGAGGGTGTCATTTTAATTCACTGACTAATACCATCAGCTGCTACATTTCACCTCAAGGTTACTTTATGTAAATTTAATTTTGTATCATCTGATTCCGTCCCCACCTCTGTGCCACTGCAATAATGAGCTGCACTCATGCCAAAGTTCAAACCAAGTCTTCAGGCGTTTTGAGCGGCGGTGAAACACACAGAGTGAGGAGGACAGGAGGACAGCAGCTCAGTCACAGACAGACGTGACAGACTTTCCAAAACAAGGAAACACGTTCTCTGGCTGAGCCTACAGAGAGCAGCTGGACTTCATGCATAAGAATACAACAGGATGTATGGATTTATAAAAAAAGAAAAAATGTGTTCCTACTCATAGTAAGGCACATGTTTACTATTAACTAGCTGCTTATAACTAGTGATTAATTAGCGCTCATGAAGCATAATTTTGTTCCTGATTAGTTATTGTAAAGTAGTTATTAATGCCCTATTGGAGGGGTTCAAGTAATTTAGGTTTAGGTTTAGGGTTTGAATATCACAAACAAGTTTCCCCATATACAATCAATAAGCAGTAATTAGGAGGTTATTAAGGGATAACAACTAGTTATTTACCTTATCGTTGCAGAATAAGGCCTGATAGGGCATTAACTGCTGTACAATGATTAATAGAGCCAGTATGCTACTAATATGCGTACTAATAATTAAACAATTAATTTGTACCTTAACACAAAGTGTTACCAAATGTACTGAACATAAAAGAGATTTTTATTTTTGCTTGAGAACTTTCATGGAGCTTCAGATAGCTGAATCTTTTGAACTGATATTGATATTCAGTGTTTCAACCGTGTGAACTTTTGTTTCTGACACAGGAGATTGAATCCGAGGCCTTAAACTGACCAGCAAGCTCTTTAATCATAACTCCGCGCTGCAATACTTTAAAAGGAAAGTATGAAGATTATGTGTCAGTGCCTTATTGTGCGACTGGGTGGTAATGTGTCAGCACCAGTTAGGCAGGTCAAATTCTGTCTGCAGCCGGCGTGTGTGGTGAATTACTGGAAAAGTGCTCACTGACAGGCTGCAGCCGCTACCAGCTCAAATACAGTTTCCTGGGAAACCACGTCTCGTCTCCTATATGATGCTGAAGCCGGCGTACATCTCTGCCTTTTATTACCCTCTGCACCCTCGCTGTGCTCTGTCAAAACCAAAACAGAAATTCACAAATTCAGTCTAACCAGACGCTTATCATGCACAGTCATTCATTATTTGTTTCCATGGATAAATGTGCCATATGGGACTTGGTAGCTTCATCTTTCAGGGATATCATTTGTGTCAATTCCATCCACGGAGAATATGTATGGATATTTTACTTACTCTGCAGTCTAGATACAAAATAAATTCATCGCAGCAGAATGTCCTCGGAATATGTTTCCTTGATTGCCTTTGCAGTTTCATGCTTTTTCACAGCCCACCCCTCATATGAATGGCATCTGGTCACCCTGCTTAATTCTGAGCTAAAATCCACTTTGCTTGCCAAAACTAATCAGCAACAAGTACACAGACGTCCTCAGTAACTCTTTGCATACTCCCATGATGCCTGCACATGAGCTTGCCTGCAAAAAAACACTTTTAATTTGAGTAGGGTGACCTATTTTTCGGCTCTTTGTTCATGAGGAGTTTGCAGTTAGTGGCGCACACTGTCATCTCATGCTAGAAAACGTAGATCAACAGCTTAAGGTGTGCGCCTATAAAGGAAAGGCTTTTTGCGTATTATTCAAAAATCTGCTTATCTCAAAGATCTTGCAACATAACATGTTTTTTTAATATTGAATGGGCAAGAAAACACTAATTCATGAGCTCTTTTTGTGCCTATTAGTCATAAGGTAAAGGTCATCATTTAAATTATAGTTAAAAGAATAATAGTCAATCTGCTTACATTTCATCAGCACCGAAGGTTATGTGGCTTTCATAAGTCTGGATGAAAAAGTGAGTTTCTTTTATGTTTTTTCATGATCATTTTGCAGAGGAGCTTTGAATAGTAGCATATTTTCTCTTTGCCTGTTGCCTTTTTTGTTCCAATTTAAACTCTGCATTGACAGAGACAAACTTTGGTATTGATCTGCTAAACGCAGCCCCTCCCCTCTCATCCCAGGGGAAAATTAAAGCAGGATAGAAAAACTTAGTTTTTCCCTTTTTCCTCCCCTGTTTCTCTGCTTTGTCCTCTCTGCACTGCTGCCCCAGACAGCCCTGCAGTAATTCAGAACTCTTGACACATGCACCGTCTTTATGCGGCTGCCTTCCTATCTGTGTGTCTGTGTGTGTTAGCAGCTCTAATGTGCGGGGCGTGAGTCTTTTACAACATGTTCAATATCACACCACAGGGCCTCGCAACCCAGACAACAACTCTAACGATGCACGGAGAGAGAGAGAGAGAGAGAGATGGAGGGATGTGAGGAGAGATGGCACTGAACTATCAGTGCAGAGTAAACCCATTTGTCTCCTTCTTCCCATATTCTCAATACCCCCTGCAGCCTAAAAAACATACCACACACAAACATACCCACACACACCAACAAAGAAACATTATATCCTCCAGATTCCACATTATACATCCCACAGAAGCTGAACTGCTTAGATGTCTAGAGACGTGCACAACTGTCCCCAAGCTATGCTTCAGTTACTAAACCAACAGGGCTGGAAAACAGAAACAGATCTATAATATTTGGACCATCCGTGTTGACCTTCTACATACAGTATTATAATCTTGTAAGATCTATGAGTGCAGTGTGGTAAATCCCCTGCATGAATCATGACATGACAGCAAGAGCATGTAATGTTACCTTCAGATAAGCCTGAGCGATCAGGTTGAAGTCAGTATCATCACATTCATTTAGATACTTGTCCAGTAGTGATACACTGTATATCACAAAGAGCCTGTGAAGTCAAAGCTTCCTCAAAGCTTGAAGCTTTTTCAAACACAGATCTTCATCAGGCAGAAAAAAGGCTAGCTGTTTCCTAATTATATCCTTAAAGGAACAGGTTGTTTTAAGTTCCCTAATAAACACTTTGACACTACTTGCTGAAAGTAGCAACTTCCTGAATCCTCATTATCACAGTGAGGTTTCGAGGAAGTCACATGACGCACAGTTAAACCAAGAAGGTCATTATTGTTGTTTTTTTCCCTCTCGTCTTTGTACAAATTAAACAAACAGGAGAAAACACGTTAATCAGTGAGTTTTAGACGAGCTAGCAGAAAGATACAGAGACTCTTTGTTATGTTCAAAAAGAGTCAAGCCGGTAATTTCCCAATTTCCATCCTTTGTGCTAAGCTAAGCTAATGGCTGCTGGTTGTATCCTCATCAGTGAAATCAACACATGTGACAGTGGTGTTATCTTCTATTGTAACTGCTAGTGAGAGAGCTGTCAATTAGTATGTGTGCTAAAATTTGTAACTTTTTCTTTAAGAACTGATTTCCACGCACACACTTTTTTGGCTCTTTTCTGTTGTATTGTCAGTGATAATTGGCGCACAACATAAGTACCTTCAAGTTGCAGTGATGTGCACGTCTACTGTATTCTAGACTCATGTATTAAAAAAGTCACATGTAAACTAATCAAATTGATTGTTGATTGATTTCAGCAATGAAATGCGCTGGTCTTTGTCAGATACATTTCTTTCAATGTTTGCAAAACTTTTAATATGGAATTTTGATTTGCCTGGAAAAATTTTCAGCTGCAGCATTTTGGGAAACAATAATACAACAAAACCATGACACATAGGACATCATTGACCAACCAACTGTAATTACAATGTAAGACCTAATGATCCATTTACTGCAAGTGATAATAAAATTCCACCTAATATAACATTTTATCACAATCATTGTCCTTGTAAAATAACAGCAGCTCCTGCAGACTCTAGTTTTAAGAGGCTCGGGGGTTACCTGACATGGTGCCCAGTGGACATGGACATAGTTTCTGAGTAGATTCAATTTCTCAGTGCAGACAGATTCAGTGATAGATTGACAGGCAGGCGGGCGGGCGGGCGGGCTGAGGGGAGATGTGTGCTAATATTTGCCCAGTTATCCATTGATCCGTGTGGATGAGTGTCGGGCCTTTGTAGATTAGGTGGCCTGCCTCGGGGCTCAGTGGAAATCAGCAGGATACAGTCTCACATCAGACCATCTTAGCTGCTCTCTGCTCTGAGGAGGATTCAATCAAACTGTCACAAACCCGAGTAATAAAGATTTTTTAAACACTGGAAAGTTGTTAGAGAGGCTGAATGATTAGCAGCAGCTAATCCCAGATGGTTCTGGGTAACCAGTGCATCCTACATTAAATTAGATTTTTACTAAAACTGGTGTATAGGATGTTTAGCAGCATTTGGGGGCTCAGCTCTGTTGTGCAGTGGTGTGATTTAGCTAACTGCCTGATGTCTCCAGTGGTTTTTGTGTAAATGCTCATAAACACTGATCATTTTACAAGTCAGCCTGATTACTCTTCATTTAATAGTGCTAAAGCTGCTCATGGGGTAAATTATCATGGGAGGGGATGTGATTATTGTGTTTCCCACTTAGTGATATGGCTTTCACCAAAGGGGGTTTCCAGTATTGATGCTGTGTCGACAAACACTCTTGTTTTTTTTTTACATTGCTTGCCTTGCAATAAGTGCTTGCACTATTGCTGTTTTCCATTTCAGGCTCAATTAGGAAGACTCTGACTGGACAATGGTCAAGTGAGCACAGTGGAACATGGCCTATAGGCATGGACACATGCTGATAATACATAAGATGGCAGCCTGGTGTGGGAGTGTTGTGAAAAATCAGAATGGACACCGCTGAGGGGCTTGGTCTCCTTGTTTTTCCTTTGTGGTGACTGTTATTCCTTAAATAGTGAATGAGTGTGTTGTGTGTCTCTTTGTTCGTGTGTGTGTGTGTGTGTGTGTGTGTGTGTGTGTGTGTAGGATGTAAAAGCAGGACAGGCACTGAGTACCTCTCTGCTCTCCCCATTCACATGTGCTCCCCAGAGACAGACATAGGCTTGTTTTAGAGCGCAGAAAAAGAAACGAGAGCTCGAGAGAAAGCCGAAGAAAGCGAGGCGTTTCTTTTTTTTTAACTCCTTTCCTGTCAGGTGACTTACATAAGCAGAAATATAGTGCTTCATACGTTTTCAGTCTCTTGGCTGACTTATTTAGATCGGTCTAACTGTTCAGTCCCAACCCTTTTTTTTTCCTTCTTTCCTAAATTTCTTCCCTTATTCCTTCCCTCCCTCTCTCTCTCTCTCTCTCTCTCTCTGCCGCCCACATTCCTGCCCTCACCTCTTCTCCTGCTCTACCTGCCTGCCTGCCAAGTTTTCTCTTCTCTCGCCCACCTGAGCCCAACACCTGTGTGAGCAGCGAGTTCCAGGAAAGGGGGCCAGGATGCCGTCGAAAGCAGCCTGTCACGAGTTCCCTCCCGCTGGGCAGATACCGCACACAGCCTGCCTCCCCCTCTAGAGAGCCAGAGTCACCCCAGAGATTTGTTTCTAGGGGAGACTTTCACTGCAGACTTTCTCAATTAAGGAAGCTGGGGACTTTCTTATCTCTTCTCTAACTGTACTTACACGCACTTTCAAACACAGCTGGGTGCACACAGCTGCACACACACACACACACACACATACACACACACACAAAGGGCACAGAAACACATTGTTCTCCCAGATAAACTGTTTCACAAGTGTGGGCTGCTAAGTGGTAGTGAGTCGTGATAACCCTCTCACCACCACCAGATGGCCTGCTCTCACTCATCAGTGTAAAGATCTGGCAGCCAATCACAAACTATGTAATATTCATGAATGAAAAACAAGGCTGGATGGTAGAGTAGAGTGTTTGGCCAGAGGGAACAGATATTTGTTTGTTTCTCTCTTTCATATTCAGAGTATTGTTCCCATATTTTATGGTGTGCTGCTGTCAACTCAGCCAACGATAAAGGAGAGCTCATCGGTTTGTAAAGTGTAAACAAAAGTTGGAAGTTCATCATATCAGGCTGCATTCTCGACTGAGGAAGCATAATTATGCAGGATGCCAAATCTCCAAATAATATCCTGCTCATTGACGGACACAGTAGCCAACTGAAAGAATGAATAGTAGAATAAATATAGACGGTGAAAAAGATAGTAAAAATAAAATAAGACCAACAATAAACATTAGAAGTACTAATAAAATATAAATGCAACAAAATGGGGCAGCCTGTTTTTAAAATCAACTCTCTATTTCCTTTTTAATATTCATTTTATAAAACAGACCCAACCCAATCGATGTTTCCTTGCTAATAATCAGTCCTAGCCTAGAAATTCATATTTCATATTTTAACCATCCAGCAAAATCAGTCATTGATAACTTCAATCATCACTGTTCAGTGAGATGTGAGCTGTGTTGGATTTTTCTAATGGTAAAAAATATGCTTGATGCGCAGATAAAATCTTCTAATTTAACTCCAAATTATTATTTTGATCTGTGGATGAAGTTCCCCTTCTCTAATTGTTACAAAACCGAGCAAATTTTACTTTCAGCACAGTCTCCTTTACATTTACACACTTAGTCCAGTAGTGGTAGACAATATAGATCCCCTCTTTGTAAAAAATTGGCATCTTAGACCTTGAGAAAGTGATCCACAGGGGTGATGACATCATCACCCCTATGAAAAAAGGCAATCAATGACCACCGTCTTAATTATGAGGCTGAGGTAGGTGTCAGACAATTCACATCACAAATCACTGTCCCCGGATGAACGCACAAAGGTCAGTGTTTCTCAGACAGTGCCAATTTGCAATTTTCAATAACAAAAAAACACAGAACACCTCATAACACAGAAGCCATCAACTCAAAAATTACTGCATATTCCCTGAAAGAGTTCAATTTCATTTGCATGTTCAGCTGTGTAACTGAATCTTTCTATCTTAGGCAACAAAGTTATCAGTCACTCATTGCATTATTGAACACAGTGTTTAAAGGTGAGACAAGAGGGCTTTTCACACTAAATGGAGGTTCGTTCATCTGTTTCATTATTTCAGGATGGAATCTGATTTGTAATGAAGATGATGATGTCACTTTGTTGGATGATGGGTTGGTCCATCACTTCAGTCCAGACTGAAAATCAACAGAGGAGGTTCAATGGTTCTATGTGTGTATATATATATATATATATATATATACACACACACACACACATAGAGAGAGAGAGAGAGAGAGAGTTTTTACCCTTTCACCTGTTGTGTCTCCCTTAGCTGTGGTCTCTATAAAAAGTCTTTGAAAATAGTGAAAATGGCCATCAGCGAATCACAATATGACTCGGACTAATTCACTCAGATTCTTTGTTTTCTCCAACCAATTTTTCATCACCCAAAGGCATTCAATGTTTCTGTTCTCTACAGTGATACAAACCAGAGAAAGCAATCCAATCCTTCCATTTCAGAAACTACAACCAGCTAATTAATTCTGTGTTGACAGATTAATCGGTGGATCAACTAATCATTTCAGCACAATGCAATCAGCCAAATGATGTTGTATTCACAGTCATCATGGTAATTTATTTCTACTTTCTTGAATTTCATCTAGAAACATTCTCAAACCCAGCAGAGAGCGGAGCAATGGAACATGACACTGCTTTGTTATCTGTAGCAGCCAATTAACTTCATACGTTCCTCCCAAATACACACACACACACACACACACACAGAGAATCACAAATATGGATAAATACACAGACATGCTCGCAAAAAGACACACATTAACAACATAAAGCTTTACTGTTATCTGTGATATGCACTTAGGGGAATGTTTACCATTATGCTGATGGTAGCAGTAATGACTGGAGTATTAATATATTAGTATGCAGTGGCTGTGTGGGATTTGCTCTGGAACACCACCCTGCATTGTTAAACTGAGAGAGAATAAAGTCTCTGCTGCAGTTATTTTCTCCTCTTTTTTTTCATCACAATGTCTCCTGGACCTTTTGTTCTGTTTTTTCATTTTTCATCATACTCCTTTTTTTCTCATTTTCAATTTCTTTGTCCTATTCATTCTCTTTCTAATTCCTTTTTCCTCTCTGTTGTTCTTGTCTCACCGAAAGCTTCTCAGTCTCAGACGCTGTGTCGTTAAACAGTTTCTTAAAAATAAACCTTCATTACTCAGTGTAACCAAAAAACAGACTTCTGAAAAACAGACCTAACATATTTTCTAATTAAAAAAAAGGGCAAAAGAGATCATCAAAAATGTTCACTGAAGTTTTTTCTATTTCAAAAATCATTCTCGTTGAGGAAAATGTTTTGTTTGTGAGTCCATGTTTTTACCTCTGTTTTTCTGCCCTGTTCCTCCCTCTGCTCCTTCGCTCTCCTTGGTGTAATGACTCACCTAATGCGTTGAAGTCCAGCTCTTAGCCATGCCAGTGGCTTTGCAATCGCAAAACAAGCCAAGCTTCGACCTAATCAGCTCACAGCAGCCGGTCATTGCCTATAAACCAGGAAAAGAGGTGCAACAGATGAGGGGACAGTGAGAGCAAAAGGTGAAGAAAAGATCAGTGACACAAAGGCAACAGCAAGTTAAAAAATAGAGAAAACCGTGAGGAGGAGAGTTTCTACATCTAAACAGAGGCAGAGGGACCTTAGACAGAAGAAAAGAGGTTGACTCAGAGTTTAGGCTCTATAGAAAGTGTATGTGTGTTAACCAGTCTCAAGTCTACTTGTTATTCTACATGGTTCATCAGTTTTAACATGCTGTGAACTTCAAACTGTACCATGAAAGAAATAAGGAGAGCTTGAGAAATCGTCCCTGCTGACTCTTCTTTGAGAGACATCATAGGATTGCAGGGATCACTGAGGACCCACATCTTTTCCTGTCCCTCTCTCACGCACACACACACCCACACGCACACACCTACACACACACACACACACACACACACACACACACACACACACACTCCCTTTCTCTATCCCCTTTCAGTGAGTCATCGGTGATGTGTCAGAGCCAGATCGATATTGGGTGTCTCTTCCTGAGATAGAATGGCATGCCAAGAAAGCTTTTGGAGAGGAGGAGAAAGTTAGGCTATTGAAAAATGTTCTATCTTGACTGCTAATATTGTTATTGAGTCATTCCTCTGTGACGGTGGGGGGGGGCATCCTG
>JAQMCX010000054.1:4027779-4131234 GCA_029814765.1 Acanthurus leucopareius | reverse complement strand
GTGTGTGTGTGTGTGTGTGTGTGTGTGTGTGTGTGTGTGTGTGTGTGTGTGTGTGTGTGTGTGTGTGTGTGTTTTCACCCATGGATTTGTGTCCTCTGCACTGTATTTTCTCATACTGAAGGTCAGATGGTAATTCACTACAGTGGGTGAGGTCAGACAGCTGCAGGAGGCCTGGAGTCATTTTTTTGCACACAAAAATTTTAATCCGTGCACTTTTTTTCACTCAGCTCTCTCTCTCTAATGTGACAACCCCAGCCCCCCCTCTTTAAACCCAAGTTTTTTTCTCACACGCCTCTCCTGTCTCCTGACCTTAAAGGGGTTTATTCTCTAATCATATCTGTGGGGTATGGATGTTCGAAACTGTTTTTCTAGACATTCTTGTCCAAGGATGACTGGTTTTTTGAGTAATTTTGCTTTTCAGTGTCATTTTAGCGTAACTTCATGATTGATGGTTCACTCTAACCTGTGATACAGTCTGGCAGCCATCCAAGCAGGACCTCCATACATTGGCTCTATCTGTCGATCACTTCAGCTCAGACTCTGGCATTTAATAATGTTGTTAAATGTCAGCACTTGTATTCATGATATTTTGGCCTAATTTGTGTACATTTGGGGGGAAGTGGTGGAGGCGTTTCTTCACTGGTGGCTCCAAACACTTGCAGCATTGCAGCACAACACTGTTGTCACCATAGTGTCCTGTTTTTATGCAAAATATTGATATAGTTATAGTAGGGGAAGAAATTTTAAGAAAGCAAATGCAAAAGAGCTGCTGGTTTTGCACAGGAGCCCCAGTGAGAGTCTGTATTGCCCATGGCATTTTAAAAAATGTGTATTTTATCATTGATTCCACTTATTATTATCACTTAAAATAAACATCAATAAGCATGCATATTGGAAGAGAAGCACTCAATATTTACCAAAGATATTTATTCTTATTTCTTTCCTACAGCCATAAAAACATAGACAGCCTTGCAGAGGGTGATGACACTGGTGCCTTCAGTGGTTTCTTAAAAAGTTCTTTGTATTATTTGTAGTGTTCTTGCCCCAGGCAGAGATGGTAAAAAATATTAACCACTGACTACCACCACCATTATATCACTTTAAATGTTAAGGTCAAATTCTTTGACTAGACCCAAATGTGGCCACAGAGACAGAAGCTGAATGAGAGGCGTGAGTTTGTCGTAATGCAGTTGTGGGAAGATGAGGCTGAGGGAGGCAGAGGGCAGGTATGCGGCCCCTCTGAGGAGGGTGGCAGAGGCTGGCTGAGGCTGAAGGCTGCAGGCTTGAGTGGCGTGGGCAGATGGAGGAATGGCTGAGCTGGCACTGGTAATCTTAGTCACAAGAGAACAGATGTTAGAAAAACAAACTTGAGTATATTCAGTGACCAGCACGGAGAAGAACAATGTAACAGGGAGAAGAAGATGTGTAGAGGGATCTTATACTGTTAGCAGATGAGTTGATTGAAGACTGTAATGGAGATTTAACAGGACCCAGATACTAGGAAACAACATCCACAACACACACAGACACTTACATACACACAGGGGTGGAGGTGATATGAGGAGAGAGGGAAAAATAAGGACGGAAAACTTGAATTCCCAGCCGTGTCAATAAACACAAACATGCAATTTCATTAATACAAATAAAACTCAGTGAAAGCAGTTGTGCTGATAAAAGTGCTTTTTTAAGTTTCAAAAGATCACAGTCCACCCTCAGCCCTCAGCAATGGCACATGATGCTTGTTTAGTGCTTGTGTGGGAATGTGAGAGAGTCGTTCATGGCTGATCTCCAGTCAGCTGTTCAAACAAAGGATATGTTAGACATCTATTTACTTTTATCACACAATACAGTGAAGCCCCTTTGTAATCAGCCCTAATTCCCTACTTTGAATTACTGGTCACTCTTTATATAAGTTGGCGGTTAGGTGATGTTTGCTAGCAAGCCATAGTAACATCAGCCAGTGTTTTCAGCTGTTTGAATATAAGTAGAAAGGAGAATAGGATGTTTGTTGGCAGAGTCAAAGAATTTCTTTAGGGATTCTTCAAAGTTGCTCCAAGAGTTAGAGTTATTTCATGTAATTGTCTCCTCAAAAGCTCCTGCTTTCAACAACATTTTCCACTGCATCACGCTGTATAATCAGTAGTGTCTCACCCAGAAAACTCTCCAGTCATACAGGCTTCAGTGTGTCATCTAAAGTGACCACTAGGAGGTTAGTTTCCACATTTATGCATGAGTAGGTGACAGCTCAACAGCAAAGCCTGAACAGGATGCAGTGCAGAAAATAAACTTCTAATTGTAAGAACCCCAGAAATTCTGTCATTTTATAACAATTACTGTTTTACTGTCATGTCAGTGTAAGGGACCCATTTCTTTATTCCACTGGTGTCCAGAGTGTGGATCTCCAGTGGCGCTGCACCATCACAGCCCTCCATACTGCATTACAGTAGAGTACTTGATGGGAGAGGCTGAGAGACTTTATTCACAGAGCGTGAGAAAGAGTGTGAGAGTGTGTCGGAGGTTTAGTTTGAAGAAAGACAGGAAGAGGAAGGGGAAGATTGCACAAAGAAGAGTAAGAAAATGAAGAGATATCAGATGCTTCACATGTGACAGTTTATCAGTAGGCCTTGTTAGATGAGAATGATCAGCATCATCATGGTCATCTTTTTTTAGACAGCCCTCCGTGTGTCACGTGCTGCAGCTCCACGGAGCTGAAGAGGCAGAGCACGTCATCTGATATCCAGGTCATATTTCACTGTAATCTAATTCAGTTAGTCTCCTCTTTCCACTTGCTCTCTTTTTCAGCTGCTTTCTATCTTTTTCTTACTCTGTACCTGCATAGGATACACACACACACACACACACACACACACCAACCACACTTCTCATTTCTGCAGTGGTGGCTGGGCTGAACCGCACGCCATTGATCTGTTCTGGTGATTGATTGCAGTGGCTGAAGGGTTTCAGTCACTTTTTTCACCTTCAAATGAGCATTCATTTGCCCAATGCTACACTTCTGTGTACAAGTGTACACACAAACACACCTACACACACAAATACACACATACACACACACAAACACTACATTTTACCATGCATTTTAGTGCAATTTACCATGCACAAACAAGCTGCTGGGTGGTAAAACAGCTTTCTGTGCTTCCAGTCTTTTGCATAGACTTTATCTGTATTATGCAGAGTGTGACTTATTGTGCATTATTCAGGCTGTTGAGCTGTGTTTGGAACTGGTACAAATACTTAAAACAGTATATAAATTGCAGCAGCTTTTTCAGTCTGTGCTGGTGAAGGCTGTGAGCTGTAGGCCAGAGGACACAGCTTCATGTGACAGACTTATCGCAACCACACACAGATAAAATGCCCTTTGTTCCTGTTTATGGGGAAACAGAGAGCAGAGGAAGGTGGATGTAGTAGAGGGACGAATGTTGATGCAACAGTTTGTCAACGACATACAAACATGTCGAAGATTCCTGATAAAACAAAACTGCCTTTCCTTTCCTGTGCACCGATAACACTGAAGCTGCATCGATGTGAGGAAAGAAGGAAAGATTTTTTTCGGTGCCATCTTTAACTCAGGGTTAGATTCGGATGGGTTTTGTTCAAATTCTTCATTAGCAGTAGTTCAGAGTTCAGGTTAGGGTTGTATGTATTCAACTGTTTGATTAAAAACAAAACAAAAAAGAGCAAAGGTCTTATTTAAAGGGAGAACACAAATCAATTTAAAGCTTTGGTTAAAGATTTGAGGCAAATGGTGTTGCATCATGGACATGCAAAGTTAGGACCCTCCATCTTTAAAGCCAAGGTGTCAGTCAATATTGACCTTTCAGCCTTTTCCACAACAGTTAATCCCTGACTCCAGGCCACCCAGGACCTGGCGCGTATGAACTCATCAAACAAATCCCTGTCGCTTTGCCTTTCTCTCCCTCTGTCTTTCTCCTTTTTCATGCCGCCTCTATCCTCTCTCATCTCCGTGATTGATTTTCGACTCAATCCCCAGTTCGCTCTATGACTCTTTTCTCTTGCGTTTCATCTGCCTGTCTCCGTCTGGATGCCACCGAGTTCAGGTTTGATTATGAGGGCTTCCTCACAGAACAAATGCTCAGACAGATGAAAAACTTAAGCACGGCTATAAGTGAATTTTAGGGTCAAATGCAGAATAATAAATTAATTTTATATTGTATTTACCAACAGTACTTTATTAGCCTAAGTCTATTTTTAATTCAGTGTCATTCCTCCTTATTTACTTATTACCGTACAATCTCAGTTCCACCATTAATTAAAAATTATCTTAGCTGAGGGTCGTCTGAAGTCTGACATTAGCAGATGATATCAGAAAAAAATCACACAGTCATCTTTTTTATATTTGACTTTATATGTATTTTTTAGTCCAAGTGTGGCAGCACTTTTTTTAGGCTGTCCAATTTAGATTTTAAGTAAATTTTTAATTATGCAAATGTCATGGCATCTACTGTTTAAAGATTTAATCTAATCTTTCCACCCCATAGCACTTTAACACAAGTTATAAAGTAAAGTTATTGTTTGAATGTAAAGTATCTTTCATCAGAAATATCTCTCTCAAAAAATGTACTGAAGGAAGGGAAAAGCCAATAAGTGAACGACGGATTAAATTTTGGCTTTGTTTTGTTTTATGAAACTACTTTTTCTGAGATCAGTCAGAGCAACAATGCACTCTGACTCCCATGTTTACAATATGAGAAAACAATACATAAGCTGATTTATTGTTATTAAACTTCTATCATTTTTCTATCCAAGTTCAGCAAAAGTTTGGATTTAATCTCTCATCTTTCACTTCTGATTAGCTTTGCTATCAAAAACACAGTTCTTTCCTCGGGCCTCCATCTCATTGTGGCTAATGTACTCCGGCTCTCCTATCATGGACTGTCTTGGTTTGTCATCTGCCCTCCTCCACTTCACTTTTTCCCCTTCATCAGGGCTAATAATAATGACATCCAATTAGCACTTTGTAATTACCTCCTCACCCAGAGAGGCCCGATGCTGATTTGCTTATCAAAAATGTGCCTACATGCGTGTGTGTGTGATGAGAATGTAAATTTCCCACTGATCTGAAATCCTTACACACTTTTTTCTTTCATGTGCCAGCCCTCTGAATCCTGCTTTTATGAGGAGTGATTGATAAGGTTTTGGCCTCAGGTAAAAGAAGACGAGCTGCATCAACAGGCAGTTTAACTCTTTGAGTGCAAGCGCAGAAAGTCTGATAATAACTTTAGAGTACTTCTGTTTGAGTAATAAGCTATTGCACTTGTGCGATGTTTCAGAGAACACACAACAGTGTCTTATAGTCAGTCATCTATCTCTGCTGCCACATTTGAGATCAGAGGCCCTATTATCAGAGGCACCCTCCCTTGATGTTGCGTTCATATTGTTGTGGACCTTTGGATGAACTCTTTAAATGGGGGTAAAAAAAATTGCTTAAAGAGTTGAATTGCATATGCGTGTTATAAATATGTATAATTCATCACCGTCTATGTTAGGCTTCAAACTTATCAATCACTGCTCTGGTAAACAAGTTGAGTGTTTTTGTGTGTGTTTTGCTACTGAGAGATCTGAGGTGCACTTCTTACTCAAATGGTACAACCCAAAACCTCCATGGGGGCCAGACAAAGCTTTTCTGCCTCCACAGGCACGGCTGTTTACTTATACACATGCATACACACTCACATATGTGTTTGCCAATTGATCATTACCAACTGTTCTTCCCATCAGGCCCTGGCAAAGTGGCGATCTCCCTCAGATGTAGCGAGGCAGCCATTTCCAACCAAAGTATCACACACGCACAACAACAAATCTGGTCAAGGTGTTGATCAGCGTTTTGTGTGTTTGCACGGCCTCTCAGTCTGCGTCCTCTCATCTCTTCCCTGCATCAATCATTGTCCAACCTCTAATGAGGACGAAAGAACAGGCTCATTAAAGCACCTCATTCTCAAACGAATAAAGCCGAAGTGAAGGAATGGGTGCTGAGGGGGAGAGAGAGGAAAAGCCTGAGATAGTCGTAATGAAATAGAGAGGAACAGATTAACATATGGAGCGGAGGAAAGGTGTGACAGAGGAACTGCTGGTGAGAGAAGCACCCAAGACACCACAGAGTCAGAGGTGGAGAGGACAGACACAGACGTGAGGAGTTGGAGTGAAAGACAGACAGACAGACAGACAGACAGAGGGAGGGAGGGGTGGAGGATTCCTGGAAGGCGACGGAGTGCGGGACTGGTGGGGTTGCACATGGATGATGGTTTTCATTTGTGCAGGCCTTCTCCGTGGCAAATGGAGAAATCGCCCAGATTTCCTCTTTTTATGTGCTGTGTTTCTGATGCGGAGCCAATCTGTCTGCCTGGCCGAAACTCAAAAGACCCATATTTACTTCACTTCTCTCTGTCTCTCTCTCTCTCTGCTGTTCTCCTCTCCTCTTTCTCCATGAGTCAGAGGCTTGTCAAAAGCTACTTTAAGCCCCTCATGTTCAGTGTCGGCACGAGGTTTTCATCTGGTTTCCTACAATCCCATCAACCACGATCTGTCACTTTGTTAAACCCTGTTTTGTTTTTTATGTAATCAATATATATATATATATCATTCTTCAGTCCAGATATCATTCTTCTTATGCTTCAATACATTTAATTCTTTTAATTTAAACAATCAATTCTAAATTCTCCTCCTCTTTTTAACTGCTGCTGTAATGCATTTTGTCTTGTACTTTGCCCTTGTCAAGACCTCTGTTTGTCTCCCATCTGGAGTGGTGTTGTGGTATTTGTGACAGAGCTACAGTGTGCATGTGTGTGTTGTGTGTGTGTGTGGACGGGTAGTAGATGGGAGGTGAATACACACTGATCTGGTTGAATGGCACCAGGCCCAATGCCCTGTGGAAGACAGAAACACTGTGCTAGAGGATTAACCGCTGTTTAAGCCCTTATGTCTGGTGCTGCTGCACTCTGTGTGTGTGTGTGTGTGTGTGTGTGTGTCCGGACTTGCATACGTGCGCTTGCTCGCTGATGTGTCTGTGCAGCAATGTCTGCTGCTAGCAGATTAGCATGGAAAATGAAAACAAAGGCCAAGCTTTGAGACAAGAGAAGGAAAAAAAAACATGAGAGAAGAAAGGCAGAGGAGGAAAATGGAGAATTGATGAAGGAGAGAAGGGAAATATTGACTGATATTGGGAAATGACTAGATGAATAGAGGTGGCGAGGTATTAAACAGGAATGAAAAGAAGGTACCTCTCAGCTCAGAGCAGATGAGGTGAGGAAAGGTGGAGATTTGAAAATGGAATGACGAAACTCAAGAAGTGAAGTTATTTATGAGGAATGCAGGTTGAGCTGTGGACAGAAGTGTGTGTGTGTGTTTGTGTTAGAGAGAGTGAGAGATGGATGGACAGATGAAAGCATAAAAGGCTGCAGATTTAGGCTCACTTATCTGTGAGGCAGCAGTTAAAGTGCCTGGGGCTTCCCTCTCGCTTCCCTCTCTCTTTCAGTCCCATACCAAAGGAGCCTGTTAATTCTTTGGGATCCAGCATGCTCATCGCTGTTATGCATGCATGCACACACAGATGTCTGCTTAAACATTCATAAATTCCCAGTGTGAAGCTGTACATGTGCGATAGATTTGTCTTTACACGCATGGCACACACTAACACAAACACACACGCACATGCACGCACCTAGTTGCCACCATCCATCAGGGCCGTCCCCAGTGTGTCCTGTTCTCGCTCGTGGCCAGCAGGTGTCACATCATCGAGAGGAAACTTGGCTCATGCTGAGCTGTTGGCAGTGGACCAGGCTGCCCCCATGTCAAACACTCCCCTGCTCACACACTACACTTGCACACAAATATACACCAGCTAATGCTACACACACACACACAGAAGGTGACACACACACAGCTGCTGGCACGCCTCAGTTTTCTGACAAGCTGACAGAGGGCTGCTGGCTTTACACCCACACGACTGTGCAACCCACTGGCCCTCAACTCCATCAATCTCTGTAATATAAAACATAAGCAGGCACATAAGCCCAGCGGCACTCGATATGTGTGAGAAGAACAGAGGAGAACAAGCGTTCGTTAACACACAACAATACAATTTATCATAAATTCTTATTTATTACATAATGTGACACCAAGTTGTCTGTGCATCCCGCTCGTCTGCAGCTGCTGAGAACAAATCTTACACAAGCTAAACTCTAAACTGGAGACTTCGATTCAGTCAATTAAGGGTCTGACAGATTGTACATGTATTTTTTAAATTCTCTCAGCTGCTTCCAGATGTCTGAATCGCCACCCACATCTTAAATATTGTTAATTCTTAATTAATTTGTGTCATTTTTTTTAAGCAAAAGCAATCAGCACCATTGCTGGCGGGACTAAGGTTGGGAACATTTTCTTACCGTCCCAGAGCGACAGAAGCCGATCAAAACAAATATGACTGAGGCGTGAATGAAATCAACACAGTGTTCAAGGCTGTTGTGAAACTGAACAAGTGAAGCAACAGCTTTTAAATTACTCTGCACATCGAGTGTATTACTTTACAAGAATGATGTTTTCGGTGTTTTCCCTACAGGTTTCGGGAAAAGGTTTAATTCATCATTTGGTCCCTCTGGTAGTTGAGGAAATGGGTTGCACAGATTCAGCAGTCACACTTGTTTTTTTTTTCCCTGATCACCTCGATTGAGGATTAAAAGGAAAAGGCTGGGAGTTTTTTCCTTTAAGGCAGCAGGATTTTGAATGCACAGCAAAAATGAAAAACTAAATAGGTTACTAGAGATTCCTCAATTTATTATAAATAATATAAGAGCTTGATTAGCTTAATTTAAAGCAGGTTATGTGGATAGATAAAGCTTTCACAGATATTGGCTTTAGCAAAATAACCAACAGAAAATGGCTAAGGGGAAGTTGGTGTCAGAGTGATAAATGAAAATGCAGCCTGAATATGAGGCTCTCAGCAGGAAAGAAAGGCCTGAAACTTATTTGTTGGATTTGTTTGGTCTGGTCATTAGCACCAAGTCTTCACTGTTCAAGGTGAGTGTGCAGGAGCCTGACTTCATCTCAGAGGCCAGAGGTCCAAATGTGGAGTTAGCTACAGCATAAACTCACTGTAGATAAACACTTCAACACTTCTGCTTTTTCTGGCAGCTTCCTTTTACTGCACCTGTAAACTAATGTTAGAAAAGCATGAATGCACCTGAAATCCTGCACAGTGCATAAATAATGTCAAAAATTCATATGTTTATAGAAATCTTCTCTTCACACATGCATGAGCTTAATGATGTTAATGCAACTCTTTAATGGGCTCTAATAGAAAAAATAAAATAATAATGAACTGTATTTATACTGTGCATTTCTAATCTTACTATTACTCAACGCGCTTTACAACAGAAGTCAGTGTTCATACACACACATCACACAGCAATGGGGTTCAGTATCTTGCCAAAGGAGACTGCGACATGCAGACTGGAGGAGTCAGGGATCCAAACACCAGCTCGCTCTACCTCCTGAGCTACTGTAGCCTCTATGAAAACCCCTTTATCATCCCTGTCTGGTGTGCACGATGCATCTTTGTGCCGTTATTTGCACAGACTGAATGAGGAGCAGGATATTTTTTAAACCATGAGTTCGAAAATTCCTTTTTTCAGGTGTGCTCGTAGTCTTACACTAACCTCAAGCACACACACACAGACACATACACTCACACATAAATGACAGGTGTCTCACCCTGGCAGCTCCCCATGTAAGGTTAGAACCAGGTTAGCGGCTCTCTCATTATGTGCCATTACTGCTTGGCTGTTTGGACGGAAATCTGGCAGAAAGGTAAAGCCAGGAAGGGGCAGCTGTCAGCCAGGAGAGCATGAAAAGGAAATCCTGCTTCATTTTTGTGGAGAATATGTGGTGACCATGCTCTTTCTGTCCATTGTTGTGGTCAGTGTTCTTTGTATAGTCTGGAGCTTTGTTGTCAGTGGTGGGTTTTTTTTGTCAAACTCTTGGCCGGAGAACAGTCAATATGCTTCTTCATGGAGCGTATTTGATGGACTGACTGTGAGCAGCTGGGCAGGATGATTGAGCAGAGGGAGAGGGCTGCAACTGATTGTTTAGCTTAAACCAAAAACAATTAAATCCTGCCTTGAAGCACATAAAATATATGCATTCAAACACCTAAATTGGAATGTTGTTTTGTCATAATCAATATAATTTAATGGGCACTATAAAAAAAATATTGTTGCTCAGGTGTGTGATGTTTTGCAAAGCCAGACAGGGGACAAAGAAACGCAGAAGGCGAGGTAAGATGGCAGTTCTGAAGAAGTGTTTTTCGTTTCAAGAAGAGACGAGTTAAAGGCGTGTTTAGGTGGAGCTGCAGCACAGAGGAAAAGTGTTCGGTAAAAGGGAAATTGAGGATGAAAGACAACTGTGGCAAAAACTATGACAACTTCAATTGTTCATGTAATTGCAAGGCTGAACAAAGTCCAGGTAGAATCCAGGTACTTTGATGCATGTGAGACACAAACAGAGACAAAGAGAGAGATTTCAGCAGACAAACAGAAGATGCAGACAGTACAAAGAATTTTGTACTGTCTGCATCTTCACTTATTTTGACTGTAGTTGAAAAATCACATCATGATATAGATGCAGGATAGATGGTGGACAGGGATTATATGATTTTGGTCCAGAACACCCTTTTTTTTTACTTGTTTGTTGTTATTGTTTCTATGTTAAATGTCCTATCTCTATGGTTTTTTTTAACTTTTTTTGTTTGTAATGATTCAATGTATAGACTAAAAAAAGGGGTAGGACTGGAAAAGTTTTCTGACTCCATCCCACGCTCTCTAGAGAGAGCTTTCGTGGTTGTCGTGAGTTTTACTGCCACCATAGGCTCTCCTACACACTTGGAACAGGAAGGAGGAATGGACATTTTACTACAAAATATCAGAAATTCATCTGGAACATTAAAAGATATATAACTGCAATATTGGCCACAAAGCCACAGTATAGATGTCTGCTCATCTTCTATTATTATTCCTTAACACAACACACATTTCTGCTCTTGGTTTCCTGTCTGAATGTATAGATCTTCACCTATGCATTCAACGACTCTTTTAAACAGATCTGTCACTGCGAATCAATAAACAGGGCAGGGTGTGGCTGTAAACAGCAGATGAGAAGTAAGGGAACAGTTGTGTGTCTGTGGCCCTATCAATACGGAAACATAAAGATAAAGGAGGCTGCGCAGAGCAGTGACAGAAAACAGAAAAGGACTCAAATGATCGACAAAGGGAGGAATATGAGCGAGGGAGCGATTCCTCCTGCAGTGCTGAAGGTGAATACCAATGCTCTGTGGCCCACATCAAAGTACTGGTGTCCTCTTATCCTTCTGTTCATCTCCCCTTCCTCACTCTCCTTCATTCCTCTCCTCACTCACTCTGTCCTCCTCCGTCCTCACTGAGTTTTTCTCTTATCCAGCCCTCCGTCTTATCTGTTTCTCTGCCCTGACACTTTTCACCTCCCTGCATTCATCACCACTCGCCCTCCTCAATTCTCCCTTTCCTTCTGGTCACTTCCCCCTTCCTGCCTGTGAATTCCCTCTGTTTTCTCTTTTTACTCTCATGGGTTGTGTGAGGAATGATCCACGCCCAAACTATCTCACCCCCTTTTACCTCAAGCCTCTCTTTCCCTTTCTCTCTCTCTCTCTCTCTCTCTCTCTCTCTCTGTTGGCTGTGTGTGAGGGATTGTGTACTTTCAGTAGCCCAGCTATCTCCAAATAGGCCATAAATCACTGAGGTTTGGCGTGGCGGGGAGAGATGGCCAGCCGGGGTAGAACTATTAACACAGCTGAACCACACTCATCATTGTCCCCCTCTCCCCCTCTGCTGTCCCACACAGAGCCCCAACTCTCCCACCGTCTGCTTGCCTCTCATCATCTTGTCTCACATCAGCAGCAATTTTCTCTTCCTGTGTTGGGCATACACAATTACCACTTATCAGTTGATTAATCAGTCAACATTGATGCTCAGGTTATCGTTTTAGCCATTAGTCAAGCAAAGATGCCAAATATAAGAGGGTCGCAGCTTTCAAATGTAATGATTGTCTCTGGGTTATTTGGAATATTCTTTTCTGGTTTTTTTTTTTGGTTTAAGTTTACAGATTACCAATAAAAAATAATGGATTCAGTGCCATTACCCTTGAGATATTGTGTCATTGAGTCGTTACCCACAATTCTCTCTAACTGAACTTTTTCAAATAATGCAGATAAGAAGCCAAACTGCAGGCTGTAGATGCTTTCATTAGCCTATATTTGAAGTTGGCACATGAATTCAGTCACTGTAGTCAGTTCCATCACTCAACTCAGAGCAGCTGCCTCACTGTTAGTCACACGTTTCATGCAGCCATGATCTTTCATGCTTTCAGCATGAAAATTTATTTTATGGCGAACATGTTGAAAATAATTGTCTAAATTTTTGAAGTTCACTATAGAATTTATTTTGAGGTTTTCACAGGGCGTTAAGTGTTCATTTTGAGGTCAAGAACCCCCATATTTGTCATAATGGTGCTGCAACTAGTAAATTTTACCTTATTTTACCTAATTTACCTTGTGACTAACATTTTATATCATTAAGTTGCATTGGTAATATCATAAAGGCCTTTTAGCTGTGATGAAAACAATTGTTGGGCACAGCCACATTAGAAAGTTACTACAGAGGTTAACATGATGTGGTTATCACTGTCTCTTTACACCAGCAGGAGGAAACCATTTGGATTCTACAGTTTCCTTTTTCCACTGACAACCAAAAAATGGTCCTCCTATCCAGACCACTCAGTAAGACGCGTCTCACTGTGAGGAAGCCAACATGTTGAGCTCCAGCTGAGCTCCAGTCAGCCAACAGATGGATTACACTCCGTCACTGTGATGCATGGCTTTCATTTACCAGTTTGCCGAATGTGTTCTGTAGTCACTCATTGGTATTCATTGCTCCTAAATGCCTCTCTATATGATGGCCATTTTATTAGGTTACAACGCCAACGTGGGGTTCTCCCCGCTTAGCTAATCCCTGTGTGGGTGGGGGACGGGGAGCCATAATGCCAGCCTGTTATTGAGCTGTAATCCCTCTCACTATCCCTCCTTCCATTTTCCACATTAAAAAAAGGGAAAGAGGCAAAAAAAAATTAATGAGGCCGCTCGCTTGTATGAACAAGATCATTTCAACAGGTGCGCCTGAAATCTGATACATCCCTTTGTTCATTCAGTCAGTGTTATTCATCTGTTTTATTCCTCTGTAAGTACCTCTCCAGAAACCTTCAAGCAAAAAATGTGCAACCGTAGCTCAAAAATCCCACGACTCCCAACTGTTTTCGAACAGTTCAGGTTTGTGACCCATGAAGGAAGCAAAAAGAGAAGAACACTGCGAGCAATTACGATTCTTTTCATCTCTTCAGCTTTTCAAACAGATGCTCTGCTTGTCAGCTTGGGACAGACACACTAATATATTGGTCTGGATGTGTCAGTGGTATGCAAATTTCATATTCATTTAAATATGCGCTCCTCATCGTCAAATCATGGTGTCCCCCCACCCCCCCACCCCCCCACCCCTCTCCTCTGCACCCAGCCCATCTGCTAATACAATACATATTCATATATATTCACAGAGTGTACATGCGTCCTCAGATAATTTCTCTCTGTCTGTTCTCTTCTCTTTATGCCCTCTCTCTAATTTTCACACTCATAAATGCATAGCCATATTAAAACTCTTACATCCAGTCATGGGAGTATGATTGGGAACAGGAAGAGAGATTACTGATATTGTTTAATTTCCCTCGGGTGCACTATGCAAGACGAGCTCAGAACATATGGCCGCCTGCCTGTTGCATTTTATATATGCTTATACATGAAAACATGCCATTTTTTTTTACCTTTATCTGTGTGTTTGACTGTATTTCTTATAATCTAGATGGATATTTGTCCAACTTTCTGCCAAGTTGTCTACATTTCTTGTGTCATCATGGGTATCTCTGTCACTTCTTTACATCCTCTGTTCAACAGATGGATCAGGCGGTTTTGTAGACCTCTCCGTGTGTGCTGAACCGGCCAGCCCATGCCTCAGCCACCTGTGTCTCCCTGTATAGCTTCTGTCCCATAGGAGCAGAATGATTGATATGTCAGGCTGTTTTCTGGCTGCTTGGCAGGTCCTTACGCCACTCAGGTCTCATCCCTCTGGTCCAAGGATGACTGATTTGTCAAGCAGCTCCAGAGCTGTACGTCAGCTTTCACAATATAGATGATAAATTCAATACTTTTTCTTTGTTTTCTTTCTTTTTAAAATCTTACCCTTCAATTCCCTTTTTTTATTGCTTTGATCCCTCTCTCCTCTCTCTTTCTTCACCTCTCCCTAGCCATCTCAGTCTTTGAAGCTCTTATTAGTTTTTGACTGAGGGAACTGGCATGCAGAGTTCTGATTTGTCTCAGACATACAGTAGTTGCCAGTTCTGCAACCTGTCAGAGAAACTTATTCAGACACATTGACACTTGGAGGGACTTTTTATACTTTATCTGTGTGTGTTTGTGTAAGAGAGAGAGAGAGAAAGAGACATCATGTTCTTGCATGTACATGAGGCTGAATGCCAGTCTGTGCACTCACATGCACACACATGCACCAACACTTGTGCATGTGTAATTGGATGTAAATTAGGAAGAGTTGGGCAGAATGTGTTTTGTCTGACAGCCTCAGTATCACTGGCATACCAATCTGATGGTGAAGCACCCTGAGATCTGTCCGTTGTTTCCCAGTTTCAGACCCGTGTGGTATAAAAGCATCAAAATAAAGTAGATAAAGTGTTCAAGAGGAGCTGCAAACAGAGCGAAGGAAAAGAAGAAAGGAAGAAGCATGTTAAAAGAAGAAAGCAGGGAAGGGCGAATGCAAGGAGAATCAATCCTTATTGTACTCTTTGTATCAAGCCAATGCAGAGATTCTCTGTTGGTGATGACTCTGAAGATGCTCTGCAGGTAGAGAACCCTTTCTGAGTCATAGTTGAGTAGTGGACTGGAGGCGGGTTAGCAAAAATAAGGAGGCCTTTCATCTAAGTGAAAAACAGGAGGAAGGAGCGGAGATGGATCATTAAACATACACACTCTGTTGTCCTTCTTCCTCCTCTCTTTTTCACAATTCCATTTCAACAACATCGGCTCTCACACACTTGTCTTCCCCTGCACGCACTGTGACACTGAGGATATACTTAGTGTTGAATCCTCACCACAGATAGCTACGCAGCGAAGGAGAGTAACTCTGGAATAACACTCGACTGATAATGGAGTCCTGTTGGCAGAGAGGGCAGACATTTAGAGCACAAACACACATACGTATGCACACACTCCCCATCTGAATCTGAACTATTTGTGTCCATGCTGTTG
This sequence comes from Acanthurus leucopareius, assembly GCA_029814765.1. Lineage (NCBI taxonomy): Eukaryota > Metazoa > Chordata > Actinopteri > Acanthuriformes > Acanthuridae > Acanthurus > Acanthurus leucopareius. The sequence continues at coordinate 4,115,810 of JAQMCX010000054.1, read as the reverse complement.
AGGAAGCACTTATAACGGAATGAAAAAGAGGTATAGTTATATCATGGCCTTGTCTACATGGACACACATACACTCATACACCAATTATCCTTTATAAACCAAGCATAAACCTTAGCTAAACTTGAATGTGCGTGTATGTGTATGTATGTGTGTATATGTATGTGTGTGTGTGTGTGTGTGTGTGTGTGTGTGTGTGTGTGTGCATCTGTTTACATGTCACATTGCTTAGACTCAATTAAACTAGCAGCTGCCTCGCGCATGTCACCCTGCTCTCTGCGCATACACCCCTGACAAGTGACGCAGATCGACCAATAACCACACACACACACACACACATGTGCACCCACACAGCAACACAAGCACAGACAAATACACACACACACACACACACCATCTTTTTCTAAAGTATCCTCCAGACAGTGACAGTGGGTGTTAGCCAGCTGCAGTTTAAGGGAAATTACTGAGCTTGTATAATGAATGCATCACCAACCTGTGTGCTGTTGCCTATGGGAAGACTAGACACACACACACACACCCGAACAGACACACACACACACACATACAGACACACGCATCCCACAGGGAAGTGTAGATTAACACACAGAGATGGGGACTGCTCAATCACTATGGTTACACAGATGGGCCCCAGAGAGAGGCCGGCCAGCACTGAGGCTGGAGGCAAATTACACACACACTGTAACACAGATAAACTGACACACACTTGTCACATGCTTGCTGGAAGGTGTCCCTGTTTCACTTCCTCCCTCTTAAATCGGTAGAATTTGTGAATGAGAGTTTATGTGTTAGCATTATTTGATGATGTGCAGTAACCTCTCACTTAATATTTTCACACTTTGAAGAAATGACTGCTGTCATTCTCTAATGAGGACTTACCCAGTTTCCGCAATGTCAAGTACGCTGAGTATGATTTGACATTTGTGACCTTAAAACCTGCTTAGATAGAGCAAAATTATTAGATTTTAAAATAAAAATCATGAATAATTCAAACGGGTTTTTTGTTTGAACTGATGTCTTTGTTTCATTTATATTCTGACTTCAGCTTTTCTTTTAAGTGTCCTACTGTGCTTCCCCTTTTCTCTCTGTCTCTGTGTATTTAACCGAGCCTTAAGGCCCTATAGAATATGGCCTATGACAGCACGGCACAAAGAAAGTCTTTTCTCTTCACACTATAAAGTTTCATTGTCCCTTTTCTCATCAGGGAATTGTAGTAGAGATAGCATTAAAGTGAACGATATCGCTTCTATGTGCTCCATATCCGCCGGGACAGGCAAGGAATATATCACTTTGAGGAAAAGGGAATTGGGGTGAGGAAAGATGGTTTAGGACTTTCCCTTTCTGTCTTCACTCACATTCCGTATTACCTTGTGGGGTTAAATCACAGACTATAACTTCTTTCACTTCTGTGCTCTCTTGTCTCCATCTCTTCTCCACCGTCCCTCCATTCTGCTTCCCCATCTCTCCCTCTGTCCCTGGCCGATCCCCGAGGGGGACATACGTTGTCATCCCTTCCATCTCTGAGGACTTTGCAGCCTGACAACCCAGCAGCCTGTTGTCCCCTGGGGGCGCTGCAGGAGGGAGCAAGAAGAGAGATTCATATAGGCCCGGGGAGTGAAATGGGAGATTGTAAGAGCTCTGCCTTTGGCTGTGGCCAAAATAGAGTTCAGGACGGAGCATGTGGTGAGCGGTGCAGGCACACATGTTTCTGCGTGTAAAGAGCATGCATGGAAACAGAAATGCTGTTTACACGTCTGTGCAGCCGTGAGATCCTGCTGAGTGTGAGCTGAGGTCATCCAGTATGTGTGAGCTCTCTCTGTGAGTCGCAGTTTCAGATGCATTGCTGACTATTCTTAGCATGGAGACACTGAAATGCTAGCTACTCTGCTGGGGCTGCAGCTTCACCCGTCTGCAGTGGGAGAGAGGCAGACATACAACCACAGAGAAAATGCAAGAATATCGACATGTGAATAAATAGCAATTTTTTTAGGCCATGTGCTTCATTGTAATTTCTCTTCCTTGGCTTCTGTTGTGCTCATTTATATTTACTCACTTCCTCTCTGTAGATACCAACCTCTGACCTCTTCCCTAATTGAGAGCACTGGTATATTTATGATTCTGTACATCCATGCGTCTCTCCTCAGATTAGTTCTGGATTCATCAATCATCACATAGATCCTACCATTCTTTGAACTCTACTAGAGGAAGGATTCTTCCTAAAGTTGCTCCCTGTTTTGGTGTTTGAATGAAGGCAGTAGTGGAGAGAAATTCAGCGAACTTCCTTCATGGAAATATCTGCATTTGTTACATTTCTCCACTCATTTATACAACTTTTTTTTCAATAGATCACCTGTCTGTTTATTTTAAACACTGTCTTTGTAGGTAAGAAGGGGTATGCTTGAACTGAAAGAGTTCATAGTATATGTCAAATAAGAATTGCTTAAGGCAGTATTTTTTTAAGGGGTTTCCAAACAGCCCACTTTCACATCTCTCCTCAAAGGCATGAACAGTGTTGCACTGGTTTCTACCTAGAAAAAGTGACAGATTAGACCAGTGACTCTCAGCTAATCAACTGAGGGCCAAATCAAAGACTGTCAAAGCAGAAAATGCAAAATTGTAAAAACATGAAACCAGCAATGAGTAACTTCCGGCCGGAATTTAAGTGTAACACGTAGAACTACTGTTCTGACATAATGGCAAAGATTTTTATTAATTTTGTAACAGAGATATCTGGTAATGTTAGCATGTTAGCTCACTGGCCCCAGCCTGTCCTGTCTCTGGTTTCATTACTTTGTTAGTTCATTATAAATCACACTTCACTCAAACTCACAGAAACAAAAAACAAGTTAAACTCTCCAAAACTGTCTTGGTTTGTCTTTCCACTTCTCCAACAAACACCAACTTTAGTTTAGTCAAGTGGACCCTCTTTCACAGTTAGATGTGAAAATCCCCACCGATGATGTCCTCTCACTCCTCTTCCTTTTCACGCCTCTCTTCTTCCTCGCTTGCTGGTGTCTTCAGAGGCCTAAGTCAGAGTCCTGGCATCGTAAATCACTTCAGCACTGTAATCCCTATCGTCAAACTGGCCTCAGTCAGTCTCTGGAGGCTGTTTTCAGCCCCGATCCAGACAGTGTTCACTGAAAAAAACACTCATCCAGTGCTTCAAGCTTTTATTCTGGTTAGACCGATCAGCTAATAGAGCTGCTAGCCGCACGGCTAACTGAGCAAACAAGCTAATAGCAGCTACTCGCTACAGTCAAAGAGAGCCACAACAAAGAGAATAGTGAGCAGCAGTTAGGAGTCATTCTGGTGATATACAGCTCACTATCATTTCACACATTTAAACGTGATTATGTTTTATTTGATAAAAAAGGTCAAGCGTGTGAATAATGCAAAGAGCTCGAGAGAGAAGTTGAGAAAAAAAACCCTTAAACTTTTCCCACCTCCTCACTGGCCTATTGCTGCATGAAATGACTGTGTTACAGTTTAGTGATGGAATTTTCTGAGCTTATTCGAGTGTTAAAGCTCAATAAAAGTAATTCTGCCACTTGTTTGATTGTAAATTCACATTGAAAATAATTTTGAAAAGGTTCTTTAAAGCAAAAAATGTAATCCCCACATTATATTGTTGCACATTGTTATCCCTCCTGTAAATCTCCGTGTCCCTGCGTCTTTCCTCTCATCACCTGACAATCCTTACATCCTCCTTTTCCACCATCGCTGCACCCATCGTCACAAAAAACCTTCTATTCATCCCTTATATCTTTTACAGAGCCTTTGTGCCATCTAAGTTTACCTCCCAGACCCATCTATGCTGTCCTGTACCACCAGTGTTTTCAGTGAGCAGGAGGCAGGATGGCAGTGACAGTCAGAGACCCTGCAGCAGACCAAAACGAGTGTGTCTAGCTGTGACCAGACCTGGAGAAGCGGTGGCCTCGTCGTCAGCATGTGACATGGGGACCGGCTGGAGCTGCCAGACAAAACCATTCAAGTGCAAAACTAATCTACCTATCCATTTGTCTGAGAGCAGCAGAGGCAGACGGAGGTGGTATAATTGTGCTCGGTGTTATAAGTATTGCAAGCGCTTTCTGTTTCTCACGGTTATGGAGGCCAGATTTCACAGCCCATTTTTACTGCGCTCTGTCTATCTCTAAGCTGTTTTAGATTGCACAGACATGCTGATAATTGAATGAAAAACTGTTTCTGCGTAGGTAGGTGTCGTGTGTCTGTATGTGTGTTTGTGGGGTTTAAAGCCTGGCTGCATTTTATGAGCAATAAGCTGTTGTTTGTGATCCTCTGTGGATGCATAGATAATGTGTGTCTGAGTCAGCAGAGTGGTAGCCGGTATATTATAAAACTGAGCTCAGAGTAATTTACTGAAAAGGAGGAAAGACTGAAGAATAGAGGTGAAAGATGAAGTTGTATAGGAAATAACATATACATTGATGTGACCATCAAAATCTAATACATTAAAGTTAACAGGTTCTGTGCGATGAAAAGGTGTCGCCCAGGTAAATGAAAGTAGGACTGTATAATGTCTGTGCATTGCATTAGCATCTCTTTCCTTCCCTTTGCCCTTCTGACCAAAGCACCCAGGTAGTTAAAATGTTAATGAGTTGGATCAGTTTAATAATGTCACCAGCGCGAGGCTCATCAATCAACGGTCTATATGGAATAATATAATGCTGACATGAAAACAGACTCAATGCAAACCCAGAGTCAAAGAGTCATTTCAAGTCCATAGTTGGAAAAAGTGTGGCATTTCTGTGTGAATATATTATATTTTTATTTCTTTTTATACTTTCCTTTTTAAAACCCTTTTTTTCTCCTTCTCCTTTGACTGCTCCTCTCTTTCTTCTTTTGAAACATTTCCGTCCCAGTTTTGCGCTGCAGCTTGCTGTCACTTCTTCCTCAGTCCATGTTTTCTTGGCAAGGACTGTTCCATGTTTTTCCACACAAAACGGTACACATGAGCAGGCACTGTCACACACACACATACTAGCAGTGAAGCTACATTTCATTCCTGTTGTAAGAAAGAAGCTGTCACTCTCTTTACGTGTATACCATAATGCATTGGTTCTCTGACGTGATTTTCATCTGTCCTGTGTGTAGTTTCATACTCCGCTGTGACTGTGTCAGAAGCAGAGTATTTAACCTGTGGACCTTTACTGAGTTTGTTGACATGACTTTTGTGCTTTCGGTGCAACTTGACGCAGCCTCTGTCACAGCGAGACTAGTCACATATTCTCATTGGAGCAGAGCCTTAATAACTATTGTTTGTATAACTATTACCAATTGTATTAATTATTTCCAAGGCTTCCAAATTTGTAACGAAGACAAGGGGAACAGTTTAATGCAAATGGTATCTGTTCCAAGGTCCATCAGGGGCTGCACTTACTAAGGAGGCCCAGTACCTTCTGGTGTCATCTGTGAGGAGCAGCTTCTGGTCTATCATGCAGGAGTAAAGATGCTCCTGTGTTATGGTGTTTTTGTATGATATGGTAACCTGACAGGCCCAGATCACAGATTGTACAGACAGCCATGAAAATCAGGAAAGTCTGTCAACACCTCGGTCCTCAAGCTTCTCCTCTATCTTATTTCAGGCTGTGTTAGACCATTGTAACCAATGATGCAAATTATTCAGAAAGATTACTTTACAAGATCATAGGCTTAGAGGATCTTTGCATCCATAAAATAAAGCACTTTGATTTTTTTAAGGACTGAATTCACAGGATTAGCGACAAGCTGCCATTCCCAAGTTGTTATTTATCTATAAATGGTTTTACGGTTGAATCCAGTGTGTATAAATGTGGTACTTTAAAGGTACCAGTCTGTGAATGTAAAAACATAAGGGGACTCCAAAGGCACAATTCAGTAAAATCCAATCACAGGCCTTAAAATTCTAAAACTGCAATGAAAAAACATTTTAAATTCTCTTTAGCACAGACTGCTGCTAGCTGAAGGGTTTTTAAAGCCATCTGCTAGGCTGAAGTTAAAAAAATACATGTACTTTTCTCAAAACCAAAAGTAAAATGATTAAAAAAAACGGTGGCCTGACATAAATCTATATGATCGTTTCAATATGCAGGAGATTCTTCTTCTCTGTTAAGAAAAATCTAAGATACAAATTAAGAGAACATGCTGAAATCAAAGTACCTGTGGGGGGGTGTAACTTTCAGACACCCCCTCTGTGTATTACTCCACTGGATTATCATGTGGCTAACCCTTACTCTGCACATCACAAACACATGCATAAGCGTACACGCGGACACTGCCTCGGTTGTCCCTGGAAACACTACATACATACAAAAACAAACACACGTAAGCATGTCATGTAATGCAGCGACAGCCTCCATTAAGCATGTCAGGCCGCGGTCAGCAGTTCACCCTCTGGTTCTGTTCTCAGTCTAATCACAGTCTGATGAAAATCCATAATCCGGACTTCTCACTGCTCTAAGTTGGTTAGTTATACACTAATCTTTCCCAGGAGCACCACAGATCCAAATAAAGTGCTGAGATGTTCCTCCTCACTATTTTTCATCTTTTTGTTTGTGTGTGCATGTGTGTTTGTGTGTGTGTGTGTGTGTGTGTGTGCGTGTGTGTTTGTGAGTGTGTGCGTATGCATGTGCATGTGTGGTTCATCTTTATCTTGCAGTCCCATTTCCTTTTCCTGAATCCTGTCCTCCAGATTACTCACCTAACCTTCCAACTTAACTCACAGAAGTAGGTGTGCACAACTGTGTTTAAAAGCAATATATCTAATTCTCTTGTGTGTGTGTGTGTGTGTGTGTTTGCTGTTATGTCCACATTTGTGTCTCCCTTGCACCGTATACAGCAGGCCTCACACATTTCCTAATTAGTGTGTGATCGATAGCTGGTTGTTGTGATGCTGTGCGTGGGGAGTCGTGTCAGAGCGGGGGAACAGTGACATTTCAGCGGACAGGGATTACTCTTCTGACCTTATTGTTGTGATTAGAATTCAGCCCCAGCTCCCCCGGAGATGACCTCACCTTGTTCACACTGCGCCGGGATGCTTGGAGGTTGTTCAAAACTCATTCCTCTCCTCCACCCGTCCTCCCTCCTTCCCTCTTCTTCACCTCTGCTGTACACTTTTCCTGCAGGCGTTTTTTTTCTTTTTTAAAGTCCTGTTTTTTTCTTCACTTTCTCAACCTCTTTCTATTTTCTACGAGAACGGCTGCATCTTTCTTTTAAATTACTGCTCCATCCGTCTTTACATGTTTACTGAATCCGTATCCCACACTCTTGCTCTCACTGTCATCTCAAGATTATGTATCACAAGATTTGCAGCTTCTGTTATGACTTTATCTTGCTTTTGGGTGTGTGTGTGTGTGTGTGTATGCGCATAAACACACACAAGCAGATCCGTACGTGGTTACAAAATACTGGAAAGAACAATTGCATAAAGCAATAGCTCTGTCAGCTCTTTGTGACTTTTTCATTGTGCTTTGTTACTTTCTTACTGTCGTCTTTAGTTAACTGTGATGTGTTCTTAAGTAATCTCCAAATACACGCAGGGAGACAAATACACCACATCCCTGCTCTGTGTTGTTCATTTTTAGTGTCCCTCATGAGCTGCAAGCAGAGAAGAAGTGTAAGAGTAAAAAGAGAGCATGAAAAAAGGACGAAGGAGGGAAGAGACGACAGACAATCCCTACTTCCAGAGAACATGCGTTATATTTTGTTCTCAATTTACTCGCCTCTGCTTTTTCCTTGTTGCTTCCTCCTTCTCTAAGAGTAGTGATTACAGACTGGGATGTCTGACAGAAGGTAGAGACTGAGAGAAAAAGTAAAAGTGGGGCCCTCATAGTTTGGCAAAGATGATGGCTGTCATGTGGCATCAACCGATCTGAGAAGCCGTACATAAATATTTGTGGATTGTAAAGCAACTGAGACACGTTGCTGTTCTCTTTTGCAAATGTTATATTTTATGCTTTTAGCACAGCGGAAATGTCAGAGGTGCCTATCTGAAAGGCTTTGCAAAAAATGACCAGAACTAGCTGCAGGAACAGATAGCGCTCATGAAAGAAAATATTTTTTGCTACATGGAGGAACTAAAGCAAAACGGCCGGTCAGGCAGTCTGAGCTGAGCTGAAGATTAATGGGTGACTCTTACGAGTACAGTATGTGTCGTTTACAGCTTCTTTTAAAGCCCCACATAGTCATCTGAGGGCGGCAATACAGACACTATATATGTGTTCTCTCTGCAGCTCCTGATTTAAAAAGCACCAAGTGCAGCACAGTTACACGCAGCTGCTGCAAAATCACCTCATTCCATGTGTTTTATTTGAACTTTTATTTCTCTCCTTTTTTTTTCCTTGTACTACAGAGTGAATAACTTAGTGTGTGATCTTTGTTTCACTGTGTTGATTGGAAAACATAATAATTAGACTTTGAATTATAAATTCAACTTTAAAAATGAATTCATTTACTTTCAGCTGCATAATTGTTTAGTTTGTTTGTTTGTTTGTTTGTTTGCACGTCACCTCTGTAAACCTGCAGATAACAAAATCACTCCACTGTTAGAGGAAGCTTATCTACATTCTCCACTCTTGGTTAGCTATGATTGATTCATGCTTTTAGTTAGTTTTAATCAAAATTTATCACAAAATTTAAACAAATATCCAGAAAAACAAAAGAGAAAAATGCAAAATAATGGACCTTTACATCCACTTGCCAATTACCAGCAAGTCGACACAGAAGAAGATGACTGAAACAGTGCCAGTCAAAGTTTAAATGAAATAGAAACAATGTGGAAAACATGATGAAAAAATGGCGTTTCTGTTGTTTTATGTGTGAGTTTCTGAAACGTGTCAGATCTTAATCAGCTAGCACATCTGATTCTTTTATCTGATGCAGCTTTTTAATCTCTCCAGTGGCTTCAGTGGCCATCTTATTCATATGTTTTATGTATTCATTTGGTAAGCATGTTTCCATTTCATATTTGTTCCATTTTGCTTTTACTGTTAAACTAACATTCATGCCTTAGCCAAGCATAAAAACTTTATAGTATTAGTAAGTATTTTTTATATATATTTTTATTAGTCATTTAGATGCAGGTTTGTCTCTGCAAGATTTTAAAATGTGCATAAAAACAAGTGGATGGAAACGCAGTCTGATTATCAGAACCACTTAAAAACAACTTTGGAACCGGATATGTGACTGGCTGCAATGATAATCATTAAATACCACATGTTCCGCTTTATGTTCCGCTCCCACAGAAGCTTTTGCACTTATTGTGCTGAATAAAAATGAATTATATAACAATCAATTGGATACAGTCTAACAGCACCATCTACAAAAATTGCACACAAGCCATTTCAGCCCTCCTCAGACACAAACATGAGCTTTGGCAGCCTCTGTTTGTGTAAGTGCAGCAGCATATCTGTTTATGCCCACTCAACTGTATTTCCTCTAATTGCATGACCACTCACACCAAGTGGAAAGAGACTTATCTGAGGGCAGAGCTGTTGAACGGCATTGCAGGGTTGTCAGCGTTGTCACTGCAGAATCACTGGGTGACTGGCACACATATCAGGGATATGGCCCAGAGTGGCACAGTAACTGCAGGGGTGTATAATGGAGCGCCAGCAGCAGGTGAAGGTGCAGGATTGTGGATTTAGTTGCACCGTTTTGGTTCCGCTGGAGGGGAAGGAGTCGGTCGGTGGTAGGAGAAATGCAAACCTGTCACACCTGTTTGAAGTCCGCTCTGCTTATCACAGAGTTTTTCCAGCCCACAGAGCACAGCTAGTCTGTCACAATGGAGGAAAGAGGAGAGGAGAGGAGGGAAGAGAAGAGAAGAGAAGAGAAGAGGAAAGGAGAGAAGAAGAGATCATTAGTTATGTCACACACATTGGATAGCAGAGAAGAGATAATGGTGTAATGGTTACAGTAGTGAGAGAGGAGGACAGCTGTGGAGTGATGGCAGTAAAAAATGGAGATGGAGTGGTGGAGGGTTGGATGCCACCATTTCAGGCATAAGAATTCCCCCGTAGCCTCCCACTGCTGCCAGCCTAGTGATAACATGCATGAGTAGACCGAAGGTGAATGAAGATGGGAAGATGAAGAGAGAGAGAGAGAGAGAGAGAGAGAAGGAGGACGGGAAAAGCGGGGCAAAATCGACAGACTGAAAGGAGCAAAGTGGCCTGAAAGCCTCCCACACCCTCTCTCCCCTCCACCCCCTCCACTCCTCACAGAGGGGGCCTGCTGAGGATGTTAGTGTCCATTAAAATTGCAGCATGTTTACATAAAACTAACACAGCCTTGTGCTGTCTTTGCCTCTTACCTCAACCCATCCTTCAACATTACACACATATGAGCCATAACTCACTTCATTTGGTTGCCGCTTTCAAATTAATACACAATTGAAAACGTTTATCCTCTGTCTGAGTGACACTATACAGAATACAGTGACCCACCTTTTCTGTAACTTAGAACAATTTGAATCCATTTAAGTGCTGCGAATTAAGAAACTGGTTTACATTACTTGCTATTGTTTTCCTGAGTTGGTTAGCATTGCATTGAATGAAGCCCAAAGTTGCACACACACACACACACACACACACACACACACACATGCACACGCACAGACACATGCACACACACACGCACACACACACGCGCACATGTGCATGCACACTATTCACCTATCAGCCACTATATTGATGCTCTACCTTGTTGTTTAGCTTTTGAATGATTCAACACACTCTATCGCAAGGCCCATTTGCTGTCTGATTCATTTTGTCAGGGTGGTTTTCTCAATATTCTGCTGATGAACAACCCCCCCCCCAACACAAACACACACGCACATCTCTGCCAGGGAGCTGTGGGCTTGATGCCCTCATGCCTATTTACCCTCTCAGCCTTTTCAGCAGCATCTCTGATGCTGCATAAAGCATCAGAGATGGCACAGAGAGCCTGGAGGAGAGAGATGAAGAGAGATGGTGAATGCAGAATCCCGAAGAGTAGAAGGAAAGAAGAATAGGGCATGTGAAGATGAAAAAAAGACACACAAGCATTCATTGAGAAGCTAAAACGAAGGAAGAATATGATAAATGAAAGTAAGCACATGAGTAGTTGTGAGAGGGGGTATGATGAGGGTGATAAGACCCTCTTCAGGTGCACTCTTTGTCAGAAATGGCCACGGTTATATGGCTGGTGCCATTGTGGCTCTTTCAGTGGTTTAAGCGGGATTGCCTTTTGTACATTATGGCTTTTCAGTATAGATAAAATGTCCAAATCTCCAGGGGAAGGTTATCTGCAGGAGCCGCTGTATGGATTTGTCTTATTTTAAAACAGCAAAACCTGCACAGAGCTCTGGCTCTGCATCACTTTTATCACAAACATTTCAATTCTGCTGGATTTTATTCAAAGCATCTCTCTGATTATCTGCCTTGGCAATCCACCTGTCGTTACATAGCAGAGCTGCAATGACCAAGCCAGTGCCGATTGGTCTGCTATTTACTCCTGTCCCCTTTGAATGGTTTCATTAACAAATGACAGATGTAATTACAGAAACCAAACCATCGTTTCATAAAAACTCTGGCAATCTATTCACTGATTCTTTCATTATCCATGCTCTGTGGTCATGGATTAGCTCTAATCATTACTGCTGTATTATATAATCCACAAGAAGGCTATTATGATTTAAACTGCTATAATCTGATCTCATTTCCTCCACTGTCTCCCCGATTACTTCATCATTTAACTAATCTTTGAATGTGTCTTCTATCTGTACCAATATGGGGAGTGTGAATGTGCTGCAATAAAATTATACTGATTCGGAGTCAGTTTCCGTCACTCGCAGGAACATTTGTGGTAATAAACTCAAGACAAGATCATCCAAATGCACATGGACGATACGGATCGAACACTCTGTGAGTCCTGCAACTAAAAACTTTGTGCTGTTTTTATATTTAAGAGACACAACTTGAAAGAAAGAAAACATTTGCTGAAATTCTAAAGAGGAGTGTGACTGATAAATCCTGTATGGTAGATGTGTTATTGTGATAGGGATCAATGATAAAAAAAACAATTGGTTTCTAATTGAAAGTCTATGATCCCCCTGTTGGAAAAAAGGTTGTTAAAATGCTTAAATTTTCTAGGCCTGGTCTGGCAAAGATCTTAATTTATCCAGTTAGAGATACAGTGTAATAGACACTGACAGGATAGCCAAAAAAATTAAGAAGAATGACACCCTGGGGCACTCAATAAATTTGGAGGAATTTTAAATTAAAAGATTAAAGGAAAATTTGGCCTTGTTATCCTGTAAGGCAGCAAACCTGGTTAGAGGGGAAATTAACATATTTACCAGTGCAGTCATGGAGAATAAGTCTGTTCCCACAATTAGGCTGGGGGTAAATGTTTAGATTTGTATGCTTTTAAGAACTATGAAAACAATTACACAGGCTATTAGCTAAAAGGACAGAGGCAGCACTCTGCATACAAAATGTCATAATACTAGAGAGAAATCACAATTTATTCCTGTAAATAGAAGAGATAAAAGAAAAATTGGCCTATTTCAAAGACAGATATCACTAGAGTGGGAAGTTTACACCACTTAGGAGATTACAATTAATCCAGTCAGGAATATTATTGAAGGATACCTCAAGGAGTTATTTAATTCAAATGATATTGACTCTTGCAGGATAGAACTTGAAGAACAGCTTTAATAACTGGTTCACATGTTTTATTGAGGTGCAGCTGAATGAACATTTGGAAACACACGGTGATTCTCTGTAATTACTGTGAGCAACAAAGAGGACAAATATTGCAGGTTTTAAGATGAACAGCCCAATAACCTGACTGAATGTAAAAGTTACCCAAAGGCAGAATGGTAATGATTGCACCAGATATGACCCTTTAAACCAAACACATATCAGATAAGGAGAACGCTTAGTTTCATAGACTGTACACAACAGATTCACACAGAGTTTACACCTTAATATCTCAAAAACAGAGTTTAATCTTAAATGCTGAGGATGTTTTTGTTGGAGTTTACAGCATTTTACACTGCAAGCTCTAAATTTGGACATGGCGGTAAAAAAAAATGACTTAATAACTTACTTTAAATACTCTTAGGAACATTAAGGTGTGTACATTTATAGTGGTATTCATTATAAAGATGTGTAAAATGGGGTTTTCCAGGGCGCTCACCTGTAGAGAGCACACTGAGGCTGAGTCCTAACTACAGCAGCCTGGGTTTGAATCCAGCCCAGAACTTTGTTGCATGTCGTCCCCCGTCGTTCTCCCCCCAGCTGTTACTGTCTATATAAGCAGAAAACGCCCTAAAATAGTCTTCAGCAAATCAAAATCGTGTGTAAATGTGTCTATCTTTATGATAATACGAAAATACTGCATGGCCTTACAGTAAAGTTTGTACAATATAAACATTATGAACTGGGATGCCCACATGTGACAGAATGTGTCATAGCAGCGTCTCTGGAAATCATGTCCATATTTTCAGACCACATAATTTTAGTCCAGTGCCAGCGGTCAGTGCCAGTGCAGGAAGTAGTTTTGCCCTTTATGTAGTGAGGCAGAAACTGAGGGTGTGGAGGTCAGGATCATAGTGGGGGTTTTGGCACATCTGACTTTGATGCTAGAGACCTGGATTTACATGCCATCACTCACCAACCGCACAAATTTAACCTTTAACAGTCCTCCTTTACCTTTGATCAATTTCAGTAGTTGCCACACATGACCCTAGTAGCTGCCCATGCATAAAGTTTTAAAATGACTTATTTAAACATAATCTAGGAAATTGCAGAATAGGTTTTCATGTACTTTGTCCACAAGCAACAGCTGAGCTTCAACCTTAGACACCAGCCACAAGACTGCAGATGGCACACATGCTTTGCTGCTGATCAGTCCTTCCTTTTTGCTTCCTCTGCAATGATGAGTTATGAGGCCGCATCTGAGTGTGATGCAGTAGCATCTCACACCAGGCTGTTCCAGGAGGGATCAATAATCGATTTAGACAGTGTGCCACCACCTGCCAGGGTCCCTCAGGGTTCACACTCACACACAAGCATTACCAGAAAACACAGACACACATCTTTGCACCACTGACTCAGGTAAGGAATGGAGTTGTCATTCATTGCCAGTCAGATGTCGGATCATGCTTAACCTAAACAACAGTGTGGTGACCTGGCAGATTACATGGCAGCTTCTGAGGTCAAACAGTTCAAGCTGTAGATCATCAGCGGCTGAGTTGATGCTGCTCTGAAACCTGCAGACTACGGTTTTCTTGCTCTATTTCCCAGTAAATAAAGAGGTGGGATCCAGATTTGCTGCAAAAGTACAGAACAGTCTCCTCTTTCATAGCAGCCATCAAACATTTTCCTTTCTTTTTCTACCTCATGCAGCCCTTCCTCTTTTAATTTGCTCCTTAAATCAACTCCCCCTGCCTCCCTTCCCTCTCTCTCTCTATCCCCATCTCGAGATGTTTGGTCATTTATGAGAGAAGGTGGAAAACAGCAGGTGCGAGGCCTTCACAAAACACCAGAGAAGTGATCCAATTTGGTGTGGGCAGTAAATTGCATGGACATCTGCGCACTGCGAGGCTTGGAGCTGAGCACAGGGCAGGGTGGATGCATATCTCTGCCTGCTGTACTGCTGACAGGGCACAGAGACAACTGTGGAGGCTTGCCAGCCAGGCAGCACAGAGAGCGAGAGAGAGAGAAAGAGAGAGAGGGAGAGGAAAGTAAGATTGGGACCTGACACGTTCTGAGAGTCCCCGTCTCTATTTCTGACTCTTTTACCCACAGTGGATGGTTTCTGCCACCTTGCAGAAATAGCGGGAGATGAGGGTGAAGAGAACTCAAGTGTCAGAAGTTGCAAATCTCATCATGGCTATCATATAAAACCTCCAGGTCTCTCACTTGTGGTTTATGAAAATATCTTCAGAAACTGTTATTGTCTAATAACTCCAAATACAATTCTGGCTGTATTATAATAACCCACTTTACAGCAGGCTGTTGAAAACTGCTGTGCTTAAAACAGCGACTGCAGCCAGGATGAGTGTAGGAGCACACGATCCTGAGCCTGAATCTGTCCTCAGCCCCACAGGACGCCTCTCCAGACTGGGCTAATTGAACAGATTTCTAACCTTCCCTTCTTTCCCTCTAATTAGCATTAGTGCGTCTTGGACTAAATGGGTCTGGACTGGGTGTCGGCACCTCAACTCTTGCAGGTGATTAAGATCTCCTTCCACAGCAGTGACTCTGGTCATAACTTCATTAACGACTTGGCTGACTTTTTCCAACTCTGCTGGTTCCAGTCTCCCAGAGGGTGTCAGGGTCTGAATTTAGCCTCCCTGCAGCGTGAATATCTCGGTTTCTTACAGATCTCTCAGCTCTAAATTTGTGCAGAAAAAATGCTCCTGTTAGTCTCTCTATATGCATTCAGATGCATCCACACCATATTGGTTTTGATAAATCACGCTTGTCGTCACGATCACCTCTTTACTCATAACTGTGGGCTTCGAAACTATCATTTTCATCAGCATAAGTGTGGCTGTAATCACTCTGATTTCTGTAGTGATTGTCAACATTATCATTAGCAGCATTTTCATCTGCCTCAACTTCTTTGTTTCTGTAATACTTTGCCTCCTCCTCCTCTGTAATACTTCTGCCTCCCCCTCCATCACACTTATCTCTGTTTGTTTTCCACCCTCACTTTCTTTATGGTTATGGCCATATGCACATATTCTGGTCTTTTCTGTAATTGCTAGTTTGCATTTAAGGCTTTTTGATGAATGCTTAGCTGTGTGAAATGCTGAACGATCTATTTAACCTCTATAAAGGAAGCTAGATTAAATACATTTTCTAAGTCTGAGTCCCTCCTCATTTGGCGACAAGCTGTACCCTGCACACACTATACTGCAGACTGGAAGCCAACGTGTTTCCCATTTAAATGTATCTAATAGCTGTGTGTGCTTGTATATACATTGGACAAGATGTAGCTCTCACAATTCATTTCACACTTTGTTAGCAAGTGAAATTGTTGGCTGATTATACAGTATGGAGAGGTGGATCAATATATTACAGCTAGGTATTAGTGGTGCTGTCCAATGCAAGTGCTG
The DNA here is from genome assembly GCA_029814765.1 of Acanthurus leucopareius. NCBI lineage: Eukaryota > Metazoa > Chordata > Actinopteri > Acanthuriformes > Acanthuridae > Acanthurus > Acanthurus leucopareius. Next base: position 4,099,693 of record JAQMCX010000054.1, on the reverse strand, counting down.
TTTGTGTAAACACAATTACAAACAACATGAGACGAGGTTCCATGGTTATGCATTGTAAGGACAACAAACATATCTGGCTCAAATGTGCATACGTGTGCCCATGTTTTGTGCACACACATGTATATAGTTGCCTTGGAGATGAAGAACACCCAGAAATTCCCACACACACACACTCTTCTTTGTTCCGCTCCTCTTCACTCACAATGATTTGAATGAAGTAAATCATCATTGTGTTTAGGGAGGAGATTGATGGCTGCACTCAATTGTTCGGCCACCCTTTTATTTAGAGCGACAGGTCAGTCAACTAGTTAAGGATCCGACCTCTATTGTGGCCATCTGACATCTCTATTCATCACGGCACAGTCTGCATCCTGCTGCTGCTGCTGCTGCTGCTGCTGCTGCTGCTGCTGCTGCTGCTGTCTCAGGGCACATGCTGCTTTGTGTGGCACTTTGCGTACATGTTGCAACTAAAGTGCAACAAAACATGTCCACATAGGGTTGGCAACATGTTATAAAATGCAGTTTGATGTACGTTTTAGTCTGCTTTCAGTGCAGCATCTAGGTGTGTGTGTTGGATCATTGAGGGAAATGTTGTAGTTCTACTTTATGGCAATATTGAATTTTTATATGATTTTCTGCATCAGTGTGTCAAAGTTCCTTTTATTAGTCAGGTATTTAATATTTAACATTTATATATTTCTTAGGGTGTTGATGACCTGTCCTGGTCCTTTCTTATGACTTGGGAAAATACTTAACATTGTTGTTCACCTCAAAACTTAATTACTTTTAGAGAAATTCTAACGAAAAAGTTGATTTTTAGTATTATCCCTCCTAAATCCCAAATGAGTCTGTTTGTGTTTCTTTTATTCTTTAATTGAACCAAAACATTTTTCATAATGTTTCATCATTCTCTAAAATAACAGTGCTTTATGGTAATTTCCATATTTTGTCACCTTCATAAAATGTGCTAACACAGTCTGTGGCAGTTTTACCACCTCCATGCTATGATTGTCTTCATAGTGTGTTTTAATGAGGTCAAAAGGAAAGAAAACAAGGACATAAAAGGAAGACAATGCATCGACATTAATAAGGATGGACACTGCAGCTGCACTTCCTCCCACTCTGCAAAAATGAAGCCAAAATGTTTGGAGCCCAGTGTCTGTGCAGTAGTGATGACTGGATGGAGCTGAGATATCAAGGTCCCGCCCATACAACCAGCTGAGTCATAGTTAAGGGTCAGCTGTCAATCATGACATTATCCTCCGATTTAGATTTAAATAATCAATTAAAAAAACAAACCTGACTGAAAAATAGACATTTGAACATGGACCAGCATAAGTAAGACCTACCAAAGATGACAGAAACCATCATCTGGGGCTTTTTTGTGTTTTTTTCTTCAATTATTAAGTTTTAATTGTGTTCCATCTGCTAATATGGAGGGAGAGGATTCCTAAACTATATAACAGCCAGACACCAGGGGGCGATCCAGATGTTTTGGCCTCACTTTTGAGGTGCTGTCGATGTATTTTACACATAAAGGATCTGTGGAAATGAAGCCAATGCCAACAAAACACAGAGATTCTTTGCTGTGTTGGCTAAAACCGACATTTCTGTTTGGTTATTTCCAAGTAAATTGATTTAAAATGTAATATACCAAGTTGCATATTAATGTTACAATATGACATCATATTCCCATATTTTATCCATACCACTCATCCCTTTGTGCACAGATATCTTCGGAACAAATATTTTGTTGTAAATGTATTTCTCAAGGTATGAATTAAAAATGTTAGTAATTAAAATAAACATACATAAGTACATAGCAAGTTACTTCAAACTGGATATAGGCAGCTCAGCCATCTTTTCTTGTCTGCTAGAGAAATCCTCCACAGACAAGAAAAAAAAAGGAAAGACACAAAGAAACCCACAGTGTTTGTCAGATAGAAATAGGTTGGTAAATGTTTACAATTTTCCATTTACCCTTAAATGTAGGCTTCGCTTTCATACAGCCAGACTCTTCTTGGCCTTCGGTAATAGATAGTAAAGAGTCATTTAAGAGTTTAAGGTGATGCTCTTAAAAGGTTTGCAGTGAAATATAGAAATTTCTTTCATGACAGGATGGAAGAAATGCCAGGATTGGTTCTTCTTTATCTGAAAGAGACATGACATGGTGAGAGACCTGGGTGTTGAGTCTATTGTCCGGCCTGTCTCGCCTTTCCTTGTCTCTCATAACAAGGCATAACATTTCCCACCTGCAGGTCTGGCCTTGTACCACAGTCATGTTTCTGACGCTTCATTTTCTGTCGTCTGGTTCGGCCTGAGTCTTATTTCAAGGTGAGCTCTTCCCTTCGGTCCCTGAAAGGCGAGAGGGAGGGAGAAAAAGTGAGAAGAATAATCCTCCAAGGTCACTTTCGGTGTCTCTCCGTTAGAGTTGGTGAGTTCTTGACAAGGCAGAGACAGTTTCAATTTCTCACCGTCCGTCAGGAGCGCCCTGTTTTTTTTAAACGCCTGTGAGACGGATATAAGCAGAGGAAGATGTTGCCTGAATTTCAGTATTATCTGAGGGGCATTCTTTTCTCCGCCCTTATCTCTCTGTCAGAAATGGGCCTTCAGTGATTCCTGCCAGATAGCTGCTGCGGATGGACTGTTAGGCAGGCAGATAGAGCAAAGCTTTCCCAGCTTCTGTAGATCTAGAACTGGCTGTTTTTCCACATGTTCCTGCCCCTCGGTGATTGGTAAATCCTACTGAATGGCAGCTTGACAGACACTGCACCCCTGCTTCTTAGTAGATCATGAGGAGGGGGCTGCTTGCTTGTTCTGAGGTGCCTTCAGTGTTGCACGGTGAACTTTCTCTGACCGCCTCTTCAATCAAAAGTACAGTAAAAGTCATCTTGTTCTTCCAGGTGAGATGAAGACATGGATCAGGGAGCTTTGATGTGACATATCATGGACATCTTCATCTGACCCCACTGACTTCCAGCTTGTTGCTGCTTATGTTGTTTTGCGAGACAATTCACTGAGGGGAAGGATGCCATGTCAATCCTGTTTTTAGAGGCTTTGATGCTAAAGGGAAACGGAAACTTCAAAGAAAGCAAACTGTGTTGGGTGTGTGTGTCAGTTTGTGTCTGTGTACAAGAGTGACTTAAACTATATTGGCCTCCTGTTGACAAGTTAATGATAATTTAATTGCCTGGTGAGCATATGAACTTATAGCTCTTGTATTCTTTCCAAGATAAAAAAAACCCTCAAAAGCAGCTTATCTTCCTTAAAGGCATTCGGTTAACTCCAAAACGCTTCACTTTGCTTCACTATGACTGATTATTGTTTGGGGAATTTGGGAGGAAAAGCAGAAGGGAGGAGTGGAGGGGCTGATAAGAGGGTTGAAAGCAGCAGTGGGGAATGGCGTGGTAGCAATAGGCTGAACTCCCGCTGTCTCCTCTTTTGGGAGATCCCCACGAGTGCTGTCCCTACTGTAGTGTGAGGAAAGGCTCAGCCAGGGGTCTTTGAAGTACTCTTCTGTTATTACATGGATGAACTCATTTGTGCTGCTATTATACAACCAACGCACCATGTCTGAAGACAGCTGCCATCCTTCAAACAACCACAAATCTATGCTGCGCCCAGCCGGCCGTGCAGAGCTAAGAAAGTTTGCGAGTCTCTGTGAGATTTCCCAACAACATCTCTGCACCATGACGCAGCGCTTTTTTAAATTTCCAAATGTTTGAAGATGCAGATCCAGTTCCTAATCATAACAGTTGTTTAACAAATGCTTTGGAGTACGTTTTGCTCCCGCTGTGAATGAGATTGTTTTATCACTGACATTTTAACTTGATCTCCATCTCTGAATATGTAAATTACCAGCTGTTGCAAGAGGAAACAGAATGCAACATGAAGATATCATGCCATGTTGGCATTAACCCCTCTTCAGCTCTGACACCGCAGCTGCCATCTGCATATGCGTGTGGTTATGACTGCTGTGTAGTTTTCATCCCATGAAGAGCAAATCCCATGTAAGACAAAATAAAGTGACATAAAAAATAATTACAACTGGAATTTTGTCAATATATCTGTTATTTCTTCAATCAAGTGATGATTTGTTTCGTCGATTAAACATCGAAAATATTACAGTTTCTCAGAGCCAAAGATAACTTTTTTCATTTCCTTTTTTCTGTCTGACCAACAGTACAAATTTGCTATATTTTATGAAAGAGAAAAGCATCAAATCGTCACATTTAAGTAGCTGGAGCCAACAGGTTTTTTTGTTGTTTTTTTTTTTCTTATAAAACCGAATGAAACAATCAAAACAAGATATTAACTAAAGAATGTTCTCCTGTCTGTTCAATCATCCAATAGTTGTAGATTTACTCAACCCAATCTGATTCAAACATTCAAATGAATGTCGACATTGTGCATTTAAGCAAATGAAAGATGTGAAAATACTTTAAGTTAACATCTTAATTCACATTTCTGTGTTAATGTCCAGTTTAGGCTCAAAAACTACTTGCCTTTGATAAGGAAATGATCATACTTTGCCTGAAAATACTTTCTCTTTTAAGGTTTATTTACATTTAGGCACAAAACGGCATAAAAGATCGTGTCATGACTGAACATACTTGGTTTTATTTCCAGAAACATGGCAAACATCATTTGGGTTGCATTGCATTCCATTGGTAGCTTGGTTTTGTTGAGAGAACCACCGTCAGAAAATCTGCCAACGTCTTGTGCAAAAACACTTGGCTTAGGTGCCACTGGAACGACTATGAAAACAACCTGATGAGACTAAGTTGGTTCTGTTGATATCAAAGTTGTCTTGAACACTGGTTGGAAGCCTTTTTGCTTAAATTCAGGTCATATAGGCCTACATATAAATAGAACCAAGTCACGCTGATTTGCACCGCTGAAATGTTGACCCCTGTAAAATGTCAAAATTGAGCATATCTATGATCTGCAAAAACTTTAGCTGTAAGCATCTTTTTTTTGTGGGGATCAGGCTGCTATGTGCAATTCCGTTTTAATTAGGCTGCTGTGTTTATTTGTGCAGCTTATAATGTTCAGCTTTTGATGACAGGGTGCTGTGATGGGTTGACAATGGTCGTGTCAAGGCTGTAGTTAGTGGAATTGTACTGAGTTGCATTGAGGATCTAGTGTTCCACTCTTGTATTTAAGTGCTGGAAAACTCTAGAAGGTATCATCCAGGAAGGCAGGATGTATTTAGTGCTGAGGGCCTTTAATGGCATATAGATCCATGGAGAGATTGTGAGCTCCTTGTGCACTGTTGGAAATCCTCACAGCTCTGGTAATATAGCATGGAAGTCTCTGAGCAATATGTAATATTTGATGTGTAGCTGTTTGATGATCAGCTTCCCTTTTGTGCTGTGGCTGATTTTACAGAGGATCATTATACTTTTGTACAACAGAAAGTAATATTTGTGTGTCCCAGTAGTGCTTACTTTTTAATGGTGTCTGCTCTGTGTGGCTACCTGCTGTCGGGGCATCATAACTTTCCCTCTGTGTGTGTGTGACACAATCTCACAGAAAAATGAACATTAAAACATCCACTAAGGTTGGATCTATTGCAGGGATGTTGCATTGGATTGCACTCGATTTGTGCAGATGTGCCACTGAGCTGAAAATGACAGCTATTGTTTTAAATATGTGCAGCCAAGTAGGCCTTGTAAATTTAACAACATGCGGGCTCCCTGAGGGATTTTTGTCATATGTGGCATAAAACAGATCTGGAAATATTCTAAATTCAGAACACCAGAAGCATGTTTAATAATTCACCTATTTCCTCTCTCTATTTCTCTCTCTCTCTCTCTCTCTCTCTCTCTCTCTCTCTCTCTCCCTCTCTCTCGCTCACTCAATCAATCTCTACCTCTGTTTCTGCCATTCGCAAGGTCAGTGGGTGCAGAAGGTTGGGCTTTAGTTGTGGTCTGTCGTCGTCACTTTCTCCTCGGAGCTGCAGGCTGCGACAGAGAGCCGGCCGGCTCGTGTGGAGAGAGAAGCAAACACGGAGCCAGTGCCAGCCCAGGCAGCAGCAGCACGCTTGTTGTGCGCTCAGCTCTAAGTTGCGAGTCTTGTTTCTAGGTTATAACTAAGCGACAGAGGTCGGGCCGGTCGGGTGAAAGCTCCGAAGCGTGCGCAAGACCACGATATAAGAGAAGGCACTTTACTCAGAGCCCTTTTTTATTTTTCCAGCTGACGTGGGAGCGAGAGAGAGAGCGCAGGCTGAACTGCTGGTTGGGCATCTTTCTGTGTGCCGGGGAGGAGAGGAGAGAAGCGGCGCAGATCTGCTGGGATTTTAAAGGCATCTACGTGTTATTTTTCTCTCACTTGAGACTTCCTTTGGCTGATCTGTGGACAGACTAAACACTCAGAGCGATGACTGGACTGAATTACCCACCGGCTCCCTGTAATTTCTCCAACGAAGCCAGCCCCACCACCATCACAACCAGCAGCAGCACTACCACCATCACCACCACCACCACCCGCCCTTAAAATAAAGCTGCTGTGAAACAAGTCAGCACCGTCACCGTTGTCTAACAGCTGGGATTTACACTTTACAATGTCTTGAGACGCGACGGGGAAGCTACAAAGATCATGACAGTGAGTATCGCTCCTTTAAATCGCGCTGATGTTGCGTGCAGGCCACTTTTAGCTCGTCTCTCGGGCTTTTTATGAACGCAGGCGGTGACTTCAGTTTTGACCGATAATTGTGGATCGAGTTGGGGTCAGTGTAGTCAAAGCTGGAGTGGATGTCATCCTCCGTGTGTTAGTGTGATATTTGGGCGTTTCTGTCACCGCTGTTGCCGGGGGATATCAGGTTCCTTCTGGGACCTTTTGGGAAACATTACATCATATGAGTGGCCTATGACAAATTAAAGAAACGCACGCGCATTATCCAAATGTTTATCATCTTGTTATTCTATATTTATTATCAACCCGCCCCCCTCCTTTTAAAAGATATTATAGCATTTGTTGCCAGATGTGATAATGCAACTGTCATGCGTGCAGAAATGCCACTTGGAGTGCGCTCGATGCACGTAAAGACTGGGCGTATGCGATGATGATGTCCCCTCGCAATCCAAGAACGACGGGCAGAGTTGAGAGGGGGTAGGCTAGTCTTTGACATAAATTAAACGCCCCCCCTCCACCCTTCACCAAACACCCGCCTGGCTGCGGGGTGGGGATCGGTGCAGCTGTCAATTTGCATGTATTTTGTGGCCAAATCCAGCCTGCATGGTCCGCCTGCGCTATGGTTAATCCCACAGCGGATCAGCTTTACCGCTCCAGCCTGCCGTCTTGCAGCCCCCCTTCCTCTCTCTCTCTCTCTCTCTCTCTCCCTCTTTCTCTCTCATAAACAGACACTTTAAATGATTACATTATTTTAATCGGGCTCATGTGACCGTCATGTATTGACACGGTATCTGGCAAACAGCGCTGTGTGGAGGCTGCGCATGTCGGGTAACACTTCAAGAAGCGGATCGGTAGCCGGGATTTGAGACGCGATCGCAGCTCGGATACTCCTACTTAGTGGTCTCTCATACTTTCGAGAGGAAAACCCACCCGGTTCCTGAATCCGGTTTTGTAGCACTTTAAAGGGTGACAAAGCAATGATGACAGGCTGGTTCTCACGCCTGTAGGGACTGATGACCGCGCAGTGATCCAGCGCGTTTGATGAGCACGTCGGTAGGTTGTTCTCCGCTTCACTGACAAACAGATATACCGAACCTTAAAAGAAGCTTCCGTTTTACATTTGAAGTCTAAATATGTCTTTATGCAAAATCGCTCAATCGTGACCGTGGTCATTTTGCTGTGAAATACCGGCTCTCTGCCATTTCTGAGTATTAGGCCAAAGGGTGGTAATGTTGTGTGCCCCTCAGTCCTCCCCCCTCTTCAGCTGTGAACCCAGGGGGGGCTCCTGGAGGTTTTTATGTCAAGAACCATCAGATTGTTTGAACTGATGTCAAGGAGCTGAATATTGGATGGATTTTATGTTATTACTAAGGGGTAACAAACAAAACAGTAATCAAACATTCTGGCACTGGTCTATTTCATGAGGGAATAAAATAATACTGACATTTAACTCTCCCTCTGAACACCCTGGAGGTCCCTGCACCCCAGTGGCAGTGCAATATGTTGCCAAAGCTTTTTCAATAACATTGTTTTTTGCTATTGAATGACAGCCTGCCATTATGTCAATGCAAAACAAGGCTTTTGTGGCCTTTGTTTGTGCAGCAAGTTTTATCGCTGCAGCAGCCTCGTTCCCATTCTCTATGACCTGTTAGCATTTCATGGAGAAATGCAAGTTCCTCGACATAAAGTGGCTTATGTCTCCACACTGCATCAGCAATTTGTGTCCACAGTCTCCAAGATGCTGAGTCATATTGCTTTGCCCAACATAGATATTTTCTGCATTGTCCTTTGACGTCAACAGCTGGTGTCTACACAGGTGTGGTCTAGTGGGCATAACTCAAGAGAGCTTATCTTGAATAGGATAAGACTGTATGAACTGCACTCTCTCCCTTTTGTGTAAGAGGCAAAACTTACTGTAAATCCTCATGGTCTGAACCAGTAATCAGCAATCTTCCTAATTAATTTCTTTCCAGAGCAACTCATAATGTGGATCACGTAGGAATGTGCCGTTAATTTCTCTTTGCCCTGAGAGAAATTTTGCTGCTCCTTGCTTTTCATTAACTTTTAAAAGTGGTGTGAGGCACTGCGATAATGCGCTCCTGTGGAGAAAAGACTGATAACTCCACAAGAGAAGGCTCAGGTCAGGTGGAGATTTGTGGAGGGTTGTAAACAACATGGACGTTTTCATTAGCTGCAAACTAATCAGTCAAGCGGTGATTTGGGCTCTGCAGGAGCATCACAGTCAAGGTTAGACAACAACTCTGGACTCATCCGTCCGTGTCACAGTTTAGCGTGTTGTACATTGACATGTCAGTGTCACCCTGTTTTTGTCCCTGTGGTGCTGTGCAGATGTAGCAGTGGGTGGTGGGATATTATTCTGACACATCCAGCCACACGGACTCCGCCTTTTGCTGTGTGTTTGTCAGGTGTTGCACAAACCCACACGCATATGTACACATTCATCAACACAGAGGAATTTATAATCAGTTGGAATGGTCCAGTAAGGCTGGGAGACTGTGGAGCAGTACGGTTGTATAGCAGAAGGCAAGTCAGCAAGTCCATGAGAGACGGTGACGGCATTATTCTGTGCAGAAAGGAAGTTCCTGCGGGACAGGAAGTGCTCTGTGGTTGCCGGTCTCAAACCACAACACTACTATGACTAATCTAAATCTACACACTTCCCTAAATTCTCTTTTAATTGTCCTGATTTATTTCATCCTTCCCTCTCTTTCTCCTTTGCTCTCTGTGCAACTCTTAAATTTCTTGTTTCCCTTCTTGTTTTTATGTCTATATACATTTTCACTAAGTCCACTTTTGTTTCTCTGTTCCTTTATCGTTGTAGGATTACCGGGAGGATGGCATGGACCTGGGGAGTGATGCATCCAGTCGCTCCAGCTCAGAGTCCAACTCCAACAAGGTCACGCCTTGCTCCCCTTCTCTTGACCTGGCCACTTTGGAGGACTACAAATCCTCCCCCTCTCTGGACCTGGTCACCTTAGAGGACTATGAGGAGGACGAGGACTACCAAGAGTATAAGAAGAAGGTTATAGAGGAGTGGGAGAGCGAGTATGGGGAGGACTACACCTCTCCACAGCCTTCTGGTCAGGAGGAAGGTGGAGGAGGAGTTGTTGGGGTTGACAGTCTTGGTGAAGGCTACAGGAAGACAGTGAACAGTCGCAGCCTTGCTGAAGAATTCCAGGAAGTAAAGACCGTCCCGCCCCTCCCGGCCCCTGGCGGACACACTGCCACTTCAGTGGCAGCCGTCCCCGAGGAACTGAAACAGAACGGCAACCTGATTTTACCCAGGAGCAACCAGCTCCACTCCCCTGGTACACCACAGGGGGGCACAGGGACTCCCAAGCCCAGCCATCGCAGCTCCAGCCAAGGCAGGGGGAGCCGCAGCACTGGCGGAGGTGGCGGCGGTGGTGGTGGTGGTGGTGGTGGAGGAGGTGGAGGAGGAGGAAGCAGTGGAGGGACTGGGGGACGGATGGGGGGATACAGAGAGGAGGAAAGTGTAGAGGAGGAGCCTCTGCCCACCATGGACTGGGCAGCTCTGGAGAGACACCTGGCCGGGCTGCAGTGCAGAGAGCAGGAGAACCAGAACCTCAACCAGAACCAGAACCACAACGTGGGCAAGACCAACTACACCTCTGTAAGTGTCTCAGGATTTGTTACAGTTTGTGTCTATATGTTACTTTTATTTTCATTTTAAGCTTTTCTGCTGATGTGTGTGAAAGGTTATCTCTCATAATTTTTCTTGCTCTGGTAGGCATCTGTAATCCAGCAGTTATCCGTGTCAGATGAACCCTGAAACCAGGGGTCAGGTTAGCTGGAGTAAGAAAGAGGGATTAGTTGGCTAATGTAGCGCTAAGCTATGTGGCCCAGCTTTTACCGTGACCATCATGGAAGTCTAAGCTACATGTAGAGGTTGTCAACATGCACAAGTACACTGACTCCGTAAATCTTTCTAGGTCCAATACTGCAAGTCAGCTGACTCAATTACTCTCAGGAATGGAGGTGTGTCATATATTTGTATTTGTAAGAGCTATTTGGGAAACAGTAGTTACTATTTTGATGATTCAGGCCTACTACAGCAAAGATTTGTTGCTGACCTTACAGGCTTGTTTAACCTAACTTAAAAAATTCTGTATGTGCTTCGATGGGTTCATGTGGCTGTTTTACCAGAAGAGGTCAGTGTTGCATTGACATTGTGCAGATAGCTGCTGCAGGCCTTTCACGCCATACCATCAGCTCCAGCACTGAATGTTGTTATGATTCAACCACAATCTCATGATATCACTCAGTTTAAATCACAGTCAAGCCAGTGTTTATGGTTTACTGTGAGTCTTTAGTCCCATAAGGGTGTGACTTTAAAGTGTTTAGGGAGAGGCAGTAGAAAATTGTTTGCAGCAGCCACAGTTTCAGTGCAATCACTTAACTCTTATGTCACTGAGTAAAAGCTAAGCAGGGGCAAATGTGTGTTTGAGAAAAGGGGGATCGGTGTGCTCTTTTGGTATGCAAGCACCAAGACCTTTTCCTCAGTGCACACAGACAATGGCTGCGGCCAGTGCCATTGTGAACGTGTTGTGTGTGTTGTGTGTCTTTGTTTGTCTGTCCTGGAGGCCCCCTCTGTCTCCCTGAGGCATGTCAGGAATGCAGCGGGAGAAGTGGGGGATGAGAGGAAGGAAAGAGTGAGGAAAGGACAGGAAGATGGTATCTTAAGGACCAGGCACTTCAAGGGCCACATGGCTGTGTTTGTGTCAGTGTTCGTTACCTTCTGTCCATCTAAACAGAGAAGGTCACCTCCTGGTTTTGCTTTAGTCAAGGGAGAGACTGCTCTCCTTATTTTCCTCTCTCCGTCTCTTTCCCTAGGCAGTGGGCTGTGAGATAATTGACCTGGGTGGAGGAAAATCTTTTGAAAGAGAGCCTCTGTCTCCACATGCAGCTGCTGTTTTCTGCACACACACATTCACACACACACTCTCCATCACAGACTAATTCTCGGTCTCTACTGGTGTCTCACATGTCTGAACAGGAAGGTACCATATAGGCATGGTGTGGTGGATAGAGATAGCCTGGTCCCGATAGCAGTAAAGTGCCAGTACTTCAAACAGTTTCTCTTATTACAAGGAAGAACCAGCCTTTAGAAAAAATGGAGCCTCAGATTTTGATGGCCCTGTGTAGATAAGAAATTGGAATTAGCCTTGTAATCCCACCTGAGCAGGGAGTGGAAGAGATATAGCAGAAAAGCTGGGAGATGCACGCTTCTATCCCAGACAATCCTATTCTTAAAATCATTTAAGTGCTGCTGCTACTTCTTTAGAGGAATGTCCATTACATAGATTATATCAATACACTCTGTTACAGAGCTTTTGATGTGTAATTTGACCTCTTAGTTTTTTGTTGTTTTTTTTTCCTATCTCTGCACCTTCACATATGTTAGCATGCTAGTAACAATCTCTTGCTAACCTGCCAACAAGGGCACAAAAGCAGTCAAATGTCAGTTCGGCAACTGAGACATTCCCACCAGACATTTCCGGTGTCTTCATATGTCAGGGGGCATCTGAGTTTCTTAATTCTTAAATTTGCAGGACTTAGCAGACACCCTGGAGAAAAGGGAGGCTGGTGCTTTTAAAGTGTTGTTAAATATTTAGTCATTCACTCAGGCGGGACCCACCAGCGAGACGGTGCGTGTGTTCACGTATGGAAGGGTCTGTCTGTCTGGGATGTTTGCCAGGGTCCAGAGGGACAGAGATATTCATGCTTCAGTAGAGCCTCAAAAGCATCTGTGCTTTTAGAAAGACGGGACACAGTGAGACTCAGAGCTAATAATCTGCAGTGGCCGCTAAGTGCCTGGAGACTAGCTTAAGCTCGGTCTCCAGTCAGAAGCAGCAACAGCTGTATCCAGTATACATATTTGCTGGTATATAAGCGCAGTGGACCAGGTAAAATGAGCTATAAACCAGACACACAGGATTAACAAACAGTCACTAGCATTAAGACTGCTTTCATTCACTTTAGAGCTTACCAGTCTGTAGAATCACCAGGTGTAATAGGTCTCTGAAAAGTTAACAGAGCTATATTTGAAGGAATAGGTTGACATTTTGGGCAATATGCTTATTCATTTTCCTGGCAAGAATTAGATGAAAAGATTGATATCACTCTCATGTACATTAATAATGAAGCTACAGCTAGCTGCAGGTTACATTAGCATTGCATAAGGACTGGAAACAGCTAGCTTGGCTCTGTCCAAAGTTAGCAAAATCTACCTACCAGCGCTTCTATAGCTCCCTAAATAGCACTTTATATCCTTGTTCTTTAATCCGCAGTAAAATTATAGTGTAAACACAAAAAGTACAGGTGTTAAAGGGTGTTATTTTGTTTCTTCTGAGGTTTTTTTTTTTCAACAACAAAGCCAAATGTAAAAATGATTCCCTTGGATTTCAAATGTTAAACACCCACCAAGTTTAGTTGCATTGATTTTTCACTATACAATTGCTTCTTCTGTGTGTATTATTTGTATTTTAGCACAGAAAACTTAAGCAATGTGACCAGTCTGTGTTATAATAAGCTCCATTTAACCTGCATGTTTCGTTTTATTTTGGTCTCAGTAAATGAGTCATGTTGGTGCAGGTGTGTTTAGTTAGGGTGGGGTTTCTGGCTGCTGTAATTTCAGCATCTGGCTGCAGGCTGAGGGTGTGGGGTCAAGAGGATTCATGAGGATGAGGGCCATGCTGACCCTGGAGTCGCGTGGCAGAGAGGGGCCCACAGGGACCTCAAGCCCACCAGGGGTAACTCTACCCCCTAACCCTCCATTTAGCTCCACACCCCTGAAAGGTAAACAATAATATTATTCTTCCAAGTTAGTCTTGAGGTGAAAAGGCAGAGATGGGGTCGGTCCACGTGTATGGATATCTGTGCTCAGAAATTTGCCTGTACGTTGTCTATGGTGCATATTGGAAAACTATTAAATTCATGCCTACAGGCTATTTCTTTTTCAATCTCAGAGTGCACACACCCAGACTTACTCATGCAATTTAAAAAACACCCTTTGGGCAAACTGTGGTTATAAAGATAGGGCCTGTGCTGAGACCTGCAGCACCACTTCTACTTTAAAAGTACAGAAAAGATGTCCTTCTCCAATCTACTGAGCTTCCCCCCTGCCATGCCAGAGCATTTATGGCATAGCATCACACAGTAAAAGCTCTGGGAAAAAATGTCAAACAGCAGGCTACAGTCATACTTTTAACATCTGTACAGTACATTTTATACCCTTTTATATAGGACAGTACAAAGATTAAGCATGTTGGCTCTAAACATCTAAAATACTTCAAGAAAAAAACAAAACCTCCATTCATGCCGCTTGCAACACTGTCTCTACTTTCTTACATTAGCACTGCAGGACTTGCTCTTCAAGTGTTTTTACTGCATTTAAGATGAAGTCCACTATTTTTACACATCTGGATCAGTTGACTATCAAAACAGCTCTGGAGGAGCAAACTCAGACTGAGAGAAGACCCCCTGATGATGTCATATTTTTTAACCAAAAAACTGGACACTTGGAGCCTGGAAAGGTCCAATGAAAAGACTGTGTCAAGTTGCATTATGGGAAAAATAGGATCCCTGTATATGGAGATAAAACTCATGATGTGTTGAACCTTTGCTGAATTAATTTCAATTTTGTTGTGCATGTATCTTGTGAATCCTCCAACTTAATTTAATATATATTATATAAATAATGTAATAAAAATTCACCACATAACTGTAAATATCTGCTCTCTGAGCTGTCTGGATATATGTGACAAGTTACCTTTGTCTGTTTCCAGCTCACTGAGGAAGCAAAAGGTCGATGAACATCTACTTAATAGGAAGGTGCTGCTCAGGCAAACTGCATCATATAAACAGTAAAAAGCACAAGTGTGGAGCGCTCTGCCCCAGAAAAGCACTCGAGGGCTGTAGGAAATAAAAGGATGCGAAAGAAGATGAGAAAGGTTAGAGAAAAGAGTGGAGACAGACAGAGGTTTCTCTCTCTTGACTCTGTTTTCTGTGATTATGTACAAGTTGAGCAGTTGAACTGTGCTCACCATCCTCCACTAACAACCTAACCACCACCCTCTCCCAGTGTACTCAGACTGTGCTACGTAGAGGGAGAGAGGCCGAGGGTAGGAGAAGGAGGAAATTACAGGGTTGAGAGGTCTTCAGTGCAGTTATAGTGGATATAAATAGGCACAAGTTTGGTCCTGAATGGGAAAACAAAGCAGGCACGTCTGAATTTAGCGGAGTAGAAAAGCCTTTGAGGTGTAATCTACCCAAAAAAGGCAGCAAGTTGGGGGAGTAGATAGTCAGTGTATACTATATGAGTAGGAGGAGGCTTCAGATACAGAGGGGGGGGGGCTTTTGCCAGGTGTGGAGAGCACCCTCTGAGGCTCTGGTGTCTGGTTCAGCCCCCTCAGGCTTAACCACTGTTCCTCCTGTCTGTGAGTGAGTGCATGTATGTGCTGGTACCAGCTGAAACACGCCCGGCCCTCTGCACGCCACAGCTCACACACACTCGCCCTACACACACACACACACACACACTGCACCGCTCAGCCTCTGCTTTACAGTCGAAGAGTTTTCTGTTTCCTATTAGTCCACACACACACACAAACACACACACACACACACACACACACACACACACACACTCACCTCACTAAATCACAGAGGATATCTTTTTCCTCTCATGGTATCCTGACAGTCTGCCAGTGTTGGCAGATCTTTTTTTTCCTCTTCTTTTTTATCAGTGGAGTATTTTTCTTCTCAGCTTAACCTTGGATTCCTCACAGCAAGTCGGGCACTTAACTCAGGTAAAGCAGAATCTGACCTTAAACTCTGAAGTGTGCTTTCTGTCAAATGGCTCTAGTCAAAGCAAGACAAAACCTTGGAAAGTTTAGACTAAAAGTCAAAGGAATTGTTTTGCAAAAGGCTTCACTTGTTATTATAGCCCAGGGCACTACATTCCTCTAGTGTGACATCTTCTTTATTGAGTTTGTATGGAACAAAAAAAGTTAAACATGTGAAGAATAGAACATAAAGTGGAGTCAGCTGAATATCTGTCCATGTATCTCCGTTACCTCAGAGCTGCCTTCTGTGTGACCCTTTAACAAAGAGCAGGTTCATGCCGGCTGGCCATATGTGAGCCGCCACTTGGCAAAGAAAGAGTAAAATATGCTGTGCACATGTATTTGAATCCTATTTTAAATAAGCAAAGCTTTGTGCCATACACCTGCTTTGAATGTTCCTTACTTTGAGGTGCAGAGAATGTGTCAAGCAAAGCGAGCTCAAAGAACTAGCCACAGCAAAACCCGACTGATTAAAATCTTTTGTGTTGCCTGTGGAGACCTCACGTCACCTCAGGTCTTCTTCATTAAAATTTGCACTTGTACCACAAACTGTGACTAACTGGTGACTAAATGCATAGTTTTTGCACATGCACCTGTGCCTGGAGAAAACAAGGAAGAACATTTGAGAAAGACAAACAAAACAAACCAGGAGATTTGTTTTGAGAGTCCTCTTGTATAGACTCTGAGTACAACTTCAGGCTTAGTCAGATAAGAAGGTGCAGAGAGCATCTGCCTTTCAGGATATGGTCGTTTGCATCTTGAAAGAGGAAAGAAAAGGCAGAAGCAAAACATGAGAGCAAAATACCTTAAATGGGTAAAAATCAGATTTGCGAGGCTAATGAGCTATTCAGTTAGCTCCCTCTTACCACGGCTGATTCACCATGATCGGTCAACCAAATGTGCTCGACCGCCAACGATCAACTTGGCGTGTCAGGTAGCAGAGAAATACAGTGTTTGTTGTTGAAGAGAATTTATCATTGAGGAGACCCGGCTGGCTTCCTCTGGGACTGCAAAGTGAGGTCAGTTTGACAAGTTGAGTGTTCTGCTTTGCCATGTTTTGTCTCCACACATATAAAATGACCTGGTGCCTTGTGTCAAAATGCTACATAGAAGCTGTAACCAGGTAACATAAACATCAACATTATGCAGTTCAAGACAGGAGTGGTACTGTCTGAGCTGCTCTTATCTGGTGTCAAAGTGCAGCTTAATGAGCTTCCACATAACAGCTGCTGAGGATTTCACCAACACTTTGCTTGTTTGATGATATGGAATAGTGTCACAGAGGCAAGCCATCTGCATTGTGGGTAAATAAGACAGAGATGTTGCTATGATTTGAGATACGTTTTAGTTGGAGAGGCATAACCCCAAGCCCTTTATTCTGTTACATGTTTGTGTGGTTGATCATCTTGATTGATAGGCACAGAGTCACGCAAACACACCCTTCCTCTGATTCATCTAACCATGATTCACCAAGTTCTGAGAGTCAAACCCCTCTTCAGCGTGACTCCTCTCCTATCTGCTATGAATGTCAGCTCAACCTCATACCAAGCCTTAAACTCATTTTTTCTTCACAGTTGCAAATCTCCACCTTCCTCCTTTCTTCTTCCTCTTTCCAGACATCTCTTCTCTCCTTCACTGCCATTCCCACTTCTGTTCCCTGCTAATTGTCCTCTTCCTCAAGCTGTCAGGAAGCATTATAGCCTAATGTTCTCACACCGCCAAAATACAGCAGGAGACCATTTACCCCCTCCGCCCGGTTCCCCCTCTCCACCCTATGAAAACTATCAAAGAGGGGCGCAGGCCGTGAGTGGCAGAGCGTGCTGTGGAGGAAATGGGGATTTATGTAGCAGTGAGGAGACGGCCTCTAATGTTATAACTTCGTGTCAGTCCTCATACTGCACAGTTGCTACAGAGCCGAGCTGAATACACACTTACAAACACACACTTGCACACAAGCTGGCTTTGTACGCAAGAACGAGACCTAAGGAGGTAAAAAAAAAATTTAAAAGAAGGCAAAAAAAAGAGAGAGCGAGAGCTGGAAATGACAGAGAGGGGTTTCTGTTTTCCAAGCAGTGAAGGATTTTAAACTCCTATCCATCACCTCTCCTGTGTCTTGTTGGAGGAATAAAGGATTGAGTCAGACAAACAAACACAGTGGCCTGTGTTTGCAGAGTGTGTGTGTGAGTGTGTGTGTGTGTGTGTGTGTGCTTGCCTGTACCTGCGTGCTCATTTGGGTGGAGCTGAAACATGAAACAGTGGTCCTCTATGCTCCCAATTATAGAGTGTATGTGAGTGTGTGTGTTTGGGTGAGTGTATGTATAGATGTGAGAGGTGCAGAAGTGGGTTGTGAACTCAGTCTGTTTATATCGGGCTAAAAATACCAGACATGTTTAAATCACATCCACGTACCCACACAGACCCCAACAAAACAAAGTGTTTTTACCTCCATGTCTCTGACTCTGTTATCTAAGCTGTCTGTGTGTGTGTGTGTGTGTGTGATAGAGAGAGAGAGAGAGAGAGAGAGAGAGAGAGAGAGAGAGAGAGAGAAAGAGAGAGAGGAAGAAAGAATGAGAGAGAGGAAGACTTTGTGCCAGGTCATGCAGAGAGCTTCATCTGTTGCTGTAACAGCCCTTCATCTCCACACACACCCATAACACAAGAATAATTATTCCATCAGACTAAAACAGAACTGCAGCTCATTATTATTATCTTGATCAGTTAATCACTTCATGTATTAAAAAGTCAGAAAACGGTTAAAACACCTGCTTTAATCTCTTTCAAACCTAGATACCTGAGATGATACCTTCAACCCTGAATTATTCACTCTATGACAAAAGACAAACAGCAAACCATCACATTTGAGAAACTGTAGCCATGTTTTATCTTGTAAAAATGCATCTGTAAAAGCTGACTATTGATCTGGTAATCAACAAACATGCTGCTGCAACTGTAACTTTCAGTTAATCTGCAGTCTACTTCATGGTTAATCAATCACTTCTGTCAATAATATGTTAAAAACAAAGTAACATTTCATTTTGCTCAAGCTACAGTCCAAAGATATTTAAGTGCAATTATATGTGAACTAATAAGAGAAGCAAAGTTTCATATTTCAGAATTTAATTAAGTTTTTTAAATTTTTGCTTGAAAATTTAATTCTTTTGTCCGTCAGCTGGTTCATTAATGACCTAATCATTTAAACTGTAAAGAAATTGTATTGGCTCTTTTCCCGAGTTGGTCATTTTCCACAGATTTCATGATTTTGCCTTCTTTCCTGTAGTCAAGACAACAAGAAGCACATCTAGCCCGTCTCAGCCACTTATTATTCACTGTGACTCACAGCTCCCGCCTCCTAATGGACTTTGTCATTGCACAAGTCTAATTGCTGGTCGGTTAGTGATTTACTCACTTGGTACACAAATTTGTTGACACCTTTAAAAAATGTGAAACAAATACTAATACAGCCTGGTGGTCACAGCGTGCTCAGTCTTTTCCAGACAGTCCTCATTAGAGCAACCTCTGGTGGCTGATCATAAGACCGGGCACTCACACACATACACACACATGCACTCCCTGGCCTTCCACATCAGTTCCTCCCTGTCAGAGCGAGCTCATTACTGCCAGAATCTGGCCCTCACACTGAGCCAACCTGCTTTGCTATGCAGCGTTTCCACACTGGCACAAAATGTCAGCTCGCTAAAAGCATCTGTGCTCCCCTCTTCATGCTGCGAAGGAAAAGGGAGGCCGGCGAACAGAAAAGAGAGGCAAGGTGGAGAAAAGTGGCGAAAAAAGAAAGCAAATGTAACTATACTGAAAGGCCAGAGAGAGAGAGACAGAGAGAGAGAGGGAGAGGAGGGGGGTCTAGATGGTGAGGAGGCTAAAAAAGAGAGAGGGCAAGCTGTTTGTCAGAGAAAGGGAGGGGGCGTCGCAGCATGACTGAGATTCCTGTTTTTTCCACAAGCTGTAAAGAGTGTTACGAGGCATTATTTACCGCCAGTATCATCTCCGGCTCTTTCCCTGTATCCCGCAAACAGAGTGAACCACCGTGATATTCACTCTGCCATCAGCAACTTACGATATGTGCTCCTTATTTCTGTTTGCATCTATAAATAGGCCCACAAAAAGCAGAGTTAAATACACAGAGCCCCGACATGAGTGGTGTTTTGATGTGGGGGGAGACGAGGATGAGAGGAGCTGCTCCAGCGTGCACCACACAACACACACCCTCACAGCCAGAGTGATACACATAACAGCAATTTCTCCAGCTCTCTGCAGGCTTAAATTACATACTGCCGCTGAAGTTTGCTATTAGAATCAGCATACAGCTATATTTTAGCAGAAAAGCACTTGTCTTTTTGGTTCTTGGATTTACACCACCCAGACGACATCTCATAATGTGGCCGGTGTGTGGGAGGCTAAACTGCAATCTGCCAGTCTGTTGTCTCCTCCTGTCTCCAGTTAATAATCTTTGTTCTGGATCTTCTTTGTGTCGATTTAGGCCACTTTCATAATAACAGTTATCGGAGTTTGTTTGTCGTCGCTATTTAACATAATACTCATATAATTTAAGAATCAGGCGCTTTACACTGGTGTCTAGTGTTGATAAAGAGGAGCTTTCCTCGGTCTCCACCTGTGCTATGACTCAGATTGTAACCCTGACAGCCGTGTGAAGGTCAGCAGGGGGGGTTTCTTCAGAGTGACTGCTGCCATGGTGATAGAGGGGGGAAAGCGGGCTGCTGTGGCTTCTCAGATCAGAGCATGGCTCACAGATGTTGGACATCAAAGTTTTTTTTTTTTTGCTCCTTCATCTGTGTGTACTGGCCAAGGAGAGATCAGTCCAATGCATTCAAAGCATTCAAAGTTAAAATGGAGAAACATCAGGCTTTGATGCATCTGCAGCTGTAGAGGTCTTAATACTGGAGTTAGTACATGACATCATGTGCTCACCACTAGAGGCCGGAGCATGCTTATGTCTGACTCAATCATCAGGGGCCTAAATAATCACCTGATCGCAGTTTTTTAATGCCGTACTTCTGCATAATTGTAAAAATGATTTACATTCACTTGAATAAACACAACTGGATAAATCTAGCAAAACTATACTTGGTTTCTCCAGCTCAGAGAGTGTTGAAGTTCAAACCCTGCTGGCTTTCCCGCTACTGCACACCAGACCAAACTATTCAAACTGATCAAACAATTTCAGAAGATTATAAAGGGGTTCAGATGAAGCTTTTAATTGGAATCATTCAAACACCTTTAAAAAAGCTCAGTTTAACCAGAGTTTAAGAGGCTCATATCAGCAAAACAAAATGACTCTGTTAATTTTTATTGGTTAAAATATTAGCAAAGAGCTAACTGAATATATTCAGCAGATAAACAGTAGCAGAGATTGAATTGGCAAAAAGATCCCCGACTTACCGTGTGTTTGACTCTCTTTAACAGCTCTTTTTAATCTCTCTTCCATTAATTGCTTGGCGTTACTGTTTTCCCCTACTTACTGTATGCCTATAAACTCAGCATGAGCTTCCGAGTGTTTTTACGAGGCGCAGAAGGTAGCTTTCATCGTAAGAAAATCAAGTTTATCACAGGCCCATGTCATGCACAGATAATTACATCCAAGGTTACTGTAAAAGGATGGGCACTGTTCCAGTCTGCCCCTGCTGGGTACCGAGCAGAAGGCCGGTGATGTGCAGGCTCAAGCCGAGAGATCAGAGCATGGAGCTCATCGATCCACATCCAGGTCATTAAACTCAAGAGTGGCCTTATCGCGGGGAAAGCAGCGTCACCCAAAAGAGATCAATACCGGATAGAGAGATCTGGCCTGAGAGGAGGATAAGATAACAAGATGTGTGTGTAGCTAGCTACCTTGCCAAAAACAGGCAAAAATAAAAGCTGGAAGCGATGTATGATGGATTGAATCAGGATGCCACATTCTCCACACTCTGGTACAAAGCTTTTTCCACTGCTTATATGGGAGTGTTGACATCGGAGTAGGATAAACATAGGGCCTACACTTGTAGATAAAACCAAGCCTAAAGGTGGAAATGTGCTGAAACGGGTATTTGATTAACCACTTCTTCAAACAATAGAAATAAAACATTTGATAAGTTACTAACTGTTTACAACCACAATTCTAAAATGTTAAGATGTCTGAAATAACATCAATAAAACAATAATTTACACATTTTCAGACATGATCTTGAGCCTACGCAGTTTTATGTGTTTATGTGTGCTGAATCTCATCCATCCTTGCTTATGAATAACTGAACCTTTCCAAATGCCTCTTTCATACAAAATCATGGTATGATCACATTTTACAAATGAACCTGTTTACCTGAGGGATGATTCAAACAGGTGTTTTTGGAGCAACTGGAGCAACTTTCCTAGTCTTTTCTTGCTCCTGTCTGCTGCTTAGAGTGTAAAGCTTTGGGAAGAAAATTTATTGTAATTTTGGGCAGAAAATAATATTTAATTGACTTGATAAAAGGTTAATCAATGGACTGCAAAATATCTACAGATTACTAATTGATTTCAACATACAAAAACCCTCAAGAAGCAGGACACATGTTCAAATCAAGGCAAGATCAAACATTCTGGAAAGAGAAAGAGACAAAGAGCTGGATTTGTATTAGTAAATGGTTGGAGGTCAGGACAGAGAGTGGATGGAGAGATGGAGAAGGGAGAGATTATCTGAGTAGGCTGGCCTGTGTGCGGATTATAGATCGGCCATCTGCCGCTATGAGATTATAATCTTACAGGAGACAAACAGAGAATGAGAGGAAGATGTACATGCCATACAGTGCCTATGCACTATACTTGATTACACAAACTGGTGCATCTTTACATGTATTAATCTATTAAAAACTGTCTTCATTTTTGTTTAATTAAAAACTGCGTGAGTATCAACATAACAGAGTAAGATTACATTTTTGTCCAGAGCTTAAAGCCTATATTTTGCACTGAACATTTTTGGATTCTTGGTGGTGAAAACAAATTTGAGGTTTAATACCCGGCCTCTGTTTAAGTTTGAGTCCTGAAGTGTTGCTGCATCCTGTTTCACTGTGTGTTGCTGCTGCAGAGAATCAGATCTGGCTAAAGGTTAAGGAAGAAAGTCACTCATCTGCCCTTCTCTTCCTCTCCGTCTGTCTCTCTGTCTGGCATTACTCCACATGAATGACATCCCGACCCTGACCCGCACCAACACCACCCCCCACCCCCGCCTCCTCTCCCCACTGGGCAGCTCTGTACACATTCAGCCCATCAGCTCCTCCCCCTTGTTTGAGTCCGAACCAGACAGAAGAGAAAAAAAGGCGACCGGGAGTGTACTCTCTGCTTTCCACCGCTCCCCTCCCTCCCTCTTTTTCCTCTCTCTCTCTCTCTCTCTCTCTCTCTCGTTCTCACACCCCTCCTCCAGTCCTCTCGCTCCCCTCCCTCTTTCGGCTTTGGGGAAGCAGCGATCAGACCCTGCCCTTCTCTCTCAGCAAACAAACAGAGCAGAAAACAGTCAGAAAACACAGATAGACAGCAGAGAGTGAAGATTCAACTGACTGGTAGGCAGGAGAATTGATTTTTTTTTTTTTAGTTTGGATCAAGCACTGGGTGGGAACCCTTCTCTCCTCTGTGCTGGAATACCACTGCAGAGCTGGGAATCTTGTCCCAGTCCCGCTCCTGTTTCCCCAGCTCAGCCAGCTCCGCTCTAGGATGCTGTGAAGGATGGTCCACCAGGAAAACTGTTCTTACCAGGTAGCTCTCATAGCCACATGACACATCAAATTCATTTCATTTCAATGCCAATTTCTTTGTCATTTCAATGCAAACAAGTCAATAACGGTTTCGCTGTTGTTAGCTTTGCTGATAGTAGGAAAATCTTGTTTTATAACCTCAGTTGAGTTGATCATAAATCCCTGAATGTCACGTTGAAACTAGGACATTGTTGCACATGTGTGGGACTTGTGTGTCATTGTGGAGACTCAGACCTGTGTAGGAGTATTTCTCTGTCTTTTGTAATTACGTGATTGTGTTGTGAATCTCATGGCTGGTTGCTAAGGGGAGCACTTGACTCAAGGGAATAATGTCCTGCCTACCCACCACCTCCTCCTCATCCAGCCTCATCAATTCACGTCAAGGAGGCATGAGGTGTGCATGTAACTGCAAGTTTGTAGTGTCATGGCCAAACTGTGTGTGTGTGTGTGTGTGAACAAATGTGTTCTGTGCTGTGGGTTTTATGTAGATGATGGGTGTTATTCAGTATATGGTGTAGACAACATGGTGAAAAAGAGAATTTAAATGTGAATAGTTGCTTGGGGGCATTGTGTATATATATGTGCATGTGTGTTTATGAGCGTGTGTGATTCCAGTGGGACATGTTGGAGACTGTTCCTTTTCTATCTAACGAAGAATTTGGAGGAATGAAGCAGTCGTGATTAGAGGAAAGCGAGTATCATCACAGCTGTACATCAGCTTTTTATAACCAGCCCTGCTTGGGAAGAAACTCTGCAATGCAGTGGAGATGGAGAGTGGGAACAAGCAGAGAGGTAGATGAAAGGCAAAAGAAATGAGCTGAATATGCCAGGGGAGGCATTGAGGGGGGAGAAATGGAGCTTCTTTGAAGGCGAGAAGCAAGTGTAGAAGCATGAAAAGCTGTAGAGGAAGTGATGAGAAGGAAACATGAGGGTCCTAGAGAAATGGATGGGCCTAGTGGGTGTGCTTGAAGTGTTTTCTCAACATGCAAAACGAAGCTTGAGAGTCCAAATTCTTCAGCAGTTCCTCTGGGTTTAAACAGAGTGGCATTTTTGGTGCGTAGGCACTGGAAAAACATGATTGATCTATTATGCACTGCTGTTTTTCATGTAGTTTTAGAGTTTCAGCTTAGTCGAAAGGGCTTCAAGCCAAATACTTACAATTGTGCAGTAAATACTCACCTCTGTAGCATTGTCAGTATTTAAAAAGCTAATTCTTATCAGTTTCATGAACAGTATCTCAGTGCTTGAGGTTTTGAAATTAATAAACTGCCCTCAGGCCCCAGAAAAAAAGATTCAAATCCTCTAACTTAACATCTGGATGCAAGCTCTAAATATTTGTATTTGCATGTCAGGAGGGTGGATTTGTGCTTCTGTGGGTGAGGGACAAGTTGTGTAATGGGATAAGGATTTCCTGCCATGTTTCGTGGCAGATAAAAGCTAGACTGAACGACAGAGAGATGGAAGGAAATAGCAGCAGATAACCAAAGCAAAGTGACGCCAAAAGGCTAGTGGAGACAGCGGATGAAAGGCGGAGATGAAACAGTAACAGGAGGAGTATTGACAACACAGGCTGTGCACAATGAAGTGGAGAGATGGGTGAAAAAAGAGGAATGAGAACGGTGTATCGTTTTCTGAGGCGACTGAGATGATAAGCGATAGGGAGAATGGAAAAGATAACAGGGATTAGGGATGAGGAAGGACAATTTAAGGAGATGTTGAAAAAAGTTTATCCACGAGGGTAGAGAAAGTGAAAGAAGGTCAGCTGGCTTTAAAGCAAGGGATGTACTGGAAGAGAGAGAGAGAGATGGAGCGAATGAGAGAAAGAATGAGAGGGGTGAGCGGAACAGAGGGTTCAGGCTCTGATAACAGCGAGTCTCCAGAGGCCCCTCAATTAGACCGGTAACCTGGCAACCAGCAGGCAGACAGCGCCCCTCTCACACACAGACACACACACACACATCCAGGAATGGAGAGGAGCAAAGAGCAATGAGGGAAGGAGGAGATGAATCAAGGAGGGGAGGGAACAAGGGGTTTAATGGGGGCATAAAATGGACAAGAAGTAAACAGATAAAGTTCGAAAAGATGGAGAAGGCAGAGTGTCCCTGTGTTTCTGTTCGCCTCCTGGGAGCGTCCATGTCTCCAGGCGATCTATCTTCTTCTTATCAGCGGCGTTGTTTTCCTCTGCTTTAATTAAGGTGCGGCCGTCGTCTTTCTGTCCTTGACTAGAAAAGAAACACGGTGAGCGTCTGCCCTTTCCTGTTTGCTCATCTCCTAATGTCTGAAGCAGTCTCTCATTTAATGTCAAAAGCCGTTAAATGAAGTCACAGGCCAAACCCGAGAGAGAATAAAGCAACCGTTTCGACCTGTAGTTAACCTGAACTATGTATTGATTATAGCTGTGTCGATTTTGCAAATAAACCATGAGGCCAAAAAGAGAAAAAAAAACATGTTCATAATCAAATCCTCTTCTGCAGCCATCCTCTTCATCTTTATGCTGCTCTTCATTTTTTTAAGTGCTTAAGTGAGCTGAAAGCACGCTGGTCCTCACTGCGTTTACCAGCAACCAAGGTCTTAATAAGTCATCCTGTTCTCAGATTCTCGTGTAAATCTATAAATCTTGCCGTGCCGGATGCTGCAGCAGCAGGTTGAAGCCTGATCGTGAGATTTATCAGCTTGGCCACTCTGTGTCATTCACAACCGTAGGATAACTGTCAGCCTGCCAAGGCCGCAAGAACTCTGATTGACTGTTGAGTCCTGTCACACACGCAGTATTTGTGTGCATGCGTGCAAGGATTTATGTGTATCTGTGTTATGCATGTGTGTCTACAAGCTCATGCAGTTTTTCATGCTTGGCTGAGAAGAGGTGAAGGAGGGCTCAGTGCAACTGTATATGAGGTGTGGCATGATGAATTATAAATGAGGAGCAGTGGTACAGTAGATGCCACTGATGGAATCGTGCTAGAATGACAGAGTCGGATCAATAAGGCTGGACAATAAACTAAATGTATGGAATTACTGACAGATTGGATTAGCCTGGTTTGTCACGAAGTAATTATAGCATGAATCTCAACCTGAAATCACAAAATCTAATTTTTACACAGTTTTTTATGTACAAATTAAACAAAAAAACAAAATTCGCCAAAGCAGAGACACATTTTGTCTTTGAACAGAGCCATGCTGGTTTTTTAGTTTCTAGGCACTATACTTAGCTAAACATCTCATCCAAACTTTGAAGTTTGTGTACAGGTTGGATTGTTACCTGCACACTAAAATAATACACATTTCCATAAATATTCAACTATTATACTGTAACTTTGTTGTACTGTAATTAAGCAGGACAAGCTTATCAGACACCAAGAAGGAAATATATTGTAGGCAGTATATTTATGCATTTATTCATCCATCCCTTACATACAAAAATTAATGCTATGGAGGGTCAAGGGGGCTGCAGCTGGTCCCTGTTGAAAATTGAGATGTGGTTGGACGAGTCGCCAGTTTATCAAAGGGCTACTAATAAATGCATTAAATATATTACATATATCTTTATCAAACTAGGTCAGAGCTTATCATGATTATGAAGATTATGAGTCTTATTGTGCATCCTTGTTAAGCAACAGCACATAGACAGACACTGGATGTGAAAATAAGAGCACGCAGTTTAAATATGACACAAATGTGGGTTTGTTGTATGAAGAACTTGTTGATCTCGTAGGTTTTGCGATATCCCACCTTTGCTGTTGCTGAAAGCCTTTATTTCCTTCAAAAGAAGTGTATACTTCATCTTAATACTATTCAATTTGCCAAAACTTCCCTGAAACTCTGTGTGAGTTAGCGGACTTCCCCATGGGTCGCCCCGTGCTCCTTTCACAGCCCAATTTGTTTGGAACACAGAGCATCGCCATGGAGAAATTCTCACCATGTTGCTATGGCAGCAGCCCCCGTTTTCTTCCTCCTGCTTTCCGAAATCAGATCAGAGTCTGCAGCGTTCTTCTCTTATGTGTCAGTAAATGTTGGCTGGTGTTTTACTGTCAGAAACACATATACATTCATATTAGGGAGCAGCGTGTGTGTTTCTTACGGATGAAGAAACTCAGAAACGAACATGAAGTGTGGCTGATAAAAAAAAAAAAAAAGAGTAAGTGCATCACGAGTGTAGGTATCAGACATATGTATGCTCACACACACACACAGAGCGCCATTGGCCTTGGATCCCAGGCTTACAGGAGGTGCCAGGAACCCTCTCTCCCACAGTCACCCTCTGTTCACTTGGAACAATAAGCCATTCTGTGTGTGTGTGTGTGTGTGTGTGTGTGTGTATGTCTCTCTCTCTCTCAGTTGCCTGCTCTCTCTGCTGACCCCACAGTCGAGCTTCAGAGTTATTAACCTGGTTTTATGTCTCAAATATGCGACCTGATCTATTCCCTGTCTACGCCCTTGAGCTGAGATCAAGGCTCGCTCTGACGCACGTTTGTGAGTGTGTGTTTGTAAGTTTCCATCACCAGCTTCCTGTGCGTAGGTAACCCAGGTAAAACCTCCCTCTCTGCCTTAGAATCAGCCCTGACTTCACTCCCGCAATGAAGTCAGCCTCAGTAATGAAGCAGAGCACAGCAGACGCAGACCCTGCCCCACCCTTCAGCCCCAAACAGGCCACTCTCGCTCACAACTGACACCACTTTTATTGGCCTGTGTGTGTGTATGTTTGTGTGGCCTGTGTGTGTCTGTGCTGTCTGTATTGTCCCTCAGCAGCAGCAGTCCAGCGTGGATGGATTCAGGAGACAGCCAGACAATTCGCTGTACTCTACCCATAATCCTCAGGGATCAACGACGGAGCAAACTCACTTCCTATTTTTTCATTTAACCCCTGCGTGTGAGTGTGTGTGTGCATGTGTGTCAGTGCATGCTCTTTGATGTTATCATGAAAATGCATTATTCCACCAACTGTCTTCATCTGTGATTCTTTATTCTCATGTTATTTTCATCTTCTCCATCCGCAGAGGAACAGAATGTGACTCACGTTCGTCAGTATCAGCTGGCGTTCTCTTCCCCGCTTGTCTCTCTCTCTCATCTCCCTTGTATACCCCTTTGTCCTTGGCTTGCAATTTTGTTTTTATCTGATCTGATCTGATTTCATCCCTGTCTTCCCGTTAGATCTCTGACTATTTAGCATGATTCATCCTCTGAATCAGTCTGCAGGTGCAGGTTTGATGCTTTAGAGGGAGAAAGAAGCTTTACAGAACCTTTATTAAGCTTTCGTTCTGCTCAATGTCGCTGAAGTCAGCGTCGTGTTGTTCTTCAAGACTTATATTACAATATTATTACAGCTTCTGCTGTATATACAACTTCAGTTACATTTCCAGTTGCTAAACAGACATGGTACACATTTATTCTAACCTTGAAGCAGGCTGTGTGTGTGTGTGTGTGTGTGTGTGTGTGAACTGACTTAATGTACAGCTTTTGAAATGTAATTTTTTATTTTTCAATACCAGTGCCAATATAGTAGGGAGTCTCAATACCAAAGCAATACTTTCTGAGTTTATTTTTTCAATTACCAAACTTCTGAAATGCATCAAGATATAACTTTGTCTTTGCACAAATTGGCTGCATAAGAATTACCTGTAAAAGAAACATATAATATTAACAAAATAAGGCTAAGAATCAGAAAAGGTCTCATCAAAAAATAAGAAAACATGATTATCACTTTACGGGACCTCCCCTCCTAACCTCTGCAGACAGTTATAAATATCCTGTCTCGCTCTGTCTCAAACATATGCAAAAGCACTTCAGTGTGATACCAACATACTATTTTTGTCATTTATACTTCAGTGAGGTGCTAAAATATGTGGCTTTACTTCTTCTTCATCTTCTTCAACTTCTCAATTA
Organism: Acanthurus leucopareius; assembly: GCA_029814765.1. Classification (NCBI taxonomy): domain Eukaryota; kingdom Metazoa; phylum Chordata; class Actinopteri; order Acanthuriformes; family Acanthuridae; genus Acanthurus; species Acanthurus leucopareius. The sequence goes on along the minus strand of JAQMCX010000054.1, from coordinate 4,070,553 downwards.
TGATTTTATGCTACTGTTTCATATCCTCTAAAATCAATATTTCTTTTGGATTTGAGCTATTAGTCGGACAAAAGAAGCAATTTGAAGTGTTGTGCTCTGAGAAATTGTGATCAGTGTTTTTCACTATTCCCTGGCATTTCAAAGACCATAATGCAGTAAACCAAAAATAATTATCTGATTAATCAAATAAGAAAAGTAATCACCAGTGTGCACTCTATTTACCTAAAATGCAGTAAAACCATGACCCCCTGTTTTTGTTCATGAGAAATATGGGTTCATTTTTCACTTGAACATGGTAATGGATTTCTCCACCTTTTGTGTGTAACCAGATGATGGTGTGTGTGTGTGTGTGGGTGTGTGTGTATGTATGTGTGAAGCTATGTTTCACTGCAGTGTAATTCTGCAGCCGTATGTGGACATAATTTTCTGTCTGAGCAGCTATGACAAATATATGAGTCACGGGTCGATAACGTCTCACTAAGATGAGATCATTACACAGCGTGGAGAGCTCAGATTGAAAATGTAAGTCACTGATACAAGGCACAAGCAATCTCTGCGTGTGTGTGTGTGTGAGCGAGTGAGTGAGTGAGTGAGTGACTTGGTGTGTCCATGTGTGTTTGTGTGCCAGACTAATGGTCCATTGTGCTCTGTCAGGGTTTATTTAGCTGGCCGGTGCTGTAGAGCTGCTGGCTTTGGAGTCCAGACGGGGCACTATTTTTATCTTAGCAGGAAAGAGAGCACACCACCTCCTCTGTTACATAAACACACACACTTTCACGTTCATTTTTGCCTCAAATATGTAGGCTAATCTACATTTTAAGTTATTCTCATTCGAATAACAAATTGTAGGCCATTCCAGATAAGAGTGTTAGGAAGTTTAAAAGGGAAAAATTCAGAAAAGAGTCTTGGGCATGACAGAGGGAGAATAAATATAGACAGTGAGAGATAGATAGTGTCCAGGAGAGGCTCCAGACACACAGGAGGCATCTGAACACACACACATGGGTACGCACAACACAAGTACATTGCCATAAACACACACTCACACTGTGGCTATCCCATGGCTGAGGTGTCTTTTTCCAAACTGGTCGCGAACAGCTGCTGTCCTCACGTCAGGGCGTGAAAACGGAAAAAACACCAGTGTGAGTTTCTCCCTCTCCCTCTCTTTTGCTCGTCCTGGCCGTGAGAGGCCGCCCTGACCGGAGGGTGGAAGGTAGGGAGGGTCTAAAGGGGCCTTACCTCTGACCATTGTGCTTTCACAGCCCTGTGGGAGAGGCTGAACCACAGAGGAATCTTACAGCAGAGAGTGGAGTAGTCAGAAAGTGTAGGGAAGTGAAAGAGAAACAGTGTCACAACATGTAAGGGAAAGACAAGGAGAAGCCATCGGTAGTGGAGTAGGGTTTTTTTTTTTTTTCTTATGTCAGGTCATGGCAGCTGTGAGTTGGCTGGGAAAATGATGTGTACTGACTGGACTCAGGAGTAGGACTGGACTAACCTACTGACTGGGCAACAGAGAGGAAAAGACAGGAAGACGAGGAGGGTGGAAAGGATGAGGGAGGCGCTGGATAATATGGATGAATGTGATGGAGTGGATGATGTCATCAGGCAAGCATCCAGCCTCTACCTCAGTGATGACTACAAGGAGGTAAAGGACTATGTCGTGTTCGTATCCATGCATACAAGCCAATTTTGAATCATTTATGAGTGGAATGAATGCATGCTGAGCACTAGTGGAAAAATCGCTGCAGTCAGTAGAAGTAGGATATTTGTGGTGATACATGTGGCTATGTTTACTTTGATGGTTTGCTCTTCTTCTGCCAAGGGTGGAAACATGCACACCAGACAAATAGACCCACAGCTACTTTTGCTTTGTTTTGTAGAAGGAATGGTTTGACATTTTAGTAAAAAGGCTACATGTATTTTCTCTTTCCAAGAGTTGGCTGAGAAGATCAATAGGCCACAGCACTTTTCTCTGTAAGCTTAATGTGGAGCTACAGTATGTAGCAAGTTAGCTTAGCTTAGCACTGGGAAGCAAAGCAGATGGGAACAGCTAGCTGGCTTTGTTCAGAGATAACAGAATAAAAACAATGATAAATATATTATATATATTTTTTGCCTCCCGTATAAAAGTACAAACAATGACTAGCTCTGTTTCCAAGCCATAAGAAGAGACTGGGAACCTTTAGAAAGTGAATGCTACACACCGAAAAATACCCTAGCCTCGCACATTGCCCGTCTTAACACCGCAACACGTAATTTTTTACTTTTTCCTTTTTTTTTTAATTTTAAATTTTTCAATTTTTTGCAAATTCAACAAACTAAGTTTTTTGACATGTTAAAGAACTTGTTGTAGCTTTGTTTTTTTCCCCTTGTAACAAGACTATCTGTTTCCCCTTTTTCCCAGCCTTTATGCTATGCTACGCTAACCTCTAACCTACGCAGCCTCTAGCTGCATTGCATACTGAACAGACGGATATGAGAGTGGTATTGATCTTCTTATCTAACTCTTAACAAGAAAGTAAATTAGCATATGCCCCAGTAATGCTTTAGCCTTATAGGGTTTTGTGTGTTGTGTGTAGCTATGTGGCAAACCCCAAAGACTACGGCTGACGTAATGCTTCAAGTTTGGGTATTAGAGCGCTAAGATATTTGGGGCAAAGCTATGACATAATGCTGTGAGTAACCAGGCTTTTATCCTTAAATCTGCTTCATTCTTTGGCAGAAAAACAGATTCCTCCACTGAATCTTTTTTCCACAAATCCATAGTCCAGCCTTCTCGCAGAGGGAAGCTCAAATGTCACTTGGAGACCTATTGTCCTGTCTAAACCCACTTCATGCTCCCCATTTCTCCTCCCTCCCTTTGTCATTCTGCCCCCTTGTCTTTTTCTCTTTTTCCCACCACCCTCCCCCACTTCTTTTACCACCACACACATATACACACCCACACATACACATACACACACTCATGTACAGCCCTCTACCACTTGCTGAGTTGTTCTCTTGCAGTCTGAGTGACAGGAGCAGCCTTGCACTGACCTGAGGCTGAACTGTTTTAGGGGTCAGAGGTCAGCTTCCTTATCTGGGAAGGAATGCTGCACTGCCTAGACGGTCAGGTCTCAGATAGCATGAAAACAGAAGATGGTCTTACATATACACATTTTTAACTGCTGAAGACAAAATGAAGACTCTTAAGTGTGTACATTTTAATGACTAATGCAGCATTTTGGTAACTAAGAATTAAATGAAAGGGTTGATATCATTCACGTGCTTCAATGGTAGCTCAGCTTTATGTATAGACTGGAAGCAGGTGGAAATAAAAAGCCTGGTTTAGCACCTTCCTGCAGTCTGGAGTCTTTTACACTGAACCTGACCATGCTTATATAATGCCAGCGTTCCAGAAGCAGAAGTGTTGTGACAGGCATGGCATGTATCACAACAGCATGGACATCTAGTGTGATGTCTTACATACATTGCAGCCACACTCTCCAAAACAAAACAGTTTCATAACATGACGATGACAGCCATTTGTTTTCTGTTATTTTCCCACTGTCTTCCAAGTTTGTAGACGTTTTCCAATGCTGTTCCTCTTGGGCTTTGCTGCTAATGGCTGCTAGCTGCTTTTAAAAGCCCTTTCTGCTTGTTTCTAGTCTTCATGCTTAGCTAAGCTCACCTGCTACCGGCTGTAGCTACGTATTTATCATACAGACATAAGGGTGATGTCAGTGTTAGTCTCGCCAAGAACACAAATACATAATTTTCCTTTATGGAAGATGTCTTACTAACTAATGGCTAACTTTTCCTTAAAACAGAATATACATTGACTTAAAAAAAAAAATTAGAGATGTGTAAGTAGGTGCAGTTATAGTTGAGTTTAGGCTTGCAAGAACATCTGTGTGAACTGTGGAGCTAAAGAGCACAGTCAAAACAGTCTAAACATACACACAGAAGACACAGTGACCTTGTATTTGTTTGCAGAGCTGTGAGCTCAGCAGCGGTTCACTGTCAGGCCTGGAATACATATCAGAGTGAAGCTGTCCTAAGTCTTCCAAACACAGATGCTTTCCACTGTTACTCACAAGACCTGGTATTTGCCTGAGTGTGTGTGTGTGTGTGTGTGTGTGTGTGTGTGTGTGTGTGTGTGTGTGTGTGTGTGAACAGTGGGTTCCTGTATCCAAGCAGGGAGTGAGGTATCAGCCAGTGAAAAGCTTCCATTGTGCAATAAAAAGGAGAGCACTTAGCAAGGAATGGAGGAAAACAGAAGAAAGGAGAAAGAACTATTAATAAATGAAGAGGTGTCTCATTTAAAGGACCTGTTCTTTAAGCATTTTTAAAATTTAAATACAACAGGGAGACTTAAATAGAGACTTTAATCAGGGTAAAGCAAAGGGAATTCATTAACATGCAACAACATACAAACATTTATACACATCTTAGTTAAGCACGAAACAATTTCTGACCACAAGAGGCTGCAATTTGGAAAAGGGAGAAGGAGGAAGCTCTTTGTTAGCACAGATAATTAAATTCATCCCCCTCTGCTAATATAGATTTTCATGAAAGATTTGAGGGCTAAAAAACAAGCACCCTGTCGTCCACAGCCAAGGCTGAATCACCCTCCAGGTCTGCAAATGAATGGCTGCAGTGCAGAGTGTGGGAGAAAATGTCTTTGTCAATGAGGGGTTTTCAGCAGAGGAAATTGCTTGGTGAATTTGAAGAAAAACACAAATTAGCCCAATTGTGTTCCTCCCAATCTAATTTGGATGGTGACGACGCTGGCGTTCAAGGCCAGCAGTAAATGAGGGCGGTGGTTAGGACTGTCACTCATCCTCTCTCTCCTCAGCACTCTCTTCCTTTTCCCACATGCATCTTAAAATGTTAATGTAATGGATCTGGCAATTTAAGATGTCATCATCATGTGGAAACAGGCGTTTGGATAATTTGCCATTTCAGGATGGAAAGATTTGTAAGAAGCTTGAGTGGGGAAATCACCCGGTGACGCACACAACAGGTTACTATAATGTCTAATTTATGACAATTTGAGTTAAGGAGCCAGTCAAAAGAACTAAAAGGCTTGTGAGAGACATGGATGGCTTATTTTCCATTCAGATTTGAAAAGTAACACGTGTAAGAGGAGCAAAAAGAAAATCTAGAAAATGTGATTTCACTGTTCCCTACATTAAAGAGGCTCTATAATTCATTTACTTCAAATGAAAATGGAAGATTTCGAGTTTGACATGATAGCACATAAAATGTAAAAATGACAAATGTAAGGTAGAGGACTAAAACAAAACTGTTTTAAAAAAACCGGAGAGGCAGGAGAGTGTATTTACTGCCCATCACACAACTCTCACACCTCCACCTTACAGCGACGCATGTCACACCTTTGTAAATGGGTTACGGGCCTCCATGACGACTGTTTAATCACACACAGCTCAACCCAAACACACACATAAACACACAACATAAACATTCTGCATAACAGATGAAGTTTATGCAAAGACAGGAAGTTGTGTTGTCAGGCAGGTGTGAATGCAGAGATGACGTCCTACATGCTAATTCAGCTGAAGACCAGAGAAAACTTTTAACAGATGGCGTTTGCTGAGATGTTTCCTCACCTCTCATTCATGTTATTTGCTAAAGCTGGTTTCATTTGTGCATCCTGACAATGCCCTCTGCCAACTCCAGTTACACAGTTTGAAGGAGAGTATATCAAAGGTGTAGTTAAATAATCAACTAGTTGACCAAAGAAACTTATTTCGGAACTATTTTGATAGTACCTTTAATCATTTTTAAAGCATAGGCACTGTCAGTTGAGGTTTAGCAGCTTTTCTCTGTTTTCTATCATTTTAAACTTAATATCTTTCAGTTTGGATCTTGATTGGAAAATTTGTGCCCTTGGGGTGATGTATCAATTATTAAAAAAAAAAATCAGCAGATTAATTGATTACTGAAAAATTGATCATTTTTGCTGCAGCTCAGTGTGACTGACCAATTGTCAATCAATTAAATGACATGAGCAATGCAATCCACTCCAATGTTTTTACAATTCAAATAAAAGGGTGGAACAAGCAAATTTAGATTTAACTCCATGTTATAACTTGCATCTATGATTGAACATCTCCAGCAGCTGGTTGAAGTAGTGGGTTTGTGTCAGTCACTAATATTACGATGCTTAGTTTGTCCTTCAGGGTTGATGAGCTTATCAGAGGCAGTGCATGAAATGTTTGGTTTTTTTTTTAAATCACTGCAGCATATGTTCTTGGTTCTGCCTCATATATTTAAACAACTTTCAACTCAGATCAGTGGACCTCAAATGAAAAAGCAAAAACTCGTGCTGTTTAGGGCCTAGCTGTTGCTAATTCTGTTACAGTAGTTGAAAAACCTTATTAAATTTTGATTGGGCTAATGAAGCTAATGACATTTTCACATATTAAATCAACAAGTTATGACCACTGGCTGAACCTTGATTATCTCCAGTTTATCTCCTCTTTAAGTTAATTAACCTGAGGTTCCTCCACTGTAGGAAAGTACTTTTTGATTTTAGGTTTGGCAGGTTAAACCCCTGCACGTCTCCAGCACACAGCACTCCGGCAGAGTGTGTGTGTGTGTGGTCTTGTATTTGCAAACTGAGCTGTAAAGTTAGTGATGATGCTGATGCTGTTTGTTTGCTCAGTGCTCTGAAGCACAACGTTCCCATGTCTGTTCCTCCTGAACCTTAACACAACCCCCAGTTTTCTGTTTTCTCAGCCCCCCCACCTCAATAAGAGAGGCCAACAGCTCACAGTGCTCAGCTGACCTGCTGCCTCTGATGGACAAACAGCTGTTTTGTGGAGTAAAAACACTGACAGTGTGTGAGGCTGTAAAGCTTGTATGTCCGATATGCATGTACACACACATGTGCCTGCACTGTAACACATATATGAGATTAATGCAATGAACTGAAGTGCTCAAGTGTGTTCATCTTGACTCCCCAGGCTAAATTTCAAGCACACAAACACACACACACACTCAAGGAGCAACGCCAGATCCAACCGTCTATGTGCCAGTGTGTGTGCAGGCAGTGCCAAGTGCGTCTTGCAGGCTCTTGTGTGGAGTGGGATTATGTTAATTTGTCCTTGGTGGAGGCACTGTCACCAACGCCTGCACACGATTGTCAGGAGAGACAGACAGTGGGAGAGAGACAGGGGGAGAGAGAGAGAGAGAGAGAGAGAGGAAGGAGGCAAGGAGTTCAGAAAACAGGAGGGGGAGAGGTGAAGCTGTAATAAGCCATTTGGAGAGTTAAGAACTGAATACGTTGCAGAGAGATTTTGGTGGGAGAAACGGAGAGGCCTGAGGCTGATGGAGAGAACTGGAGATGGAAAGAGATGAGGGGAAATTGGGGATAATGAGGAAGAGAGAGTGAGACAAGTGAGTGCTGAATCAGATGGGTAAAGGCAGCATGGGAATGTGAGGAAGAGAAATGTGAAAAGTTGATGTATAGAGGAGAAAGTGAAAAGGGGAAATAATGGGGAAGAGGTAGATCAGACAGGAAAGGATGAGGGTTACACTAGCAGCACCTCTCCATGCTCACCACATTCTCATTCTTGTTTTTGTGAAAGTAGAGGTACAATATATTGGGAAGGAGAGAGAGAGGAAAATGAGGTGCCTGGGCCATCAGACACCACTTTTTTAACCCTCCAACCTTAGATTTTTGTTCAATATGATGTTAAAGATCACTGTATGATTAAAAATAAGAAAGAGTGTGAAAAATACTGCACTATATTAAATGATGTCAGTCTTTCCCAATAACCAAAGACACATGAACGCCTCACATCACTTTTAAGGTACTTAGGCCTAAAAATAATGAATATTGTGTCATGTCGTCAGTGCGCTGTGCTTTCAAGCTACACAACAACTCCGCAAATATGCAGTTGTCTGAAGTTGTCCAATGATAGGAACTCTCATAAGTAGTAAACATAGGAAAACTTTGCTGTAACGATTTATGGGCCAAATAGGTTTTAAAACTTTCTCTGATAGCTCACATCATGTAAAACTGTTTTACTAAACCTTCCCAATCCTTCTGCCCATCAGACCTACAGATTACTGTTGTGCAGCAGCACTGCAGTGTTTAGCCTGACACTGTGTGTCTGACAGACTGAAAACTTCTTGCAGAGAGTGTCTAAACAACTCTGAAAAGACCTGTATAAGCCTCAGAAACCTGGATCCTGATGCATTTAAATTATGTGCAAAAAGCACTACAGAGAACTGAACTCCTTCCTTTTCATTAGAAACAGTTCTGACTCACTCATTTGTTATTTACACTACAGTCTGATGTGTTTACCTGCTTTTAGCACAGATGGGGCATCTTTGTTGGGACGGGTGTGTGTGAGTGTGTGTGAAGTGCCGCCAAAGATGAGGCTATGCTGAGATAGGAAGTCCGAACTGGGAAGAGGCTACGTGGAAGTGACTCTGGATTCGTGTCATTGTAGGATTCTTGCAGATTCAAGTGTGCATGAATCAAACATTTACTGTTCTTCCTAGAAGTCCTGTATTAGAGGATCCTCTTTGTATATATGAGTATTGGAGTGGGCACTGGTTATTCTCTGACACAACAGCGCCATCTGCTTGTGAATATTGGTAATGTCATTGTCAATGTGATCCCTTCTTAGATATTTTTACACATTTTTTTTTATCCATCACTTCAGCTGACTCCACACTTTGCATCAGCCCTTGTTGGGATGACACTGAACCTCTAACTGCAACTTAAGAGGAAACTGCTGCTATTAATACACTTGCACCCATGATGTTTGGCACTTTCATTAAGTGTCTGAGGTAACTGTACTTCTATTTGTGCATGCAGCCAGCTCATGCTGACAGGACGCGGTGTTGTGTGATGATGCATGATGCTAAATTATGAGCACCTGGGTTTTAAGTGCCATAACCAGAACCAGATCCACCCTGCTGAAGAGTCTTTTTTAGGCAGACAATGAATCAGCCTTTCCCTGACCTCTGATTCAACTGTGACACCACAGAATAGGTTATCAGGAAGGTCACAAAAAAGTAACCTTATTTTGTCAATCTCCCGTTGCAGGCCCAAAAGAATGAGAGGGAATCCATCAGGCAGAAGTTGGCACTGGGCAGTTTCTTTGACGATGGGCCCGGCATTTACACCAGCTGCAGCAAGAGCGGCAAACCCAGCCTGTCCTCACGGTAAGCTCTCCGAAACACTCCATGTAACACATCACTTTTAATCATTGTCTCTTATTCTGTAGTAATTTTGTTATCACATTTTTTTTTTTTAATACTGGAAAGGGGATTCTACGTAAAGATGAGAGCAACGGTTTAGTGAGGCTCTAAAAAAAAAACAGGAAGGGCAGAAATCTGAAAGTGTAGATTTACTGTCATGAATACCAATAAAGAAAGAACAAATGAAGTGAGAGAATGACAGGAAGCAGAGAGGATTTGTGTTGTGTAAATGAGCCACACACAGTCACCCCTTGTGGCTCTCACTTCCCAAAAGACACTTACATGTGCACAAACACGCACACACACACACTACCACCTCCTACACTGTACCTTACTGGAACTAGATGTTCTGTAAACACTTGCTCTTTGTTTTCTTGTTATTGGAATCACGTGTATTCTCAATATTGCTGCAGCAGATGAATGACTGGTTGTGATGGTTAAATGCCTCATTGATTTTAACGGGGGAAAAGGGAGATGACAGTGCTTTGTGGATATAATTGTCTGAGGTGGCAAAGTCATACAGCCACCTTTGTATTAAAGCCCAACTGATTCTGGATTTTTTTGAGGTTGATATTTTTTTAGTGAATTATCAGATAAGGAAACATTAACCAATATCCCTCTTACAATTTTTTAAAGGATTCCTTTAAGTTCCTCCTCATAGAATAGTGGGAAAAAATGCTTGCACACATGATTCCAACCCACAAAATGTATTCAAACAGACAATGCTTTGATCTGATGTCAGTCAGTTCGAAATGTTTGTGGCTTGGAGTCACAATCCCACTGCTTTTAAGTAGCCACACACTGCAGTGATTTGTATCCAGTCACACCTCTACAATTGCACAGAAATCTGGATTTCTACTAAGGGACAAATTTTATAGTTCAACGATAAAGTTTTCAAGACTTTTATTTTAGAGAACATGTGCGTGATGACACTCTGTAAATTATTTGAAACATGTTTCTGAGATTTTGCACTGCAAAGAGAAAGATATTACAGGCTGTATACTGTTGAAGCATCACACTGTTTAAGCTGTGAGTTGTCAGCAAAGTTAGAAAGCAACCTTACAATCCTTTTGAGTAAATTCCAGTCACAATGGGGTTTGTGATGCTGCCTCTCCTGAAAAATCAAATCGACAGCTCTGGTTCTATTTTAATCAGGACTGATTGGACCTATGCCGTGTAACCAATCAGCCCTGTTTGTAATTACTGCATTGAATAAGCATATTATTGATCCACAGTGGGGCGGATCTACATGTACTGATATTCTGCTCCTCAGTGGCATGAAAACAGCCCCGCCAGTCCCTGGCAGATTGAATGAAGCCTACCAGAGGCATCCTGGATCGATCCATATGGGAGAGAAGAGGGGATGAGATTAAAAACACCAGCTCCCTTCAATTCCATCCTCAGTTGAAACTTTGCACTGGTGAAGAAGGCAGCCTGTGTTCACTGTTAGCGCTCTCACTCTTTGACACATGGTGTAGTGCACACAAAAACGATGTGCACACTCACAGCTCTCTAAATCCCTTATTGAGGCAAAGCGCTTTGTTGAACTCATTATAGGTCATTCGTATTAGCAGCAGCACTGTTGACATTGCTGTCTGTTTTGGCCCCGGTCCGAGTCAATTACTGCATAAAGAGCCAACATTGAACTGACTTGACTCTTATCTGCACTTAGGGCTAATATTAACATGCCTCTTTCTCTATCTGTGTCTCCCTGCAGGCTGCAGAGTGGGATGAACCTACAGATCTGTTTTGTCAACGACAGCGGCAGCGACAAGGACAGTGATGCAGATGACAGCAAGACGGAGACCAGTCTGGACACACCTCTGTCCCCCATGGTACACACTTACGCCCTCGTGTGCACTTAGAAGCCAAGTTATTTCAGTATTTCTCTAGAATTTGAAAATGAAAACAAGAATTCGGACACTTAAAACACTAAGAAACGTGTTTTACAGGATTAACAATGAAAGTGTCAGAGTGTAAAGATCTGACTGTGTGAAAGCAAGATTGAGACAGAATAAGAGTGAAAGCGGTGGAGCAGGGGGAGAAATTCATTATGAACCAGAGGGATAACTGACATTTTAGTTGCTTTATGAATGCCTTTTCTCACACATTCTGGCCCGTTAACCAATTCATGGGGAGCAAACGAGAGGCGAATTGGAATACGCTTGCCGTGGCCATGGATGACTGGCCACATTAACCTCCTGTCAGCGTGAGACACATTTATGGGAGAGAGAGAGAGAGAGAGAGAAATAGACAAATATCATCTCTACATGATCGTTCTCATTCTCCTCGCATCCCATTTGATGTTCAATGACGTTCCTGTCACTGTGGAAGAAAATCTACATATCAAAATGCCAATAATGCATAGACGTTAACAATCTGACCTGGTCTCTTTTATCTCTTCCTCTTTCCTTTCTCTATTCCAACCCCCTTTCTCCTACCTTTAACATACATTCTTTTCCCCCTCATTTCTTATTCTTCTCACTTCCTCCCTCTCATTTATTCCTCCTCCTCCTCCTTCGTCCTCCGTCCATCACATCCCCCCCTGCAGTCCAAGCAGAGTTCGTCCTACTCGGACAGGGACACCACAGAGGATGACTCTGAGTCTCTGGAGGACATGGACTTCCTGAGTCGACAGAAGAAGCTGCAGGCGGAGGCGAAGCTGGCCCTGGCTATGGCCAAGCCCATGGCCAAGATGCAGGTGGAGGTGGAGAAACAGAATCGCAAGAAGTCACCAGTGGCCGACCTGGTCAGTACCTAAATAACACAATAAGGCTGCTTTCAATTGTATACTTTTACTTCAATGATGGTTTTTTTTTAACAAAATGGGGGAAAACCTGGCTAATTTTCCGTATAACTCCAATATTTTGTTGACACAACAAAATTCCTGTAAATGAAGATTTATGCTGATTTTTAAAACAAAAAATGGAAGAGTTACGCCAAATGCAAAGGAATACTTGCTGTTTCAAGATTTTGGTTTTACTTTTATATTAACAATAAAAGGGGTTTCTTGTCGCGATGAACTCACATGGAGTTATGGCGTGACTCTGTTGTTCCCCTCAGACCTGCTGAGCTATAAAACATCATTCGGCTCATTGTTCAAGTTTTTTCAGCCCAAGGCTTTATTGTTGTGGTTCACTCACATCAATAAAAATATCAGCACCTCAATCAAGCAGCTGTTTTCAGTAAAACACTCTAGAGAAAACCTGCTGTCTGCTCCCTGACCACCACCAAACCGCAGACGGACACAGTTAATGAATAGCTGTTGAGGAAAGTTGAGACATTTTTCTCAAGAGTCCATGGAGCAGAGTGAGACCATTGAACTGTCGTTCTCCTAGTGGTCAGAAAATTGACTCAAAGAGAGTTCTTTGGTTTTTCCATATCTGCTGAATGTTCACCATTTTGATTAAAAGTTGAAAATATTTTCCTGGCTTGTTTACAGTGGGTTTAATTCTCAAAAAAATCATAAAATAATAAAAAATTAGGCTTCAAACTCATCATGTTGAACCAAATAACAGCTGATTGTGTGATGATGATGATTATTATGATGAACATGTGATGATTTCACTGGTCTACACAGTTTGTAACACTGACTCTTAACACACACATCAACACCCAACGCTCCCATTATCAAATACACAGCCTCAGTTCCTCAAAAACATTTAGATCCCAAGGTAGATCGTATATTTGCTATTGGAAAAGACTTCTGATTGGTTATTTTAGTGTTTTGTACATTGAGAAAAAGTTGTAAAATCAGTAATTGCTGTCTTTGAAAACTGTTGTTACGTCACCCCTCTACTTAAAGCCGAACAAAAGGTTTAAAAAAGCAGTTATGCCACCTTTTTTGTAATGACCAATCACATATTGATAAACTGTTTCACTTGTGATGATGAATTGGAAAAAAAAAATTTTAATTTAATATCCTTTAAGATTGTAACTAAATTACCTTCTATCAGCAACATGGCAGAACTTAACACTGATGTTTTTATGACCTTTGCCAGTAATGGAAAAAAATAATTATTAAATAAAATTCTACTTATTACCATAAAGATGAGTAAGAAGAGCCTCGTGAGCAATGTCATTTGCTTTTTACAATTTGATATGGTCAGCATTTGTCATCTGACTTAGACCGATTAACCTTTTGACACATGTTCATCAGTTCCGTCAGTCAAATTATGTGACAGTCGATGTGTGGTTTGTTACAGTAAGAAATGAGTTTTATTTGGGTGCTGGGTCACACTTGGGATGATGTCACAGCCCCAGGTGACAGGAAGAGGAATTTACTCGCAATTCCTCTTCCCACTATTTAGAGAAAAAAAGGTGACGACAACCCTGCTCATCATTATTTCATCCCATTTTTTATCTGCCTCACTGCTTCTTAAGGAGCACACACACACGCAAACACACTCACACTGCTAGACTTACACACACTTACTATATTTCCACCCGGACTTGCAGGCAGAACCACTTTACTTATTCAGAGAAAGGAAGGGCAGCTCAGCAAGGCCCATCTATAATTCATACGCCGGAAAGCATTGACTTCAGTGTTTAGGGATGTAGCAGTGCTCAGCAGTCAGAAGACATCACTGTCACACCCGATCTGGACACACAGTGAATATTAAAATGTATTAAGGTTACAGCGGCCTGCCATGTCCAAAACATCAGATATCTCCTAAGTTATATGCGCTAAATGCTTCCCTACAACAGTGATCCATAACCAGTGGGTACTTCTTCAGTTGCTTTGGGTACATGAAAGGATTGAGGAGTGGCTAACTAATAAAAAAAAAAAAGACTTTATGATTTGCATGAAATATAGGACTACAAATTCATGTGATGCTATGCTCTTTAACGTTCATATACCTCAGTCAACAAGTGTTGCCACAGAAATTAAATGAAAACTAGTCGTTAAAATAAGGACTTGAAATAGTTAGACAAAAACAATGAACAAATGGTTCCAATATTCAGCTGAAAGAGGATAACCAGTTGAAAAAGATAGGCAAAGTTAAGCTAAACAGTTGAAAAAATTAGCAAAATGTAGTTAATAAACAGTTAAACAATGTAGTCAAAGGTAAGGGCTTAACGGTTGAAATAAAGAGCTAAAAGCAGACTTATTGTTGGGATTTAAACAGAAAGGACCCAAAAGCAAGAACATTAAACTCAAAGAGTGACTGACTCAAAGCAACTTCATTAAAAAAAGCTGATAATAAAACAAAAGCCACCAGAGAAAGAGGAGCAAAAACAAAACCAAAACCTAAGAAATTTCAAACAATTAAAATAAAACCGTTAACAGATGTGGTAAATGAAGTGGTGAGGCATGTGGTAAATATGGCAAGACACAGACAAGGATGGAAAACCAAGTAGCAGAACCAAGACAAAGTCAGGAAAGGACAACAGATGAACTGAAAAAGATGAAGGGGAAACACAGGCTATTTACAGGAGCGATAAAACACAGGTGGGGTAATCAGCACAGGTGCAACACATCAGAGCAGGGCAGGTGATCACAGAAGAGAGAAACTTGATGGGACCTGGGAAAACGAAATACACAAGATAAGGGTTAACATAATAAAACAGTAAGTACAAGACAATAAACACTTTGATAAATACATGGACACTAAACAAACAGAATAACATGCGACACTGATGGAATCACAGTTAGAGAAAAAAGCTAATAGCTAATTAGCTAATAGCAATGGATAAACATTTCAATCATTAGCTAAAAGTAATTAATGACTAGTTGAAATTCTAAGCTAAAAGATGTCCGAATTATTAGTTAAAATAAAAAGTGAGAAAAAATGTTTCAATTAAATTTCTTAAGAATAATATTTGTAACAATCCACTGTTTATGTAGTATTCCTTAACATTATAATTAGTACAAAAGGAATAAATTTGGAACAATAGCAAGTAGTTTCAGTTAGAGTGTACTTCAGTTTCTCTGATAAAGATGTGGGGGTTTTTTATGTTGCCAGTTTGTTCAATTCATTTCCAACTAAACTAGTTTGTCCTTAAATGATTGTCAAGGGAAAGGAATCGAAATTTGCCAGCACAGTAAACCTGGATCCAAATGCCTTTTGGGTTTTTTTTTAAATCTCCACAAACATATCAGTGAGGGAAAATAAAGCAAGGGGAGAGATTTAGATTCTGATGTAAGAACCTAAATTCTCTCACTCAACTTTATTCAATGTTATATTTAGTTCCTCGATCTGATTTAAGTCATCACTGGAGGTTTTTGCTGGTATTAAACACTCAGACAGTAATTTGGAATTAGTAGTATGATCAGTCAGCCACAGAAACTCACACTGTGGTCGGCAGTAACACTCTACAAAACCTTTCCCATCACCCACTTGACTATGACATCACATTTCTCTGTGTCACCGCCTTGTGTGCGCCCAATAGTCCGAAACTGAAACTGACACATGGCAGCCTCAAGTACTATTGCATCAGCGCCAAAGTGAAAGTGAAAGATGGGTGCGAAACTAGCAAGGAGAGCCAGCCAGACACCGACGCAGGCAAACACTTAAAGTGTGGCACATGCAAAGAGAAAGCACACACATTTTCTCACCTACTGTTTGTCAAGACTGGAGATGAAGTGGGAGGGAAAAAGAAATGGGTGTTGGAGAGAAAGAGAAAGAATGTAGAGGGTAGGAATGTTGACACAGGGAAGTCTGGTAAATGAAAACTAAATCATCTACGAAAAGCACAGCTGATGCTTTGTGAGTTTATGTGTGTGGTTGCTACACTGTGAGGTTGAGTAAGAACATGGAGGAACTGCTTGTTGCAACAGGATTCATTAACACATAAACATAGCCAGCAAGAGCATTAAAGAAATTATAATTCAGTTTTCACAGCATATTTAAGGTATTGCTCGAAGGTAAAGCCACTGCTTAGAGACGTTTTTGCTCAGGTTTCCTCAATAGAATTTCCGATATGGAAGCTTTTCATTTTCACTTATAGGGAGAATGAGTGTAATTTCTCGCCCTTTGTTGTCACGCCATCTAAGTCTCTGGTTACGTAACTGATGTTTTCACTACTCTACACGAGTAGGATTTAGCAACAATTATAAAAACCTGGGAATTTTAAAAGTTCCTGTGAAAAAAGAAATCAAATTGTTGATGAGATATAAACTTAAAACGAACTAGCTTGCTATATTCTGTAGTTTACATTGCAGCGTAAAAGCACCTAGTGGGAAAAGTGTCACTGCTGGCCTCTGCTTGAGTTCATCTGCTGTTTGTTTATGACCAAAACAGCAATGCCGGGTTGGAATCCCCCAAATTTACAGTATCGCTACGTAGAGCTGTGAACACCTCAGAGAAAGGGTGATATTCCCTTTTGTGGCATTATTAGAAGAAAAAAACTAAGAGACTCAAAAGCAGTATTTTCTCCAGAAACAGCACCTAAAAATATCTAATTGCTTAAGTCCAGGCAGCCGAATAAGGTTTCACACACTGTCAGTCAATCGATACTTTCATTGACTGATTTGATTCAGTCGACTGCTCTTGTTCATCAGAAAATTCATGCCACTGTGGCATTTTGTCAAGTTTAAGCAAATTTAGTGGTACAACTAGAAATTTTATTTAAAACCTGTGTGTATTTTTTCAGGTAATTAATGATATATTCAGTAATAAAAAGTCCGACAACAGAGAGAAATGCCGGTTTCAAGGTCAAGAGAGAGAATAACAGACACATTGAGACTCTTATGTCTGCGAATATGTGGCAGTTTTGCTGAGTTAAAAGACTGATAATAGATTGATTATTATAATATCTGATCATTCTGATTATTTCATAATGTGTCCATTGATTTCTGATTGAAAATAGGTCCATGAGGTTACAGTTGTGTACAGTATGTTTTTTTGTTACAAGAGTTAAATAACTTGGAACAAATATCTTAAAGTGAATTCCATTTAAATATCTGAAAAATTACTCTTACAACAAAGTCTTTGTAGCTGAACCACGTTTTTATCCATCTCAACCTTAAGACAGATGAAGCGTGATGTCTAATGTTGCTCTTCTGTGCCTGTTTGTCTCTTTGTGTGTTTTTCTGTAGCTTCCACACATGCCTCATATCAGTGAGTGTCTAATGAAAAGAAGCCTGAAGCCCACAGACCTGAGAGACATGACTCTGGGACAGCTCCAGGTTATAGTCAACGACCTGCACTCCCAGATTGAAAGTGAGTTTGCCACACACACACACATTCACACTCTCATTTACAGTACAAAGTCACATGTACACAGAGTCATTGACCTCTTTTTTTTTCAACTGCAGGAATGAGTAAAAAATGAAATGGGGAAAAACATGCACATACATATTGACCCTTTACAGTGGATGTGAAAGTACTTCTATATAAGTTAGTCAGTTCAAAGAAATGTACCAGCTAACAGCTTCCCCTGAGCATTTACTGTTACCAAATTGTACACATCATTGATCGTGGTACTTGAAGATGAATAATCTCTAATCGTACATAAAACAGCTCCAGAAATCCCCAAATTCTTTCAGCTGGTTTACTTGCAGAACAGACTTTCCCCACATAATCTATAATGTCACTGCTTCATATTGTCTTACAAAGCTAAGTGAACAATAGCTGAAACATGTGATGCAAAAACAACCACAACCGCTAAAATGTGGTCTGACTGCTCATTATGTTTTCGATGGCTTTGTGAGGTCATTTTATGAACCTAGAGGGGGACGTTTTTTGCAGTTAACTACTGTACAGTATTTAATGTAGATTTATTATCTATGGAATAATAAATGGAATTATTTATGTACCTCTAATATGATCTGAACCAATTCCTGCTTTGCCTTAGTGAGACATTTGTCCCCTTACCCCTAAACCTAAAAAAAATATATCATCCCTCATATTATGTGCACCTCTAGGTCTGAATGAGGAGCTTGTACAGTTGCTGCTGATTCGGGATGAACTACACATGGAGCAAGATGCCATGCTGGTTGACATAGAGGACCTCACCAGGTGACAAAACACTCAATGAGAAACTGATACACTGCTTTTACCACTATTATTTTACTCATTTGATTTATTAAAGAAAAAGTCACGGTATGAAAGAGACTTTATCATTTTTTATTGTCAAGAAAACAAATTAACTCTTTGATATATCTCTAATATATTTATATATCTATAATCTATAATAGCATCTCAGCCCTCTGGTGCTTTCTAATTTTTCTAGTTTGTCCTTAGCTCTCAGTATTAAGCCTGTTTGTTCACACTGAGGACGTAAAGCGTGAAATATAAAGTAAAATTTATGTTGTAAGTTTCTTAAATAGCTGGACACTGTAGCTTTTGTAAGCACTTTAACAATGAATCATTGCAAAGGTGTGATGCTGCAGGAACGCCACATCGATATAAACCAAGCCAACCCAATACTTCTTATATAGATCAGTTCACCTTGGGGTTTGGTCTGAGATTTGTTGACATGAATGAATGAATGAATGAATGAATGAATGAATGAATGAATGAATGAATAAATAAATAAATAAATAAATAAATAAATAAAGGCAGAAAGAAAGAAAGAAAGAAAGAAAGAAAGACTGAACTTTAAAGTGACTGTTTGTTCATTTTCTCTCTCCAGGCATGCTGAGAGCCAGCAAAAACATTTGGCTGAGAGGACCCTATCCAAATAAGATGCCCGTCCCTGCTTCCCTCTTCTCCCCCTCTGCCAAGCTAAGCTCCCGCTCCAAACCAGACTTTTCCCTTCTGGCCATTCCACCTCTGCCCCGTGTCGATCCGAATCCTGCCCGCTTGTCCCGAGTATTTTGCTCCTCGCTGCTCCCCCTATCTTCCCTGTGTCTACCTTCCTTCCTTCCAACCCACTGACTCCAATGGTAGCAGCAGCAGCACAGAAGATGGCCACCCTCTTTCATTTGCTTCTGTGGTTTTTTCTCCCAGTGCTAAGGACGGAGAAGCACTTCCTGCCTCCTGGGAGAAGAGGAAACTGATTGTGTGTTGTCATGGATTCTGTCCCCAGCTTCCTGTGCAGTGATCGGCCTTGCTTTGCGATTGTTTCTTTTTAACTTTCTACATTCGCCACTAAATTATAACTGTCAAATGCAAAAATTGTGGGAAAAAAAAAGAAATAATAGTGAAAAATTTAGTAGAAAGTCAGTCATGAGAAAAAAGAAACAACATTGTATAAAAAAATACAGATGGAAACTAACTTCTTCAGACCATTTTAAGTTGGACAGTAATTTAAAGTATTTCAAAGTCAGCCTGTTTTTATTCTGCACAAATGGTAGTTTTCAACTGAGAAATGTTTATTTGAAGGTGCTAAAAGAGTGTAAAGGAAACATGCCTGCCTTGTAGTGGAGTCGTAGCTTTTGGTAATACGTTCACTCTAATTGCTCTTCAACATTTTGTGAATGTTGATTTTCTGACACGAGTCATTTTAAATGAATAAGTGTGTTAATATCGTTTTCATCCTATTGTAATCAGAAACTTTATTTGAGGGAAGAAATGTTTATGTACAGATATGTAAAATAAAGAATAAACTTTGTTTCATATATGTTGGCTTCTTGTGGAATATGTTGGCTGCAAGTCAGCCGGATGAATTTTCTCTTTTAAATGATCTTCCTCTTTCTAATGAGCACAGGAAGTGTAATCACAACTCGCAACTGCGGCAACAATGTATGAACATATTACACGTAGTATGACTCAGCTCCCTTTGTTTCGGTCTTGCCTCATCATAACACTATTTGTCTCTCACTCTTTCACCAGGGGGCTGGCTTACTGAGATCATCTTCATGTGGACAACCCCTTTAAAGTCACTAAATCATTTTTCACATGAAAAATAACAATCTTGGACTTGTGGACTTGATGAATGGCCGCTTGTGGCTCAATTAGTAAACCCACAGATATGATTCTCTCTGATAAGTAATGAATAATGCTGTTATTTTGTTTATTTGAGATATGATAAATGTTTCTCTGAGGAAGTCCCCCCCCTCCTTGGTGGTCATCTCTATGATCACATACTGTTTTGAAAGAGTAGGGTTAAGTTTCACTCTTTGAAGGTTCTGTGGTAAAGCCAAAGGCCAGGAAACTCCTGTTGACCACTCACTGATCACGGCAGTTTCAGAGAGCACACTTCCTTTTAAAAGTGAGTTAAGTGCAGAAAATGGACCTTAGGCTGTAAAAACTGGGACTGGAGGGTTTTGGGAGAGGATGAGGTCATGTTTCCTGTGGCAATGAGAATTTTACACTATTCTCACTTTGAGTATTTTTGCACTTTTGTGGTGCTGATTAACAAACTTTTGAAAAACTGGACCATCTTACAGAAACTGTGCTCAAGACTGAAAGTCTAAAGTTGAACTTGACAGAGGTTGCAAAAAAAAAAAAATCTTAGCACAACCCCGTTACTGGCCGTTTTGGAAATTTCAACCATATCATGGAAGCTTCTTCAGTTATTAACTTTCTGGTGTTTTTTTGTTTGTTTTCTTTTTAAAATGTAGATTATTATACTTAAGTTTTAAAAGAATCTTGTGTTGGCCTAAAGTTTATACTGAAAGTTCATTCTAAAGCTAATGATTTATTTCCTTTCTGTTCATTAATACTCAACATTTGCAAACAAGCATAAAGTAATGATGTTTTTTTAAAATGTTTATATCATGTATTTATAAAGATATAGAAATGTTCCACATAGATTTTAAAAGAAACTAGAGATATAAAGAGAAAGTTCAGCCAAAAAATTGATCATTTTAAAGCAAATGCATACAAAAAATGCAAATATGAGCTCTCAAATGAGATTAAAATAGCATCATACCACATTTACATTGAGCAGTAATCAGATCCTTAGCGTAAATATTCATATCGTACTGTAAAAACACTTGTCTCTTCACTAGCAATGCATTCAAAATCTGAATTCACCAAAAGAGTCAGAGGTAGAAGGTCAGAAGCTGAACACTTGAAATGTAAAACGATTTTATTTGAAAAAAAAGTGTAGAATGGCTCCTAGTTATGCTTTTTAGACAAATGTATTCTTTTTATCATCAACAGTTTTAACTTTCTCATATAGCCCACTGATGGGTCTTTTAATCTAATATAAAGTACTGAGCATATTTTTTAAGTTTATAATATATTTCTATGTAAAATCAGCAAAGGAACTGTTACTGCAGATGCAGATGTTAAATAACTGTCACCTAGTGGAGTTAAATGTGCAATATTTCCCTCTGAAATGTGGCGAAGTGGAGTGGAATAATAAAGTAAGAGCCTATATGCTATAAATGGAAGTTTTTTTTACAAGAAATTAATCCCTGCCTGACTAGAGCATATTTGCGGGTGAGGAGTCAATAAAACCACCGCCCACCGGTGCTGAGCATAGGAAAAAACCCAACGAACCCTCCTCTGCACTGACGTTACAAAGGATCTAACTCTAGTCAGACAGGATGGACAGGGGTGACCTGTTAGAGGCGATATTCATCATGTAATAAATCACCACAAGTGAGTAAGTGCCACACGTACACCTGCAGCTCCGCGTGATGCAGATGAGTGCGCTGGGTTTACCCGCCCTTTCATTTACCGCCAAAGACTTGAGTGACTTTTAATGACATTACCTTTATTTTGCCACGAGTCCTATAACATAAACATGAAATGACTTCTCTGACCAAATTTCGCTTCAAGAACTTTTGAAAACGCTGCTGACAGCACGTGCACAGGTTGTTGGATATGAGTATAACAGCAAACTTTCCGCTGTGTCACCGTGATGTCGTTTTCCTCCTTACGACTTTAATTTGTAAAAAATAAATAAATAAACTTTCTAGATTTGAGCACATCGTTAAGGTTTCACGCACAGCCAGTATGAGTATTTGTGTAAATGTTACGAAAAGTGCACCTGTTTGGTTTGAAGTCTTTTTTAATGATACTTTGCTTTTTTCTTGCTCTGTTGTTCTGATGCAACAACAAGGCTTCTTCTCGTGCGCGGACAATGCCACTGACTGTGGTATGTATTTTTTTTTAAATGCCGTTTTCTACATATTTAGGCCAGATGCTTTTCGTACAGACTTCATTGTCATCCATATTAGTGTCGTTTTCACCTCACAGCAATATGTAGGTTAAATCTGCAGTAATCTGCACTTGGCTTTCGATTTAAGCCATTTACTCTGTGCAAGAGTGATCTCGTTGGTAGATATGATAATTTATCAGTCCTGCTCATACATTCAGGGTTAAGCTACAATGCATTAGTTGTAAAAAAAAAACAAAAAACAAACAAACAAAAAAAACCCTTATATAAAAGCTCATGAAAACAGCTCAATTACATCACTCTTATTTATTTCTTGTTTTCTCTGAAAAATATGAAACAAACATTTGAAGCAAACACTTCCCGCTTTTCGTTTGGCCGACAAGGAAATTACACATGACGTTTTAGTTTTCTTTTTGCTGGCGCTCCTGCAGGCCGGCGGAGGGAAACCCCCACTAGAGTATAGACCACATATAAAGCATCAGATAAGGAGGCAGCAACACAGTTATCCAAGCTCGACTGGAGATATCAATCTGATCGGAAATATGGCAATCTTTAACTTCTGTAAGTCAGCGAGCCCGTGTCACACATATAGCCTATTGAAATATCTCAGAAACTGTACTGTTGTTGAGCACCTTGTGTAGCTCCATGTGTTGATGTGTTTTTTTTTCTCCTCCTGCCGTGCAGACTTCGCCAGCTGTGTGCTGCTGCTGACCCTGAACTGGCGCACATCTACCGGACTCCCTGTGCGCACTTCTGGGGCAGAAAAGTGCAAAGAAAACTCGCTGCTCTTCAGGGAACTGCTGCTTAATGTCACAGAACTTCTCAAAAGTGTGAGTAAGATTTACTGGATCATATTTCAGTTTTAGTTCTGTATTTGATTTTTTCCCCTCCTTTTTTGTCTCTTATCCTGTCTCACACTTACGTACAGTTTCATTACAAATACTGTTTCGCCTTACAGGAGGTTTTGTGTTATGGCATCCCCTTTGACAACGCGGTGGTGAACATTAGAGAAGAGACAGTGCTGGCCTGTGCACCTAATCAGATTCAGGTAACATACATTAATTCCCAGCGATATAAATAACGAATATTTATTAAAAGCAAAGACCGACTTACATTCTAGCTCTCTTTTCTTTTGTGAAGGCAGATAGAAAACTAAATGATTCTTACATAATTTTACATTTCCCCAAATTTTTTTTGAATATATATCATGGAGATCGCATCAAGCCTCACGTCAAAAGTATTGTCAAACAAGACTCAAACGCACCTAATGTGAGCAGAATCATCTGTGAAAATGTTTAAACTGTTTTTTTACCCAACAGGACTCTGCTTGCATGATGCAAAGGAATTCACCCTTCAATGAGGTATGATTGACCTATTATTTCTTTTAAATGCTTTTTTAGGATTATCAGACATACTGTTTATTACACAAATCATAAATTAGAAATTCACTATTTATTGTATTTTAATAAAGCTTTGCATTTATTATTAACATAATATTTTACAAAATGTACATTATACACACTTATTCACTTATCCACTTATTTGTCTCACTTTCTCCCTTTTTCATAATGTAGACAGATGACTGATGTGTGGTTTTTCTTGTTCTTTTCTCGGCAGAGTGACTGTCTGAGGAACATTATGAAAGACTTGGCCCACTATGCTGCTGCTTTTCAGTCCTACCTTGAGTCCCCACTCACAAGGCATGACCAGGAAGTGGCACTCCTGAGCCCAACTCTGGGGATAATCGAGAGACTGAGGAAGGTGTGTTTATTATGCATGTGTGGGAGGCATAAATGACAAGTCGAGAAACAGAGTTGTGGATGAAACAGTGAAACAGTGAGAAAATCTCCTGGGAAATAACATTTGAAAGTTGCTTGACAAAATCTTCTTTTGTTTATACAGAACTGCTCCCTGATGCCGAATGGAGAGAGCGACTCTTCAGAGGTATTTTTTTCTATTCCTCCTTTTCTGTTTGTTCCCTATTTACTCCTTAACCTTTAGCCTTTTAAGGTAAAACTGATAGAAAAGACAAAAGAAAGAAAGTGTTTTTGTGAAACTAGCAGATAATTGTTGTGTAATCACATTGCTTCCCCCTTTGTGGTCTTCTAGGAAAGCACTGCTGAGATGTGGGGGGTCGACAGCTTCAGTAACAGGCAGAAGATGTGTGACATGATGAGAGGTTTCTACGCCCGAACCATCACCATCAACCGAGCTTTGGGCTACATCTCCTCAGGACACCACATGAAGTAAACAACCCTGCAATCTTATCATCATCACCATCAATTACCACAATATCTCACCTCCTTTAATCTGTCACATCTGAATAAGCCCGTCTGATCATTCACTACCATCGATGAAAACTACTGACCAAGTGGTGCTTTGCACTGCACATGCTGCACTTACTGCTCAGTCATAAGCTACTTGACCAGACTACAACCTCTTTACTCATTGAGAGCTGAACAGCAGTCAAATTATTGCTAAGGTTAGTGGTGGAGGCCATGTTGGTCCATTTAAATGTACGAATGTATTCCCATATTTGGGAGAATGTACCTATTTATTTGAGATCTATTTATTAGAGATCTATTTATAAAATTTATTTATTTATTTATTTATTTGATGGTCTATGATGTCATCAATTGTTATTTATGTTTTTATAAATAATATTTTGGTAGAGCTTCAGTTGAAGTGACTTACAAATGTAAGCAAATGCAAATAAATGAGATAAAAAAAAATTGCAACAAGTGGCTCTTTCTTTTATTATTTAGACAACAGTTGCTTTTATACAATTATTTCAAAATTCTTCCAATAGGCTCGAACGTGATCAGCCCAAGTGCAAAAGGGACGGACTGGATAGTGGTCAGTCTTTTAAGGAAGCAACCCTACTCTATGAATGTAAACATTACTATGTTAAATCAGCCTGGCAGACCGTTAAATATGACATTTTTGCAGCTTTTCCAAAATAGTGTCTCATTTTAAAAAAGGCAAAACAGTAACAAAGCCCTGACTAATGTGAGGGTGTTGAGAATATTTATCTGAAGTGTCTCAACAGGCAGTTTGTTGCAGGTAAAGTTTGTTTTTCAAACCATAAGCGCTCCGAGCTCTACAGCTATGTAATATTCATTGAGAAGTTGACTCATAAAAATAAATGACTGTTGCCAGACTGTAGCTGCACTCACACAGGTGGAATAATTAAATTCAGCCCTGAATCCAAATGCCTGCGATTTGTTTTTCTTCCACAGTGTACCCTTTTGTGATACACACAATTATATTACACAAACACAAGATGTGCGTTCCAGTCACAGGAGGGAAGGAATGGATTCATAATTCAAGTTTAAGAAGAAAAACATAACAATGCAACACAATCTAGTTTTACAGGTTTAGAGTTGTCAAATAAAACAAAAACAGGCAAAAACAGACTTAAAAAAATACATCACAAGTTTGAAAAAGTTGGTAAAAAAGATGATATTTACAAAGTCAGCACAAATAAAAAAATATAAAGCTCTTGAAAATCACGGGCGAGTGCATGTGATGCAGTGCCTAATTATTTTTTAAAAAGTCCACAAACGTAACATTTAAAAGTGAAACAAAATGCTCAGGTTGGATTTTTTTCCAAGTTTTTGCAGTTTCAACACTGCAGCACCTACATTTTCATCAGTTACTGGCTACATAATTAGCTACTAAATACCTCAATGACCTCTACAGCACTATCTCTATTGGTCATTTCTGAACCTGATAATATACCAGAGCAACAAATCTGGCAATACCAAAAAAAAGCTTCAGTTACAGCTTGTCTTTTCTGTATTAACTACAGAATGAAATAACCACATTTGAACTTAACAACGGGGAAAAAAACATCAGAAGTTAAAATAGTGGCCCTTTTCATGAAATGCAACAGTACTAAGGGGTGAAAATGGTTAAAGGTGAGAAACAAATTGAGAGAAGAGCTTATGTTTGGTCCACAGGTCGACTCTCTAGGTTGTTTTTCCTGAGGCTGATGATAATGTATCAGATATCCAACAGTCAATTTAGGTCAAATCTCTTTCACGTAGCTGCTTGATCTTGCTGCTTGTCCATCATGTCTGAAAAACATCACAACAAAAACAAAACAACATGTCAGCCAAATGTGCACATGTGTCCATTAGAGCTGTGACCATTTTAATTCTGATCAATTTCACATCTCCATTCAAATCATTCCATTAAAAAAAAAAAAAGTTTTACGCACGGTCTTAATTTTTTTAAAAATCAGGGTTGTACAAAAAAACTCTACTAAGGAGGGGAGGAAGGCAGAACTTGGGGTAGAAATGCTAATGTGTTAGCCACCTTTAAGTCTTGAGCCCTTTGGGCTTCAAACACATTTAAGTATCTGACCATTTATAAAACAATAAAAAACTTGAACAAAGCGTGGTTCACTATAAACAAATAAACAGAAGTACCAGTTATCAATAAGCCATGATCGTTGACTGTTGTCTAAAGATTACAGTTTTCTCCAAGTGCCTGAACTGCTCTTACTATATTGCAGCAATATTGGTGAGTAAAACTGTAATCTCTTTATAACTTAAAGCACTCTGTTGCTCTGCAGTGAAGGCTATACTGCACCATCTTTAATTTTACGTGACTTCTATCGACTTTAATGGACAATAAAACCACATGATTCCTTTTTTTCCCCAGCTAAAGATAACCAACCAATCAGTGTGCATTCTCAACATTTTTCCTGCAGCACTTTGTATGAGCAGATTGTGCTGGGTAGTTTCCAATATGATGTCATAAAAATTTTTATTTAGTATTTGGTTTGTGAACTAGCAATGTGGCTGTTAGGGAGAAAATGTTCATCCGTCACTGTGGTCCAGACTGAATTATGTCAACAATTACTTAATGATGAAGCCAAATTCTGTGCAGACCTTCCTGGTCCCTGCAGGATGAATCCTTTGATTCCCGTGACTCTTCTTAGAGCACCACAAACAGGCTGACATTTGTAAGTTTTAGTGAGACACCTCAATAACTGTTTGATGGAACGCAGTAAATTTCTTCTTTGACTGACTTTTCATCCAGGATCTTCATCCGGTCAACCCTTCAGTGTGTTCCTCACTTTGGTGTATGACCAATTAATGCGCCTGTAAAACCAATACCAACCTGTTGTGCTTTTTGTTAAATGCAATTTAGCAATTGTTAGCAATCTAAAATGCTAGCATAAGTTAGTGAACAGGGTGAACTTTATACTGACTGGAAATCAGCATATATTAGTGCCACTGCGAACATATTAGCATGATGATGTTTGCATTTAGCTGTGCTTGAATGCGGCTTCACTGAACTGCTAGCATAACTGTAGACTCTTTGTTTGGTTAGTTTTTTATGACTGGAATAATCAAAATCACGACCACTTGTTTGACTTGGCGATAAGTCTGCTTGACATTCTGCTGTTTATGGTCATGGTGCATGCGTGCTTGCAATTTTTATTACCTTGCAGTATCTGATGCACCTCAGTTGGCAGGTCATCCAGGTCCTCCACACTCTTCCATAGGTGGTACGCTGTGGCCTCTCCTGGCTTCTTTGTGCTCTTCCACTTCACCAGCATCTTTAGCTTCTGCATGGTCACATCTTTCTCTGCCGCCTGGATGTCATCCAGCTCCTTGGAGTTCACTTCTAGAAAGATGGCCACCTGCTTCCACTCCTTCCCAAGCCGCTTGGCCACCTGCAGTAGCTGTTTCTCCGACAGGTTAACGCCCTGAGTCATCATTGTCTTCACTCCATCTGGAAAACACACACACTCAGTATCATTTTTTACAGATGGATGCTTTTGTAAATAGTTCAGGTGTTGGCTGGTGTCTGTTGACTTTACTGGGGAGAAACAAAGTATTTCTGAAATCAAAAAAGTTAGTAAAAAGTCACCTGTCTCGTCCTGCCATCGAGGTCTTTTACAGGCAGTTTCGTCTTCTGAGGGGCTGCTGCTCCTCTGCCTGCCTATGAGAGGAAGATAAGATCTCAGTCAGCCTGCAGAAACCGAGAGCATGTTGTGATGGAAAAATTCTGATTAAAATCAGAAAAAACAAGCTTACTGTTTGTCCTTTTTCTTGGCTTTTTTTCTGTGTTATCCACACAATCACCTAAAAGAAGAGAGAAAAAGAAAAATAAGATAGCCATCACCACTCTGGAGAAGAAACCAAATGACATTCAAGCACACAGACTCTAAAACACCTAGCTAACACTTTTTTGGTTAATTTGCAGATATAAAAAAATCTCTATTTCCTGTTAGTGTCAGCTGTCCGATAAACACAGAAAAAATGTGTGAAAAAGCTTTGACTTTCCAAACAAATATAGCCTGATTTTAGCCTTAACACCTAAGATGTGTTTTTTTCACCTGCAAATCACCAAACATGTTCAGTGTGACTAAATGCATTAGTACCTTCTCTGATGGTGGCCGACCACACAGTCTTTTCGGTATTGATCTCTACGAGAGACAATGTAAAGGGAGGGGGCTGCTCAAAGAAAGCTTCAAAGTAGCCTTTCATCTTAGTCACCGCAAGGGTGAATTTCAGATCCTACACAGAGACACATAAACATTGTGTTGTTGAGGAAGAAGAAGAACAACTGCAAATGTAATGATGCTAATGCAGAAATAATGCCCTGTACTTTTTTGTGTGTCATGCATCTGAAATGTTTTCATTCATAGATATGCACCAGAGGTTTGATGTCTCCCTCCGGCTCGCTCATGAGACGATACGTCCCCTCGTCCAGCTTACATGTGGGAGGCTTGTCTATCCGAATGTAGCGGTTCTTGTAGCCCCGCACTTGTTTGCCTATATCCTGGTTCACATAAGGAAAGCAGGAAGCAAGATGAGATAACAGAGGATGAGCGGGCAGAATGGTAATTAACATTCAATAAACCACATTTTCCATAATCAGGAGTGGAGAAACTAAAGGTTTCTCAGGACAGCAGTTAACTCAGACTGGGGTCCTCTTCAGTGACTGCTGGGCAGAGCAACATGAAGTACAGAGTGATGGAAAAATACATCTAATGATGGGAAAAATCAAAT
This sequence comes from Acanthurus leucopareius, assembly GCA_029814765.1. NCBI lineage: Eukaryota > Metazoa > Chordata > Actinopteri > Acanthuriformes > Acanthuridae > Acanthurus > Acanthurus leucopareius. Next base: position 4,041,340 of record JAQMCX010000054.1, on the reverse strand, counting down.
TACTAAATTTTTCCGGGTAACAAGAATTGTAGCATGATTATTCGTCAGCTGCATCCGCTTTGGCACAAATGCTCACACAACCACAAACACTTCCTGGATGACTGCAGTTGTGTAGCGTAAGAAAATGACTCAATCAATCACCCGCTCACTCTACGCACATGTTCTGGTCATGCCTACAATTACAAACCCCCTCACCGCACTTTTCAGAGTTCCTAGTATGCCCAACGCACCCACATAACTAGTTATTGCATTTAGCGCTCTGCTTGCAAGGAAACTTTAATGGACCCATCCCTCCCTAACTACTCCTAATAGATGGATTGATGAAATACTGCAATGCACCAGGCTGGAGATGACTCCCTGAGAGGTTCTCTAAAGACTCTCCATAAAACCCGACAACCCTCTTAGAACTGAAACCCTGGCTATTAACGAAGAAAACAAGTAACTGAAGAGGCTGCTATGTTTATTTATATTATTTTATCATTATCTTTGTTATTTCTATTTTTCTCCTTTTTCCTAGTATGCATGTTTGTGAATGAGACTTCTGGGTAGGCGGATGGGAGACAGAGACCAACCTTGGAGAGGGGAAGGGAAAAAAAAGACTGGTGTAGGTGGGAGTAGAGACGCATGATAATACCTGCACGTCATCGGTAGGCTCACAATTTAAACAAATTAAAATATCAGTATGCTTATACAACAATAACACGATGCTTTAAATACATACATTAACTCGAGTATTCCTCTGCTGTGGAGGTTTTATAAAGTGTCTGAAAAACATAGCAAATGATTGCTCAGCTTTGGTCACAGGAGGAGAAGTCAAAACTCCATTTCTTCATCACTATGAGTTTAATTGCCCATCTTAAAGGCCATCATCTCGATCAGTATGATAATTTTATGAGGAACTAAGACAAACAGGAACTGGCAAAATAAAGACCTGTCAGTGGTAGTTTCCTTATTTTGTCTGGTGAAATGTGTACATTTTAAACTAAATTGTGTTTCAGGTCTTAAGCTGCCAGTGGGCCATCACTGTAAAAGAAGGGACAACAATATGTTAATTTCACTACAGGAGAGACTTAATGCTCTCTGCAATAAGGTGAAGAAGATTTTTGCATAGATTGTTGTCAACACAGGCAATCAGTCTAATAAATGAGTTGGAAAATTTCAGCATATTGAATTTTTGCAAACATCCAGTATTTTGCATTCTTAGTTGGGAGTGGGGTTTCAAAAAAAATGGTGGGAGTGAACTGGAGTGGAGGTCACAATAGATAACCGCAGAACACTGTTATTACTACTGCCAGTTAAGTATGTTTTTTATTTTTGAGCAAAAAAAACCACAGATTAGTGAAAATGAAAGAAAAGGAAAATGACTCAGTATTACTGTCATATGCACTTAGTGTAATGTGAACATCAATGGCATTGATATCATTTATGATCAATACCACTGATGTTTTTAATTGACCTTAAAGGCAGTTTTAAAAGAAAAGAAGAAAAAATTTGCACATAGGTGGACATTCCTACTCATCATTATAATTGAGCATATCATATAATAATGTTTTTGAATTGTAATATACTATATGACCTCATTACAACAACTCTTTGTTAGAGTTTTGCTTTACTGTGTTACACAAACCTGGACTCTATAAAGTACTACAGCATCAAAGCCAGTGCAGCTCCAAAATAAACAAGAAGTGAAAGAGACATTTTGGCTTTTATTTTTCATGTACAAATCCTTCACAGGTTTCACTGGCATTTTGCTGGAGTTTCATCCAGTATGTAGTTGGGGGATGATTATAAAATTTAGGGAGACTCAGGTGATGGTCTCATGAATGGAATATTTCTTGGTGCATTGCACGGAGGAAAGGGTTTTTTGGGGGTTTTGTTCGCACGTCAAGGGAAAAAGTCCTCAATTAAAAAACAAGACATGCCTTGAAATGATAAGTTAGGATTTTGTCACTATTTTAAAGGCAAGTCATTAACAGTTTAATTTCTAAATGCAAAAGATTTAATTTAGTGTAAAACCTACTGCCTTCTTAAGAGGCTGGGCATATGATATGTAAGGTTTAATAAATGAGCTTTACTGTCAATCATCGACTACTTGAAATGACCATTTTTAAAAATAAATGAATCTGTCTGGGATGGTTTTACACAAACCTGAACTTTATAAAGTGTTATAGCATCTGTACAGCAGTAAAGTAAGACACAAAGAGTTTTCACTGATGCTTACCTTGATGTCAGATGAGCTGTTGGTTGCCAGGTATACATGGAAACTGTAGTTCATGTTGTCACAGCCCTGCTGCTTGTAGACCAGGACCACCCCGTGGTGCTCTACAGACTGGTTCGTCTGCATGATGGGGCCAACGGGGGACAGGGACGACACATTCCACTTGACGTGGCTCCCTGAGTGGTCCACCGTCGGCTCAATGATTGGACGGTTGTCCTTTATGTGCAGGACGCTGAAGGTCATCTCATTTTCTTGATCTGTGTGCGGACAATAGGGAAAAGGACAGTTTTATGTTTGACCTTAAGTAGCTTCAAATGATGGATAAAAGATCATGATCCTCACTGAAATTAAGTATTTTAAGTAAAGCCTGAAAGGGAAAGTTCAGATTTATTGAAGCAGGGTTGTATGAGGTACTTAATCATAGTACGTGTGTTACAGTAGATCACAATTGGCACACCCCCAGTTTAAAGAAGTTTATGCTGTATTTAGAATATTTTCATAGCTGTACCTTGCTATCACAGACTCCTTATCACAGGAAGCTGTAGCTGTTATATCACTTGCTCAAATGCCACCAGACCCCTTTGCTAAAAGAAGTCATTTTACCTCACAGAACATGTGAGTTTCTGGTCTATTTCTGCCTTGATTAGTTTGTTTTTTGTTATTTTGTGACATCTGCGAACTCAAGCTGACCTTTTAAAACATCTTAGTCATACACAACACAAATACACTAACTATACAGCAGTAACTATGAAGCAGAAGTAGATTTGCAACCCCCCTGTACTGCACTGAAAATTGCTGTTTGTGTCAAAGGAGTCTGATGGCTTTGAGGCCTGCATAGATTCATATGACATCTTCAGCTTCCCATCAGAAAGTGCTGTCTAAAAACAAGGTTAAGCGCTTAAAATGAACTATCCCATTAAGATGGGTCATATTCTTAATTCAGGAAAGACTTTCACAGACATGAATTAAATTTTAAAAAACTCCTGGCAATTTTGCAGGAAACATCTGATGTTCAGAACGCTGCTTTATGAGCCACTGAGTCATCACAGGGAGCCATAAATGAATTACAAATAAACACAGAAGACAGTCAGGAGTGAGACAGGCCTGATATCCATTCTCACCGGCAAGGCAGACAGAGTGAGGGAACTGGATGGACTTGAGTACCGACGCATCCTTATTCACAGTGTCCACGTTGAAGATGGGCCCCGCAAATTTCCATGAGTCCCTGAGGAATGAACCAAATTTGGACCATGACAAGACGGAGTACCGCACGAGAACCCGCTCCGACGCTTCAAACACCAGGCCAGTGACCGAACACTCATATGTGCCCTCTCCTTCCAGCTGCACCCTAAAACACACACACACACACAGTCAGTGATGCCGGTCCGCAAAATCCACATAAAAGTGCACAAACACTCACAAACTTACTGTAATCGTCCCTTACTGATCCTCCTTGGCGTAACAAGTTCATTGCCATGGCTCTGTCAAACAAACAGTCATAACACAGTCACAATATTTTGAAAATAATATAGAATTTTTTATAATAGCTTACAAAAGGTCCTCCCCAACAAATACCAATAAAACAACTGAGTATAACTGTACACAACAATCACATTTTTCTGGGCTCACCTGCTGGATAGCTTTGCATTTTTCACAGCATAATTTGAATTGCTTTTCATCTGTAAGAATGTGTGACAAAAAACAGGTTGTTATTAACAAGACACACGACACATTCTCTAGGACATTCATTTGGTTGTAACATCAGTTATCATCTGCTTACCTTTCCCATTTGAAACCTCTGCTTCATGTCCAGGTACGAACTCTAGGGTAAAAAATAATAACAAGTCCAATATTACTATATGAAATTGTTTGTCATGGGCTGAAACCCTGTGTTGAGCCACTGGCAGACACCCCAGACAAACTTTTCAGACAGTTTTTCGGTTGTGAGCGAGGGTGGAGTTGCTCAATTACATGTCAAACTTTTCTGTGTTCTAAAAATACAGCCAGCGGGGTCCAACATTTTGTGGCTTAATCATGTAGCATGGCTGCCATTAAGATGCACTTGTGGCTACAGTCCTCCAAGTTACCACCAAAGCTGTGTTGCTATGGCAACAAGCTGACATGACAGGCAGGAGGTAAACAACCAACAAGACGGCCATTAAGACCAGTTGCTCAAGCAGTTCTATACACCAATATTATTACAACTCTGGGATGTTTCATGAAAAGTCTCACCATTATTTAACTCCACTCTGTCAGCCTCTTCACTGTCTGCAGAAAACATGAATAAGACAATCTCAGTTCTAAAATTCATTAATTTATGTTGATACTTAATTACAAAGATTTTCTAGAACTGAAAATGGTTCTTACCGTCCTCTTCTCCATCCTTCTTAGCAATGCCTGTTGAAAGTCAACAAGAAAGAAGAGTTAAAAACAAACAAAATCACCATGTCTTATTTACTTCACCTAGCTGAATGACAAGGCTAACAACAATGTCATTTCTGTACGGTAATATGTAGCTACTACCAGTTAGCTTAGTTTAGCATACACATGTAGTTTGGTCCCAAACTCCCAACTCCAGGAAGCCACAGCTAGCTTACAGCAAGCTAGCTGTTTCCTTCTTTCTACAGTCTTTTTGCTATGCAAAGTTAACGTTCTCCTGGCAGCAGCTTCAAATTTTACACACAGACGTAAGAATGGTTCCAATTTCTCATCCAACCCTTTGAAAGAAAGCTAAAAAAAAATGGAACAAAATGTCCCTGTTCCCTTTAAAAGATATGGGCAGCAATGGAGCAGTTCAAAGTGAGTTCTCACCAGAAACCCCATCCTCTTCTCCATCCTCCTCTTCCTCCTCTGAGCTGTCTGAGCTGGATGTTTCTGTGTTCTCTGTTGGATCAATTAATGTGTAAACAGTGAGAGAGCTAATAACTTCGCACTTCTCAAGAATGATGAAAAAAAAGCAATCCATGCTGCTGGTTAAGTTAGCTAGCTGGTTAAATGCTAATTTTTTTTTTCAAAAAGACTGAATATATGAAGTGTCAGAATAAATGAGATGATTTTCTGCAGACAGCTTGGTACGTTGTTTGAGTTGTGTGGAAAGAACAAATGAGTTAAGCTGCTTTGGCATGATATTGGTGCTTACCTGAACTACTGCTGTCACTTTCTGTTGGATTATCTGCAACATATTAGATTTTGTTTGAAGGTTAGTGCTGTTTAATGTGCATAAAACCGATGCAATAATGTCAAAATGTAAGAAACAAAGCCCCTGTACATTCCCGTGTTATTAGTCATTTCTATTACTACATTATTACTAATATTTGTTTTTAAGAATATCATGATCTTCATCATCTTTATGGGAACACTGTCACCTCAAAAGGTTTGATAGCGTCATTCAACCAGTTTTGCAGTTACTATATGGCCTGACAGTTGTGGCATGACCATGCTGTCGATGACCACAATGTTTCAGGAAGTGCGAATCTAAAAGTGTGTCTCACGCAAATGTGACCCTGACAGGAACCGTAACTTCGCAGACACAATTAGCAACGCATATTAAAGCATGTATCTATCATAAGTTTCTTTGTGGGAGCCATTTTGTAACTGGTAAGGGGAAAAAGCATTAGTGCTGAAAATTTGCAGACAATGCTTCTTTACTTTCTAAGAAATCAAAGTTTTCTTTTTGCAGACAAAACCTCAGGTGCAGCCATGCGCTCTGTTGCTAAATTCAGTGCCAGACTTGCACTGATAAAAACTCTCCCTAAATAAGGAAAGTAATAACTGACAGTCATGAGGACAGAAAAAGAAGTACCAAGTTTTTACCTTATGTCATAGGGGCTCTTCCTTTAACTGGTGCAGCCCCAGTGAGAGTCCTCTACTTTTACCTTACTTATCCGTTTGTGTGGTGTGTGTGTTTTTTCCAAAAACACTTTTCATCTTTTTTTACTCATTAAAAAAGCCCTCTGCATGCTTGACTTACACCACCAGTTTGTTTGTTTTTTTTTTATGTATCCATCATTCCTTAGCAGCTGAACTGTAGCACCCTGTGAAGAAGCCTGATAAGTGCCATGCATTAACATTCTGGCACATATATACAGACGGGTCCAGAGGAGCTGCTTCTCCTCTCTTCCTAGCAGCGGTGAATGTTCGTGGACCAGGCCATCTGGCTGAGTGCCTGGATGGATCGTCTAATGGATGGAGACCCATCCTCTCTGGCCCGCAGAGTTTTATCTTAGACTAACAAGCAGATGCTGCCATTGCCGCTCCACTCGCAGCTTCTCCCTCATCAATCTCTCACCTCCTCCACCTCTCTCTCTCCTCCATTTCTCTCTCCCTGTCCTCACATGCCTCCTATGGCCAATCTGTCTCTCTGCTGCTGGTGCTGTGGCTGGACCAGCAGGCAACCCTCCTCACTCTGGCATGGCTGCTTCCCTTCATCAGACTGACAAACAAGGTGGAGAGCAAATTTTGCCTCAGATACACATTTGAGGCAAAAATACACACACACATACAGGCTTGTTTACAGCTTTAGAGATTTGGAGAGTTTCATGGGTGTTGTCTGCCATCTGCTGGTGCAAAAAAGCAGCAAAACCAAGGGCAAAAAAAGGTTGATGTGTGGTGCACAGCAGTGGATCTTCACATTTTTGGCTGGTGGTTGATTCACAATAAATACAGTTTCTTGGTTAATGTCATCATAAAAGTAAGTGTTTTTGCAATCTGTTGTATTCATTAACTCACAGCAGGCCGCCAACGTAGTTCTTAGTATCACATCAATCTCCTGCCTCATGTCACATAAAATAATCGCAATGACTCCCACACAGTGTGTTACCAAGATTTTAAATTTGGGAAAATGGAGCACTTACTTTGTACCAATTGACAGTATCTGAGCTGATGCATTGTCAATTTCACGAGAGCGAACGCGATTCTTAGTATCACCTGTTGCATTTGTGTACCTGTTTTTACAAGACCCTACAGAGGGTTTTGGTTCATTTAGTTTAAATCAGGAGTTCCCAAACCTGTTCAGCCCAAAAGAGAAAATAGGTGTCACACCAGGACCCAAACTTACAAAACTATATACTGTGAATTTCCTAAAGAATGACATTTGTAAACTGCTGATTAAGTTTCTCACCACCTCATTTAGCACATACATACAATTTTTGGATGAATGTGCTGTCAAAATAGTGTCTCTTAAGTCTCGAACTGAGAATGCTTCATTTTGAGATGTCTGTCCAATTTTTTTTGTTTTTACACTCCCAGTATACCTGAGAACAAACCTGAGACCTTCAATGGGTGGTCAACCGCATAGAAGAAATGCTACTCTTCATCTGTATTCTGTCCTGCCAATTGGTGACCTGATAAAAATGGATTCCATGACCCATTCAGGGCCCTGACCCTAAGTTTGGGAAACAGTGGTTTCAGTGTACTGAAAAAAATTGAATTTATTAATAATTGTATGTTTTCAAAATGAAAAAAATAGATAGAATTGTGTCTTTAAGTGTGCAGTATAAAAAAAAGGTCAATGCTAAACTGAGGACAGTGAGTGCCTTTGTTAGCCATATTTTACCACACACGTCACACAGCAGCAATGCTGCCGGTTTGAGTCTAGCTGGGGACCCTTCTTGCATGTCAACTCCCCTCTCTCCCCATATTTCTATCCACCTCTTAAATGTCAAAGCTGTCCAATAAAGACACAAATGTCCAAAAAAGAAAAATTTATAAATAAATAAAATAAAAAACTGTGGAAACAAGTGACTGTGCATAAATCTTACTGCCCTTTTAGGCAATTAAATGGAAATCATGTGAGGGCGTATAAGAGAGAATGGTGGGAAGACACCAAGTCAGCAAAAACTCAACTAGAGATGGGAATCCAAAAAAAAAAAAACCATACAACACAGACACATGTAGTCCAACATATGCTCTGTGAGAACGTGAAAGGAGAATGAGAAGCCAGTAGAGTGTGTGTTGGGTTAATGTTTACCTTTGTTATCAGACGCGGGGATATCGCCGTCTCTGTAGAGAAAAAAAAGATAACACTTTATACTACACTGAATTCAACAGGAATCACAAGAGCAACCTCTGGGAATGGGATGACAATTATAGAAGAATTTAGAGGGTTGGAAGCGATGGCTCTTAAAATTAGTACAGCTGCAAGCTCTTGTCACAGACCACTTCTGCTTTCGCACAGGAACTCATGCAGCCAAGTGAATTAGAAAAACAGGAAATGTGTACAAGCTGACTGCATCACACTTTCTTGCACTTCTGACACCAGCCCATCTTGTTAAATGATGGGTTCACTTTCCCACCCAATGTCCCACTTTGACCCACTTTCAGAGCAGTGCTGGTGGTACAGGAAACCAGCCATGGAAAGACCCTTGCTGGATACCTTTGCCATTAAACAAAACTGGTCTGAATCTCACTGTTTTTCTGCTTCGATGACTAAAATTCAGACAGCAGTGAGGCTTAATGATTCATGTCAATTCATTCATTTAGTTACTTTCAGTGGTACTATATTGTGATACGATCATATGGTGTTATTTTGCAAAACTCTGATGACTAAATTATTGATTTCGAGGAAAATAAAATTAAAAACTAACAAAATAAGAAATTTTAAGTTTTGTTTAATGCATGTAAAACAGTGGAATGCACCTCACTGCTCTGATCATCGTTTTGATCATTTTGCAGGTGATTTTTAAAAAAATGCCATTTTGTCATACACATAAGATACACCATGCTGACCTGCAAAACAGACATCAATATCAGTACTTTCTGGCCATTTATCTCTCTAAATTCTTTTGATTTTTGATTTTTTTTAATCCAGGAATGTTGTATATCAAACAAACAACTGGCCTGTAGTGTTAAAATAGTTCATATGTTGTGTCTAACTGTGACTTGAGCAACCTGTTGCTGCAGTGAGAGCTCCAACAAGAGGCAACACGCCTGAGATCCGTCAGGGGGGAAGACGAACAAGTTCACTGCCAGCAGGCGTGAAAAAGTAGGTCACATCCCATCCTGCGTCTCTTCCTTAAAATGCACAGCTGGGTGATCAACAGCAAAATGATGCATCAGGAAATCTGGATTTTTAAGCCTGAACAAATTATGGTCTTTTATTTTGGCGTCTGGTAATCGTGATAAGAGCACTGTGGTTTCCTTTGTTTAGCAGACTCTGTTCCAGGAAGCAGTTTTCTTCTGTTCAAGGTCAACCCGTTCATGACCCGTTTTTCTGCCAGGCAGTCACACCACAACAACACTTTGGCTCTTTAACTTCCATCTTTTGCTTAAAGAGAAAGGTTTCATTTTCGCCCGAATCAAACTTTCAGACCAAAGACAAAAACTCTCTGCTCAACTTCTCACACTTTCTCTGCTCTCACTTGTTTCTATCATCTGTGTTGGTCTGTGCCTGGTTCAAAGATAAAGGCTACAACAGTTTCCCATAAACACAATGAAGAGAGAGAGGACCTCTGTATGTAGATAAACAACTGTCAGTCTCTCTGCGTCTAATACACAGAAGCATATAAAAACCTGTTGACCTCATCTACCTTTAGTTATTTACATTGTATCTCAGTGCTTTTATTGTGAGGTTTATTGTGGGCCATAAAAAATCAAAAGCAAACATTGTACTGATAACTTTCCTTCAATTTTAACCACTAAAACAAGTAATAAGACCCCAATGACCCTATAAGCATTTAATTGTACAACATTTATTAAACCCTGAGTGTTATTGTTCATTCAGGTTTTTCCAGCCACTTGAACGCCAGGTGGCTGATACCCTGGCAACAGCACAACAGTGTCTACAGAGGACAATGAGTCATCACTATCACGTTTGTGGTTGATAATACAATTAATGAAACTGAGAAAAAAAATAAACGCAAAGTTAAACTTTAAAAAAAAAAAAAACATTTAAAAGGGTAATAAAGAAATGTATGTCATGTGTCACGTGATTCATAGCATCATCAACCGTGATGAAAAAACTGAGCAGGAAGTCCTGTTAAATGCTTTGTTTGTGTCTGACTGTTTGAGACTTTGACGAGTGATTATTTTTCTCTCCTGTCGTATCCCCGCAATGAATTATGGGTTTATTTCCTTCATGCGTATTTTACGACTTTAACAAACAATTTTCTCCTCAGTTGCATCTTTCTTTCCTAAACACGCTACTCGTGTGTGCAAACAGCGTGCGGCTACATTTTCAGTGAGTCATCACAATGTAACAACACAGTAGCGTGCTGCTCAAAAACACAACAAAAACACCACGACCCTCTTCTCAGATCGCTTTTCAGCTACTTTCAGATATACACAGCCTATTTATACGCGAAAGCAATAGTTTTAGCTATGTATCTTTTGCTTCAAATAATAAGAAAAAAATGATGAGCTAATAACCGGGAGCAACAAAAAGACACCACTTCCTGTGTTGACGCGGAGCGATTTTAGCAGACATCATGTTGTCCGAAGTGTAGCAAACAGGATGAAACACGAACACTAATCTAAAGCAGGAGGTCAGAAGCTGTGTTTCCCTTGTAGGAGCAACAAAAAGCCTTACCCGTCTTCCAGGTGAGAAGCAGCTCCGCAGCTCGCCATCTCCGCCACCATCCTCCCTCTGAAACCGAACCCCTGTTATACTTTCTGTTCGTCCACGGTGTGCGGCACCTGCGCATGAAAGCACCTGAAAGAGCTTATCGTAGGCTATCGGCGCCCTGTTCAAGTGCTAGGCAATAAATCGGTGGTTGTAATTGGATCCCTCGTGGCTGAACAACTTCACATCGCTGGTCCCACTGTGTGCTGCAGCCCCTATTCACTGAAGCAAAACATCTGGATGGCTCCAAAAAAGGCGCTCTTATTTTCCAAAAAAGAAACCCCAAAGGAGGAACAACAAAACCCGCACATGTGGCTGTATTGTATCTCCTCACAAATAGGCTTCTTTGCTAGTGTGCAAGCAATGAAAAAAAAAAACGATCTTCACATCATGTTGTTCAACACTGCGCCATTGACGGACCGAGGCGCAGTTTCAGGATCAGCGGTGCCGCGCAGTTGAGGCGCAGTGCTTGAAGCACACAAACGAACGACCACATGTGGGCGGGGTGGAGCATCCCGCCTTTCTTATGGGCTTTGTGAAGTTATGTTGATGATCTACAGACGGACTTTAATCTATTTTTTAGATACCAGGAAGAATACATGGAGAAGTCGATGTAGGTGTAAACAAGAGGCTGTTTGATGATAGACATGATATATGACTGCAACCAGCTGTATGTCTGGCCCTGTTGTTTTTGCCACGGCATAAAAACAAAGAAAGTGACACTCATTTACATTTAATGTTTTCAGAGTCTATACATACCCACCTTTCATTGCATTCAAAAAAAAAAAAATTAAAAAAGCAACAAACCCAGGAAACTACAGAGATAAACGGAAGGGAGCTGTAAAGCAACAAGCAAAATAAGATGTCTGCATTCATCTGAGACATATTTGTTAGTTGCACATTTTCTCCCACACATAAAAGGAGCAGCCAGCACCCCACAGTGCAACTAGGTCACTTTGAGCGGGAAAACATGCACATTAAGATTGCAGAGCTGCATTACTGGCTCTACACCACTAGATGTCTCATCAGACAACAAAACAGGCTGCAACACAGCAGCACAATACACCGGAAGACACACTCAGACTAGACTAACACATTAGACAAGAGCGTCCGCATATGATTCAAATGAATCAGTAAGGAATCAAAGTGTCCATCTGTGGCCGTATGCTCACAGTGCATCAGGGAGAGCAGGAAAGGTAGAGGGAGCTGAAATGTCCAGTGGAGGGAGAGAGTGAAGGATCAAGAGCTTTCCTATTGATCTTCCACTCATTGATCTTTTCCTTTCCTCCTCTCTCCATCCATCCATCCAGCTTTCGTGGATGGATGGTTTGCAGCTGGGAGGAAAGAGAGAGAGAAAGATGCCGCAGACTAACAAGGACATTATCCAAGTCTTAGAGTCTAAAGGGAGAGATCAGCTCCTCAATGCAGGAAGAGACAGCACAACATCAGACTGAGTGGTGAGACGATACCCCCAGTACCTCAGGAAATTAGAGGAGATAAAGCAAGAGAAGTAGAGGAGAGGGGGAGGTCATGAGGGGGAGAAATGGAGGAAGGTTAGGAAGAGAAGGCAGCAGAGGGAAGGAGTCAGTCAAGTCGCTTAAAGTATGAAATTATCAGAGCTGGAGAAAAGATAGTTGAAAGCTGGATTCGATTTGAACTCAAGACCTGAAGATTCCACTTGATTTGACACAACACACTGAGGAGAACTGACCCCAGATCAGTGACTGTTTGGGAGGAGCCCACAGCCACACATGCAGCATTTTAACTACCCACTAAAATATTTAAGTCTACTGTATTATCTTCTTTAAATGTGCAAATCTTAACAGCAGTTCCAGATTAATATCACAAGACAGTCATTATCTCTGCAGGTATCTGGTCAGAAACCAATATAATGTATAATGTATAGAATAAAATGAAATTTTTAATTACCAAAGTTATTACAATTAATTCTCAGGGATGTATTAAGTGTAAGGATAAACTGCTGATGTTCACAAAAGAAATTAATTTAGCCAAAGGGACAACCATGTAAATTTTCAGAATAATAAAAAAAATGACTCTTGCTTTACTGTGTGGTGCAGTAAAGTCTTGTTACATTAAATAGTCATCAACAGAGTGAAGCAGGCAGGTGAGAACATGAACAGGTGAGCTTCACTTTGTGCCCCCTGGGTAATGCAGTTTATTTTGGGCCATTATCAATTGCCCAGAGAGCCTGAAATGGAGAGGGCAGATAACAGTTTGTGAGAAGTCCAGATGTACAAGATTCACAGTACACCAAAGAGCAAGTGTAGAAGTACCTGTACAGAGTACTGGTTCACTTTGATCATTGGGGGCACTAGAGGAACTAAAGAGATTTTCACAGTCATCAGAATTCATCCTCTTGCAGTCATTAATATCTGTGAAAAATTTAAATTGATCCATCCAATATCCTCTAAAGCTACAAAGCTTTGCCTCACCTCTTGCAACTGGACATTTACTGAATCATTTCCATTTAAAAAAGAAGGATTTGTTGTGATTTTGGCTATTGTGCTGTCATAATTAGCATTCTAAGCACTGACGGATTCAAACGACTTGCATCTTCGAAACCAAATCTGGAGACTTGACCTTAATCCAAAAGACTGTCTGTATTGTGTTGTAATCACAAAATGCTGAACTGAGATGTATTTTGAAAGCAGGTACAACTGACATAATCTATTCCTCTTCTATGGCTCAGTTTTGTGTGTGTGTGTGTGTGTGTGTGTGTGTGTGTGTGTGTGTGTGTGTGTGTGTGTGTGTGTGTGTGTGTGTGT
>JAQMCX010000054.1:4004173-4027679 GCA_029814765.1 Acanthurus leucopareius | reverse complement strand
TGTGTGTGTGTGTGTGTGTGTGTGTGTGTGTGTGTGTGTGTGTGTGTGTGTGTGTGTGTTTGTGTGTGTGTGTGTGCAATGACAGATCTTTTTCTACAGATAAACCAACTTGTTTGGAAACGATGATGTCACACACCCTAGAGGGTTAATATGAGCCCTCAATGAGCAGACTCATTATCCATCACACAAACACACACACTCACACACACACACACGCCCTCAAAATAACACAGAAAAACAGTTACGTATATGTAACGATATTAAGCCTGGCAGGAAGCAAAGCCATACCTCTGGACTCACTCTTCTCTTCATAACACACATGCATTTACACAAGCAGATGCACAAAAAGGTGTCCTCTCAGTGCGGAGATGAGGAACACCATATCCCTTCAATTTCAACAGGCCATTGCTAAGTTATCACAGGAGCGATCCATAGTGACAAAAGGGCTGAGCCTGCTGCAGCCTTGCATAAAGAAGCTGAAGAGAGGTGAACAGGAACAAAGAGCAACACCTTAGCATAAAGAAAATGGGAGAGAGGCTCTGCCAGGAGAGATTTCAGAGGAAACCTCATTCTGTCCCATACAGCGGTGTAATGTGTAATGTATAATGTATAATGCATAGGCCTTAGAGTTGTTTTTTAGTAAAATTCCTCCATGTTAAATCAATAGAATGAAACTTTTATATGAAAGTGCAACAGCACAAAAGCAGAGCAGTGTTGTTGTGCCCAGATGCAGGGTTTTGGATCAACAAGGGCAAAATGCTTCGATAAGTGTAAGTTAATTTAATAGCAGAAGACTCCTGGACTTGGATTCCAACGTTAATGATTTGTGACTGAACTTGGGACTTAAATACACCCCCCCTTTTCCCTTTGATTTCATCTCCATTATCCAAGGCCTATATTTGTTTGTTCTTTTTTTATTTTTATGCCTGTTTTTTTCCTCTTGAGTTGAAATGTTTTATGAGTCCCTTGGGGTTTTTTTCATCTCACCCACACAGTTTACACTTCTTTTGCTCTCTATTTTCAGTGTGTTGTGATTTAATAAAATAAACCTCCAGTATCTGAACAGCTGTTTGACATTATGCCCCTTTATTTCAACAGTTGATGTGGGAAATTAATTTTGAAATTATAGAAATTCAAAGTCTTTGCACTCGGATGTAATTCGTGAGGCTGTATTCAAAAATGGTGCTTTGTGTTACATGCTAACTTTAGCATGTTCACAATGAAAAATTAAGATGTGAGCAAGTTTATTGTTTACCATCATTTCATTTCAGTGTTTTAGCATGAAAACATTTGTTAATTACTACCATACACAAAGTGCTACTCAGGCACATTATAATGTCATTAGTTTTTAAGATATTTGGTCAATGTAAATTTTTTGCTCTGATGATGGTGTGATTAAATGTTAAGGGGTCATTAAAGTTATTACAAATCATCCCAAATAGGGACATAAATGTCTAAGCCAAATTTCATGGCAATAGTTGCCGAGACTTTTCACACAAAACCGCAACTGTTAAACTTATGGTTGCGCTATAGGAAACGTCAAGGGTTCAGCGAGGTCAGTGAGATTTATCTTCTCTGAATCACGAATGTCTGTGCGAAATTTCATGGCAATCCATCTAAAAGTTGAGATATTTCAGTCTGGTTTAAATTGTTGACATGCTGTCCCTGGAGCCATGCAGCTAGTGTGGCTAAAAACAAAGTTTCACCACTCAAACCTCAGTGGTCCCAATACTCATTTTAAAACTTAGCTTCTGAGTCAATAAACTTTTTTTTTTTGACATTGTTTCACAGTTTCACATTCTGTCTTTATTCTCTGTCTGCTTGTTCCACCATTTTTTGTGTTATAGCATACTTATTGAGTTAAAGTTTGAATCCAAGTTAAATTTTCCAGCTGTCACATTGAGCAGAAACTACACATCATTTCATAAGTGTTTTTCCTGTATCTTGCATGGTGTATTTAATCTTTTTGGCATCTTGACTAATTTTAAAGGGTTTGAACAGTCGACCTATGAATGTGGCGATGCCTTGCAACAAAGCGGTAAGATCTTTCCTTTGTGTACTGTGCAAAAGTCATCAGGGTTTGTCCCAAAAATATGTTTGGTTTCGCATCATGTGTAAATTGTGTGTTTTCTAAGATGTCGAGCACATCTGTCCTTCTTGTTGTCAGTGTTTGGATTTTACTAATTTCTTGGGAATCTTTCATTGTCCCCCCGTTCAACTGAGGGGACTGGCTTTGATTGTTGTGCGTTCTCACATATTAACAGATTTCCTGTCTCTGGACATCCATAAAAGTGGATGGAGAGAAGAAACAGAGGAAGAAGACTATAATTTAGACAACAAGGGGGATAAAGAGAGGTTAGTGTCTGCTTGATTTCTGGGGAACTGTGATGCAAATTTGGGAGTAAAACAGCCTTCTCCCTTTCTTTCCTCGCAGAAGTTTTACACCCTCCCATCTCGAACACAAACCCTCCACTTACTGATTCATTTTATACCAAGCCTGTCAGAATTTATGTGTAATGTGCAGTGTGTCATGGCCTCTTTCTCTTTTTATCTTTTTCTGCTTTCTGTCTGTGTTGTTGATTCCATATTTCAGAGCCCTCGGGGGAACACTGTGCATTCAGGGGTCACAGACATATGAATCCTGGGATGTGATGTGGGCGTTTGGTGGGCGGGATGCGACTGAAAGCTGTAGTCTAGTCACCTTCTGAGACATAGCGGCCCCCCCTGCCCCACTCCTTTAAGAGTGACTCAGCGCAGTAGTGTGGAGGCAGGGGGTCAAAAATCCCCTGTCCTCCGCCTCCACCCAAAAGCACATGGGAATGGGAAAACTTTATCCTATATTTAACCTCCAGGTGTCTGTCTGGTTTTTGTGTGAGTCCTGGTATCTGAGTCACCAGCAGCTGGGTGTTGCAGATGGGTTATCTTATAGCTAAAAATGAGGTTGTCCTTGTTCTGGAGCAGTGTATGTGCCCCCCTGATGCTTCACACTCACCTTCCTCTGATGATGACTTTCCCCATCAAATCTGTCTGAGGTTTGAGTGTTTGTACAATAGATATGTGTAAAATGGACAGAACAAAACTCTAAAAAAAAAGGAAGTGGGGGGTGAAAACCGTTAGTCGACTTTAGTCATGGCTTCATGACAACATGCTGCTAAAGGCTACATCCACTGAAAGTCTAATTAGCATAATGTCACATCATTTAATGCAACAGATAACACTTCCCTTTCTTGTTAACATTTAAACTTCCGTCTTTAATAAGTAATGGGTACATTATTTCTTACCCAGAGAGTCACAGCAATCAGGTTCAAGATCTTCAGTTTTCATTTCTATAGTAGTTTGTGGAGTATTACACAAAAGCTAAAAGGATAGAGTATATAAGTGTTTCTAAGTTGTTTCCATTTGAACAGAAAGCAACAATGCTGAGTCAAATACACTTAGTGCTATTACCCGTCAAACCTGTCTAAATGATAGCAGTGTATTATGGCCTCCAATCATCATATAGGCAACCTTATAAGGTTATTCACTGTAAATTCAAAAAGCCCAGCTCAGCAGAAACCTCCCAACTCATCAGATTTATTAAGAGCACTGACACAGAAAAGGGATTTTACCTCCCTCTTCTCTTCCTCCCTCTCAGGTTTTCTCCTCAAAGGAAGTTGGATTCTGATTTACTCTAAGCCAAAAACTACACATCGGGGAGAAGGAGCCACATTAAAGTAAGAGGTGCACACTCTTTCAAACATATTTGCTTGATGTAACCACATCCACTCGCACGCTCAGTTTTACTTCTGAGAAAAAAAGCAAGGTTTATTAAACTAGCCTGTGATGTGTTTTAAATGAAGTCCATCCCATGACCTGTGTCACATGTCATCCCGTCCCGCTTCCATTTGCTACATCCCTCTCGCTCAACCACATAATGTCCAGTGACGCAAAAAAAAAAGGAAAAAACATGTTTGAAACTTAAGACACCCACACAAATGAACTAAAACATAAATATAGTTGCCCCATACTCTCAACACACACATACAATCCCTGTTCACTTAAAGACCTCTGAGCCAGCAGAGCGATAACATTAGAGGAAGTACGTGGGTGTGAAATAGCTGTGGTGTGGGATTTTCTGAATTCACACAATCTACACTGAATGCAGGCCCTGCTTTTTATTAGAGTCCAAGCTGATGGGAATACACAGACGCTGATGACACCCACACACATATCCTGCAATTCTGGGCGAAGAACTGCACAGATACAGTATTTACACACACACACACACACACACACACACACACACACACACACACCGAGTCATGTTTCCATCACTTTTGCGGACATTACACATGCTTACATTCATTTCCTTGAGACTTACACTAATCACAACCATCACCACTACTTGCCTAACCTTAACCCTGCCTCTGACCCAGTGCTTCACACTAAAATTTAACAGCTTACATCATGGGGACTTTCATTTCGTCCCCATAAATAAAGTGATCCCACATTGTGACTGTCTGCACACAGATCTTCAAGAAGATTTGTGTCATTACACATCACGTACATACACCAGATTGTTTATAGCTGCTGCATTTTAGTAGTCATATTCTATCCCCAAACATAAGTTGAATAGTTAATTAATCATGTAAGATTTATTGTATCATTTCACCAAAAACAATGATCAATTCTTGCTAATGACGTCTCAGATAGACCAAGTAAAGGGTTAACTAATGTTGGCGGACCAACCTGCGGGTAGGTGAAAAATCACAGTCCTCGATTGGCTCTGAGAGGATGTTTACAAATGAGTTGCAATCTGATTGGATTAAACCTCCAGCAAGCTTGTCTGAGCTGAAGATCCTGTTTGACTACAGTAACAAACTGACTGCTTTCTTACAGGTTTAGCAGGAGTTTTTTCCTTCACAAAGTACCTTCAATTCTATTTGTTTAACATGGAATACAATGGACCAACGATTGTTCAAACAAATCTGTGTTCTGCTCTGAAATATTTCCACACTGTCGATGGTAGTTGAATATTGGAACGGACAGCTACATTTTTTCTTTCTTCCTCTTGCTCTTTCTGCTTGTTTGTCACTTTACTTCCATATATTGTTGTGTTAGACTGATTTGACATGTCATATAACTAACAGCTACCAACAGTGCCCCCGGCTGCCATCAGCTGCAGCTACATTGCTACAGCTTAAATGCTGCGCTGTGTCAACACCACAGATTCACTGTGGCGACCAGTGGTTTTGATAGTCAACCAGTCGATTAATCAACTATTCTGCAAAACCACTAACACACACAACCAGACACATTAATCAAGTTATAACATATGTATTCATCCTCCATTGTCCCCAAAGTCAGGCCCAACCATTTTTACACGTTTACATAGCAGGAAGCCATGAGTGGACACTAAACCCTGCTGTGACACTGTCCGCTTGATCCCGACAACAAATCACATCACGAGAAGATCAGATTCTTTCCTTAAACACAGCAAGTAAAGAAGCCACAGAGGCTGAAGTTGGTCTCAGGGCAGTAACCCTGAGGTCGTGACTTCTGCACTCGAGCAAACAAAGCGAAACCCAGAACCATCAGTGAGTCCATTAACAAAGCCTGAGGCATAACAAGGCTTTCTTTGTTTCATAATTAATGCAAAAGCGATAACCGTGACATTGACAGTTGGGCGGTCCGTACATCAACGTCTCTGACACATGAAAATGAACACTGCCATTCATCATTACACAGGGCTAATGGACCCCATAAGACTGAATTATTAAGCACAACACAAGAGACCTTTGTGCCAGATTAATGGAAGCATACAGCACTGCACATTTATTACAGTGATATAATGTAGTCAGTGTGTTATCGCGTTAATTGTTAGCCATACAGGAGGCTGCAACTTCAAATTATTGTGTCAGTTAATGCAACAGGAACAAGGCTGCTTTTGTGTTGCTGGTGTAAAGAAATGTGTTGTGTATATGCTTCTGTTTCATCTCAACCGTTTCTCTGCATCAGCGTTTCTCTCTCTGTGTGCATCCCCAACTCACAATCCTCATGACATCCGTTTGAGTACAGATCTTTCCACTTTCTGTAAATATACTATGCAAAGAACACTTGTCCTTTTCTGCTTCCTATGGGATGTATTTGGCCTTCAATTAGTTTGATGTGTTTGCTGAAAGTGGCTTGTAGATGGACACAGAACGAGAAAGAGGCGGTAAAAGATATAAAAAGAGAATTTATTCAATCAATCTTACACAAGAAAAGCACTTTGTGGTGGATTTCAGGGAAAGAGGAAAAAAGAGGCAGGATGTGGTGGGTTACAAACAGACATAAACAGAAACAGTCAAATACTGAAGACAAACAAGAGAGGAACAGGACGGGACTACGCTTTAATATATTGTCATTGAATCCCTTTGATCACAAAAAAAAGGAAAAACTTTAAGATTGTACATTAATAGTTATTTCAAATTCTCCTCAAGATGAGATATGTTTGTTATTTTCTTATTTATTCTCTTTAAAATAGTTCATAGCTGCTTACATGGGTCTGATTTCAAAGGGCTTTAAAAGGCAAATGGTTTCAAGATTTCCTCATATTGAAAAAAGCAGGGTTTTGTGTGCTTTCCAGAGTGTGAAAACTGTGATCAGAAATAGCAGTTGTTCTCCATACATGTCAGTAAGAGCCCACTAAGTAGCAGAACAGCATAAGTGCTGGGAAAACCCTGGATACAAAGGAACTAAAAAAGGGTTTCTCAGAGCCACTGCAGGCTATTGATTGTGTATTTGTTTATTTGGTTAGAAGGGGGCCCTGCGATCACATTTCCCTAATCGAGGCAGATTACAGCAAGAAATGTGATACTGCATAAATTAGGCTGCATGATGTTACCCTTCTACTGAATTTCACGTCATAATGCTCCAGTAATTAGATTTGGTGTCTTGTGCATTAGGCCTTGTTTAGGAGAGCAAAAAAAGAAAAATACAAACCTGAAAATAGTGAAAGAGCAAGATGAAGAGAGAAGGGGTGAAATGTTCCTGTAATTTAAAAGGATTCCCCACATGATTTACACCATAAAGACTAGGCAACAGACTGTCAAAGCCATATCTCACCACTAAGGTCTCCTGTATTTAAATTATAGTAACAGTCTATAGTCGTCTTTGGTCCTTCTTAATATCATAAATCCTTTTCTCTGAGGAAAAGAGGCTGTAATCCTTTCAAATCCAATAAGAGCATAAGGCTTTGATAAGTGACCCTGGTCACTATACAACCACTGCAGATCATTATTCATACACTGCAGTACAACGTGCATACTGGTTTAATTAATCAGTTCATATTCAGTACTTTTACGGCAGCTTACTGAGCCGTCTGTCATTCTTGGATGTTATCCAGAGGGACATCTTTAGTGTAAATTAACATGTGGGGGCGAGGAGACTGTCGTTTAAACTGGAGATTTAGTTTTATGGTTATGTTCCTCAACGCTGCAGACACATGGTCCTCTAGGGTGATGCTAGACTAATGTGAATCCAGACACTCTTCTAATGGGGGGCCATTACAGCCCACATTGCAAGAACTATTCATTTTTTATGAGAGGGGTAGATCTGTTGGCGCCTTGTGTCAGGGGCTTTCACCCTCACTGGTTACATCTCCAGGCAGGACTGAGTAAGGGTGCAAGTTGAAAGTTCAACCCTTTTGAGGGAGGGCAGTAGATCATAAAGAGGGGGTCTGAGGACTTGCAGGGATCCTGTAAGCAGCTACAGGCCTCCAGTGGTGGACTGAAAAGATTTACTCAAGTACTGTACCTAAATACAAATTTGAGGTATATGTACTTTGAGTACTCCATTTTGACTACTATATACTTCCACACCCCTGCAATTAAGATGTAAATAAGTGTTTTACTTTACTTGAGTTGTCTGACAACTTCAGTCCTTTGTTAGGCTGCTTTATATGTTAGGATTTACATTCAAAACACTTGATGATCTTAAAAATGACAACATAAAGTACTACTACAGTAGTAAAATGATACTTAGATTTGAATGCAACAGTGGTTTAATCTAATAATACAGTTTACAGTTATCACTGGGACTATTCTCCTGTGCTGTCCTGCTAATGCCTTTTGCTAATAACACTTAGATACTATTACTTAATTGATTCTTTACTTGTATTTGCAGTATTGGTGCAGTACTTCAAGGATCTCAGCATGCCTTCCACCCCTGCAGAATGAAGAGCACTTTCACAATCTACCCAGGCACAGTGTAATGATTTATCACTCCCCCATCTGTGATAGACACCCCTCCTACATGTACAGGATCCCCCTACATGACTGTGACCAAACAACACAAATCATGGGGCTCTGCAGCAAACGTTGCACTAATCTGAGGCGTTGGGGGGGTGGGGGTTATGTAAGAGTAGGGGTCACAAGTTTCTTGGGCAGGACAATTCAGATGAGGTTGAACGTGGCAGCAGTGTCAAGTGACAGCAGCAGATCCGCGGGTTGCACGCGTTTGAGGAGACTGATGGATATGTCCTCACGTAATGATGATGTAAGATTATTCATGATTCTCATCACCGCTCCCTCCAGACACTGGTGTTGCTCCACTCCTATCGCCCATACTACAGCAGGCGGGTCGTCCTCAGCGGGGGGGCACCTGCTGTCCCGCTCCGCGCTGCAGTGGCTGTGAGAGCGGCTGATTGGTGCACAGCTGGATAGAAAGGCAGACCTGTAACACCTGAGCGGACTTTAAACATTAAGATACAACATCGCACGCACGCACACACGCGAGGCTCAACACGCGGCATTATTTTCCCTGTTGGGAAATCCAAAAAATGATGTCCCGTGTGCCGGGCGGCGGCGGCAGGACGGCGTGCAGGACCACTGGCACCTTGTTGTCGGCATGTCTGGTCTCCGCTTGTCAAGCCCTCCGGAGCTGCGGGGAGGTCCAGTGCAGCGACGGCCATCAGTGCTGTCCGCCCATCAGCACCGGGAACGGCAGTGCCAGCTCCGCGGTGCGCTGCTGCAAGCTCCCCATCCAGATATTCTTCGACAACGTAGGCTGGTTTACTCGGAAGCTGTCGGGCATCCTGATCCTCTTGCTGCTCTTTGCCATGGGCTATTTCATCCAGCGGATCATCTGCCCGCGGCCCCGCCGGCACCCGCACCATGACCGCAGCGAGGATCCCTCCCTTTTTCACGGGCACGCATCGGCGTCCCAGGACTCCCTGCTGGACCGGTACCCGGAGTGCAGCCTCGGGGACTTCGCCTCACCGAACCTGCCAGCCTACGACGAGGTGAAATATCTGCCCACGTATGAGGAGAGCATGCAGGAGATGCACAGAGACCGCTCCGACGATAACTTACTGTCTGAAAACGAGAGGGGCGGTCAGGGCAGGGTGAGAGCGGCGGGACCGAGGGCTGGAGACCAGAGACGGGACGTCCTGGAGGTGTCAGGACCGCAACACAGCCCAAGGACATCACGGAACTCTGTCTGACGGGAAACAGACATTGTGGGCAAAGCTACAAAGAGACAATACAGCATTCTTATTTTAATATAATCAGGGTAATCGTCTTGCAGAGATATAAACTCAAGTGCAATTATAATCCTGAATGTTAAGAATAAAAGGAGGCTGAGAAAATGTACGTGTTTTGTACGATTATGGGAGATTACTCGCCTTTTGTATGCAAATGACCGCTTGGGTTAAGCAAAGGAGATTATAAAGTAAGCGAAGGCGGCTGAAATTGACGCTCTTTGTGATAGGGACAGCTCATTTGGCTCCAGCACAATCGCATTAAGTTTTACTTCAAAACCTCAATCATAGGCGGCACCGTGAAACCCGTTTTTTTTCCTGTCAGATTCTCGTCCCTTCTTCGTCGTAATGCTAAATATTCTGCTGGATCCGAAAGACCTGCCTTTCTTTCATTTATTTTTTTTTATTGAATTTGCATACAAAAGGGAGAATATTTCGTTTTTTGCCCCCCCCCCCCTTCAGTAACCTGAAATGTGGAATGAAAGAGGGGAGTGGAGGGTGGAATATCAATATTTTAATACTTTCTGAGGCACACATTTTATCAGCAGGCTTTAAGCCAGCTAATTTATTGCTTATCAGCGGGACAGCAATATTCTCTCAGAGGGACTCAAACACACACACACACACACACACTTCACTGGGGGCTGCCAGTTTTACCAGTGACCTGAGCCATTTCTGATACTGTGAAAGAGTGCAGTTTTTAAAGATGCTCTGATGCTGGGAGCTTGCTGGCCTGAGGCTACATGTATCAGTGTCTCCCAGGTTTTGAATTCAGGGGGAAAAAAAAAAAAAGACAATGGCAGAGATTACAGCTGGCATACTGATAAGGTGTAAGCTGCCAAGAAACAAAGTTGTGTTTTGATAATGGCATGTCAGACAAGATTACAAGTGCTACCCCAAGCAGAACTAACGCTGAAGGAAAAGACAAAGGGACATCTAACAAGAAACGAGGGTGAGACAGGAGGCGGTCACTTCTTTGCTCTGCCTGAGTGATCTGAAGAGACCAAACATACCTTCAGATCTGCTTGCATGTTGACCATCAGTATGTAACTGTCCCCTGCTTTCCCGATGATGGCAGGGGACAGTTTTGATGAAACAAGGAGTGTTTGTTTTGCTGTTGCGAACCAAGAACCAAACTGAGACACACACACACACACACACACCTCATTACGTCGGGCTTAATAGCCTGTTTACTTGGATTAAAGCTGAAGGTGTATTGGCAATTAGCTGTCCATTAAAATGGCTCATTATGTCATAAAATTAAGCTCATTTGTCATTAGACATTACTTTACTCTGACATTTATGTGGTAAACAATCACACTTGCTTTATCCTCTCCCAAGCTCAGACTTGAAGAAAATCTTAGCACATCATTAGTCACAAACCACAAGAAGAGGGCATAAAAATTACAAAGAGAATCCCTGTTAGGGCAACAAGTAACAATTTATTTCATTATCCAATATCCTGCCTGGTTATATAGACAGGTTCTCAGAGCCCAGGATGAAGTTTCTATTGTGAAAAATTCTTTGTCTTGTCTGAACAACAGTCCAAAACACAATAATATTAAGGTAACATCATTCAAGGCTCAGAAAAGCCACAAACATTCAGTGTAAAAAGCCTGAAACAGGAATTCTTTTTGGCAGTTTTGCTCAAAAAAAGAGTTAATAATCTGTTCTCAGACTTAATCAATTGTCTAATAATTGCCAACTAACTGTTTCAGCTCCATTTTACATTACATCACTCAGCTTTACCTGTCCTCTATGGGAGAGTGTTGTGAGCGTTTAAAACATGCTGCTTTTTTCATCCGTCCTTTCTTTAACGCTTCCTTAATTGTGATAAAGTAGATATAAAGAACCAAGTAACCCTCGAAATACAACCTCGATCCCAAAGAAGTTGGAAAGCTGTGTGTAAAACATAAACACAACAGAATGTGATAATTTGTTGATCTTTTTTGTCTCATATTCAACTGCAAACTGTTCAGACATGTTGAATGTTTTGTCTCATCAACTGCATCAGGTTTTTGTAAATATATAAGCTCACTCTGACGACACAATGCAAACGAGTTGGGACAGAAGCAACAAAAGACTGGCAAGGTTGTGGGATGCTCCAAAAACAAGAGCTTTCTGTTAGTTTTTTTTTAATCCCAAGTACACCCAGTATCCCAAAAAGAACATGAAATATTACACACTTAAACAGGTTAATTGGTAACAGGTGATAGAAACATGACTAGATATGAAAGGAGCATCCAGGAAAGGCTCTGTCAATCACAAGGACGTCAGCACATCGTAAGACACATGATGATTGCATAAAAGATATTACATGGACTCTGGAACACTACAAAATAGAGTTGTCTGTAAAAACGCTTTGTTTCCAAATGATAACAGTGTGTTTATTTATGTTTCACACAGCATCCTAGCTTTTCCAACTTTTTTTGAATTGGTGTCATATTAAATCCACTCAGCTAATTAATCTGAGAAGCCCAAGGATGTTTATGTGTCCTCAGAGAGACCTGTGTATCTTCATTAGCTCAGTGTCATTAAAGGGAGTGATATTGAAGGATTCATATTTACCACAGAAAGACACCCTTCATTTTTTTCCGTCAAAAGTTGAATTATTTAAAAGACAGAAGAAGTCTGTGCAAAACCATTTGTACCCACAAACCTTGACTTCACGATTAAAGACCTTGAGCTCCTCTAATGCTAAAACACTAAAAGTCTGAGTGTGATTGTGGCGGCTTGAGTAATCCAATACTGTCCGACCATGATGGCAAAGCCACTGCTCAGCACTGATAGCTTTCCCTTTCAGAGGGGAAATTGTGGGTGTGTGGAGTTTTCACTTAAAAGCATTAAATTCACACTTAAAACCCACTGATGGGTAGATGAGGAGGAGAACATGTATGTAACTCCAACATATATGAACCCTTGAACGGTTGTTATTCAAGCAATAATGTTGGGTTTCACTCTCTAATTCATGGTTATTTCTGATTTTTATCACTGTGAAGCAGCTCTCGCATCTTTTCTATAACAATGGATTTGAGAGCAGAGGCCACGAAGTCTAATAAAATAAGTTTGATATAAGCAACATTAGAATCTGCACTAATGATCCAGTTTTCTCTATTGCTTACTGGTCCAAGGAAGAGAAAGACTTAGAAAGGTCAAATCAATGAGCATTATCCTTCTCATAAATTCTACATTAAACCCAGGAAGTGTATTTAAAGGGATCAGCATTGTTTGGCTATCAGGTCAATATGTCAGAGCTTTTTCTTTAAAGATGGTGACACAGCTCTATGGTTTCATACAGGTACAGAATCTATTGAGTGTTTTATGCTGTATACTTTTACAAATATGACATGCTGAGAATTTGGAGTCTAAAGATGATCAGTAATGTCAGTCTTGATATGGCTTAGTCATTTTAATCTGAGTAGTGGCTTGAAATATCTAGTGCAAGATGTTGAATCGAGCAAGAAGTCAAAAACAACCTTGTCACATGACCAAGATCAGGTACGGTATGTGTTGTATAGTTTAAGAGGAAGTGAGTAACTCCCTTCAGTTCTATTTCTCACTGTGTGTGGCAGCTCTCAGTGGTAATGCATGTGAAACCTGACTCCTCACTGATAAGCTTTTTCACAGATTAATGGTGTTGGGTCTGAATGACTATGGTTTATCACACAGCAAGTAAGGCTCAGAGAGAAGGCAGATGGAGGGAGTAGAATGAGAGAAAGACAGTCATAAAGAAACTTTAGGCTAGAGGTGACTACAAGTGCAGTGTGCTGAGGAAAAAACAGCCATGGAGACAGAGAATGAACCCATTGATAGATTTTCCTACATCTTCCGATTTTTCTGATGTTTCAGCATCTGCAGCCACTCACAGTTTCAGGGGTTATGGCGATCTCTTTCTACTGTATCTGTCCATGTCATCATGATACGGTCCAGCAGTTGTTTCTTGGAGAGCCCAGAGACAGATCTTCTCCCTCATTCGTCCCACCTGAGCCACTAGAGGAGATGGATAGGCTATAATGGTTCGCTGATGTACTGGCCTTCTGCCAACCAGGGGGTGGAGCTGCATGGCAAGCAGTTGGTTTCACACCTCAGCAGAAAAGGAAATACAGGAATAACTCAAAGAGAAGAACATACTGTAGATGTATAAGACTCTCAAATACACACTTGTACCCAGAAATACCTTCTGGACACACTCGCAGAGCTGAAAAAAACATCTGAAAGATACT
The DNA here is from genome assembly GCA_029814765.1 of Acanthurus leucopareius. Lineage (NCBI taxonomy): Eukaryota > Metazoa > Chordata > Actinopteri > Acanthuriformes > Acanthuridae > Acanthurus > Acanthurus leucopareius. The sequence goes on along the minus strand of JAQMCX010000054.1, from coordinate 4,013,957 downwards.
CAGAAAACCAGTGAAGCATCAGGACAATAAGGGAATACTATAAATAGATAAAGTATGATGAAAGGAATGTTTTGCCTGAACATATAGAGCACTTTGATCTGTTTTATTCACTGACATTCTTTTTAGTGTTTACAGAAGACAAGGTTATAAACTGTAAAAATATCCACACATATAAAAACACAGAGATCACTGACAAATCTCCAGAAGAACACACTTATGCACAACTGAGCACACTAGGTTGACTGTAACAAATTAAAAAAATATAACAACTTTGAATCTGACATACTGAAATCACTGAGAAGCTGATATGACAGAAAGGCCATAACGTGCTGATGCTGAGAAATACAGGTAATCTTATCAAAAGTCGACCAGAATGCCATGTACAGTGTCGTCCAAATGTTTTACATTATGTAGCAAATGAAACAAGATTGTAGTGCAACAGTCAAAGTCAAGTGTCATATTCTTCATGACCTACTAATGGACAACACATCTCCAAATGTTCCCTTTTGTTTTATGTGAAGTTTATGTACTTGGAGCCGGTGGTGGACATTGTACCTCAAGTACAGAACATTTTTTATTACTCTGAGACCAGCGAAACTGAATGTCAAAAACACATGGCAATCAGGTTCTGCAAAGCTGATGTTTGAGAAAAAGGTCCCCCGAGCATTAACGTCGCGAGGTCACGCTGCTCCTCACAGAGGCATTAGCAGCTTTCTCTCTCTCTTTGGACAACTCCATCTCTATCTTCGCCTGGATTTTCTCCCAGTCCACCTCAACCTGGCAGAGACACACAAAAATGAGATGAAATGAGATTAGATGTGATACTTTATTTTGCTCCGATCAGTATTGGATTGAAAGCGCAAAGCAGCTAGATTAATCACATTGCATGATAAGGCAGGGATCCCACTGGATGCCTGAAAAGTGTGGCCTGTTTTAACGCTTTTCACCCTCCTGATCCTAATCACACTGAGAAGTTTTTTTGCAGCAGGAAGCATCTCAGTGATGCTCCAGTTAATAGCAACAAATTCTAAGCTTTCCTCCATTTTTGATTTAGTTCCACAGGAGTTTTAGTTTTTAGTTTTACACAGGCTCTTTTGAGTGGACAGCAGGGAAAAGCCAAAATGACATGAAGTATGTATTCCCTCAGAGTTAATCTTTTTTTAGCTGGAGGCACTCAGAGTGTATAAGCAGTGATTAAAAAGCTGATGACCTGTGGGAAACAATAAAAACAGACAACATCCCAGTGTAATCACTGGCTCAATCAATTAATGCGCCACAGAGAGGCTTCTCTAACTAACCCCTTCAGCATACTGCAGGAATCTCTTATTGGTCTCTTTCCTGCCAAATTTCTGAAGGAACTTCTGCCTGTAGGCCAGCACAGTGTCCACATGGGTCTTGTGTTTGACTGCCAACTCCAGTGCCCTGGACAAAAGAGGACAAGATGAAGATTCGTATCCACCATGAATGGACAAACATGCTTCACAGTAACTTGCACTCAAGCCTCAATTTAGACTCTGTCCCTAAAACTACTCATTACAAGACTGAGAAAAAGCATCCTGAAAACAACTCATACTGTTCCTCTCTTTTCAGCTGTATCTTTACACGTATGACATAAACACCGAGCTGTACCTTTCCCAGCAGAAAAGGTCAATGTTGACCCGTATGGCCTGGTAGATGAGACCAGCTTGTAGCAGAGTGGCCTCAGCCTCCTGGACCTGACCACTGAACAACAGCATGTGGGCCAAAGACGACTCCTTAGATGGCTGCTCCTTTATAAAGTTAATATACTGCACCCTTGGTAACTGAAAAAAGAGAGGGAAAATAATGCAGAGAGAGAGAGAGAGAGAGAGAGAGAGAACGAGTGTGAATAAGATACCTTATCATTCATTCTTTGACTTAGATTTTTCTGTCAAAACATTAAACATTAAACATTAAATCTCAGCTGTCTGTGTGTCCTTCTGTTGAAAGATATTGCTGAAAACTGTTGCACTGGACTGAATAAGCATTTAACTTGCTCTTTACCTCTCCAATGGCAGCATAGGCCATCTCTGCTGTGGTCAGCTCCCTGTTTGCCATCGCCATACCAGCAAGACATGCCCACAGAGACTGGTCCTGTACATGGAGAGAGCAGAATCCATGAGCATCTTAAAAAAAACATCTGACATAATGAGCTGCAGACAGGTTTTGAACAAGTTTTTACATTTTGAATTTTGTTTTTCTCTTCTCATGTACTTTTACCATGCATAGATAAATATTGTCTGAATAAACATATGGTGTTTAATTAAGGGAGTACTACACCGCTAAAAAGATGGTCTGGTCACTAAACTTGGTGTCTATGTGGTAGAAAGATTCAAATCTTTATGAAATTGGTTTAGAGAAAAAAAGGCTGTGAAATTACAGTTGGCTTAAAAGGTACAAAACCTACAACAACCAGAATGCACGGCACTGCACAAGACAGTACAGTCCACTGTTTCTGAAAACATTTAGAAAGAGAGAGACAGAAATTCTGTCTGCCTGCCTGCCTAGCTGCCTGCCTGCCTGTTTCAAGTATCTCAGCTAGCAGTGATTAAGAATATAACAAAGCATAATGGGGTGTGTGTATGTCTTTTTATAGTTCTCTGTACATCCTGCTCAGATCCTGGCAGGCCTCCTGGTAGTCATGCTTCAAGTCATTAAGAAAACACGCTCGACACACACACACAAACAAAAACAGATACATTTGCCGTAAACATCAGTGACTGTGAACAGTTGTGTCACCACTTTATCCCGTGCAGCTGGGTTCATTAAAGCGAAGCCTTCACCACCAACTGGCCATCAGTTGAGCAAACTTCACACTGAAGTCACCACTCTGTAATTCCCTGCTTAATCAGTTTCCATCAGCGAGACAAAAAGCTCTAATCAGAAACCGTTCCTGGAAACAGCAAGTAACACTGTCAGCCACTGCCTGAGGTCATAAACATGATGCAAAAACTGGACTACTTGTCACAACTTCGGGCAAATTCTTCCTTCAGTTGTAGTCACACTGTATGTCACGTACGCCTGTTTGTGTGTATGGCTTTAAACTAAGTATCAACTCCTCTCACGTGAAGCTCACTGAACACAAGGACTGGGATTCTGGGAAAAGCCGCACTGCCACCAAACTCTTACCAGAAGTAGAGGGGGGGAGGGGTTGAGGAAAAGGCTTTTAAAAAAAGTGCCTCTCTCCATCCCTGAAGTTTTACCCTCATCTTGCTATGAGCCGTCCATTTCTCCGAGGGTTGTGGTTATTGCATCATCACCCGACCGAAGACAGTCAAACGCTATGTGTGTATGCATGTGGAGAGTTTACACATGCAAATAGTAGAGTGTGTATTTATGAGTGAGATCTATGGGGCCTAAATCCGGTAAATGGTGTCACCAGGCTAATTGAAGGCTAATTAAAGCCTGCTGGTCTGCTCCCATAAACCTGTCTACTACCTTCTCCTTTCAAACTCTGTCTTGCTCTCTTTCATACATACATGCCTGCATGTGACACACACACACACCACTGGACCCTGGACTGTGCCAGAGCCCCTTTAGAGCCCTGAACTATGTCACATTATCTTATGGGTCAAATATATAAATACAAATGCAACATAGAATAAATGTGGCTTTGTTTGGGCATAAAACATGTAAAGATATATTTCACATGGGCACACAAAGACCAGATGTAAGAATGATGTAATGCTAGGTACAGCCAAGTTCAAATTGCAATTTTTTTCACCAGCACAGTCTTTACACATTAAAAGAGATGTGTGGGTATCTTACCTTGGCAAAGCGGCACAGGCGCAGTGCATCCTCCCAGCGAGCAGAGGTGCTGTATTCGTGCAGGAGTGCTGGGTAGGGGGGCACACTGCTGTACACCAGTGAACCGTCTCCTTGGCGTAACGTCACTTTGGTGCCAACGTAGCTCAGAATGTGGGGCGTGCGGCTGAACTCACTATGAAAGGGACAAATACAAATACACATCAGAGTTTGAGCAAACACATGCTACCACATTCTAACAATTTTGTTGCACTGAAAAGCGAGTCAGGAACAACGACCGTGTGGGACAACAGACTGACTGTCTGATCGATCATTTGAAGGTCAATATAAGCAAAACCAGTGAAGCTGTAGTGGACATCACTGCTTTAAACGTTGATGTTGATGGAAAGAAACTACAATTTTTAGATGTTTTTAGATGTGAACGCTTCACTCAAGAGAACCTGGCAGTACAGAAGATCAAAACAATCAGCACAGTTTCAAGGAGGATTAGTGTCACCAATTCAGCATCGGACCAAATGTGAAATATCATCACAGTCTCCCCTTCTGCTCCTGAGCTCTGATGTTAAATAATATCCAGAGAAGTGTTTTTGTGGAACATTGTGAGGTCACAGTTGACCTCTGACCTTTTGGAAATAAAACGTCATCACTTGGTCATTTTATCCTATTAGACCTTTGTGTGAATAATCCTCATAATCAGTGTTTGAATTCTTGGGTTGAGACAAAAAACATGTTTTGTGAAATCACAATGACCCTTGACCTCTGACCATCAAGTTCAGACTAATCAGTTCATCAGTGAGTCTAAGTGGATGTTTGTGCCAAATTTAATAGCGTTCCCTAACACTGTTCCTGAGATTATTGCCTTTGTTAGTAAGAGACGTACAGCTGGTCAGCCAGTTCGGACAAACCAAAAACATAATGTCTCCAACCACTGCTGATGCTGGGGCGTGGGGTGTAAAAATTTACAATGGCAAGCCATTGACCGAGAGTGAAAATAAAAAGCAACCAAGAAAAGCACTGTGTGCACAAAATGAGTATAAATAAGAACAAAACCAAATGTTCAGATTAGTGTTGCAGAGACATTCAGTGGTAGTCCAGGATCGCCTGTGTACACCGTGCACGCACTCTGCTTTAGCACCTCCTGTACTGGCTGGAGCAGAGCACTTTTGGGCAGGAAACACTGCAGAGTCTGACAGCTGCTGGCAAAGTAAAGTGCCTAAAGCTCTATGTGTTTTACTGTGAGGAATAAGGTGAAAGGTCCAAAAAGCTGCTTCTTTTTCTCCTCTTAGCTTTTTATTTTACATCTTTTCCGACTACGTTCTTCCATGACTGATTTAAGCTCACAAAAAAATGAAAACAGAGCAAAAAAAAAAAAGGCACGTGTCTACCTGCCCTCCTTTATGAACAGTGTTTTTGGAAGCAGGTCCTTGTCAGTGAAGGTAGCACTTGGGTAGTACCACACTGTTAGCTGGTTGTCTTGGACTCCACACAAGATGTTAGCAGCATCGTTCCATGCCATGCTGTGAACCATGGTGCCTGCAGGCCAGAACAAACATACAACTGTCATGTTAGCCCAGTGTTGGGCTACAGATATTTTACATCTTGCTAATTGAGTTCCCTCCTCCCCGTCTCACCAATTTTGCAGATTTTGGATTCTCGGCCAAGATGACGCACAGAGGTCAAGTAAAGGTCACGGTTCTTGTCAATCAGGGCGATCTTCCTTTCAGCGGATGGGCCACACTGGTCCAGACCTATCTCCACCACCTCCAACTGCATGTGGAGAATGACACACACAAGCACAAAAGGAAAAAAAGACATAATGGAGTGACTGAGAGATGACAAAAGATTAGGAAAAAGAGGGGAGCGCATTTTCTACCGAGACCCACCAGCTTTCAGCGTGTATGAGTGTGTGACAGACAGAGATTTGAGACATCCAGCAGGTATATGTGTGTTTGAACCTATGTGTGAGTGAATATGTGTGTGCTGTCGGCCAGAGCCAGCTGGCTTTGGTGCAGGGTCTTGGAGCTGTTGAGTTCTGGCAGACAAAGCCATGCTGACAAACAGTGAGTACTCCTACCTCCACTTCTCTTCCTTTTTCTCTAATTCTTTCCCTCTTTGTGTCTCTTTCTGTCTTACTTTGATTTCACCATTATTTTTCTGTCTCTGTAATGTTTCTCCCCCTTCTGGATATGGCTAAGCATGTTTTTTTTAGCACACAGTCACTCTTAAAACATTCATATTGATCTTTTTAGTTGAACTTAGCCTGTTAAATCACCAGGGCAAGCAATCAGCTAATACCTTTAGCTAGAGCCTAAAGTTTGCTGGCAAAATGTCAGCATCCTCACCGATGAGTTCATGTAGAATCAATCTTACAGAAGTTAGTGTACCATACTGTAGGTTTTTTTTGCTTTTTAAAAAAAATTCTAATATAGTCCCGTTTGGATATTTACTTTAACAACACATGCATAGAACAGATACACAAAGGTGAGATATATGCCTTACTGTAACAGTATTTAAATAGCTTCCCTTTTCATTTTAGGGGAAAAAAGATTTTGAGTGATTTCTGATGATGATTTCTCATCTAAAGACACCTAAAAAATAACTTAGAAGTAAGTTTTCACCTGTAAATATTACTGGTAGTATGCTGGTTAGGCATGCTAACATACCTTTGCTCTGCGTTTTTTGTTTTTTTATTTACTAGGGCCAAAAAGAAAAAAATGAAAACACCCTGAAAACTTTAAGATACCAAGTGTCACTTTGAGGGTCTGCTAACAGCAGCATTTGTGATAGCAACTTTATCAAATCAATTAATTTCAGGCTGTTTGTCTGGAATCTGATTTATAAAAAAGTATTAAAGCACATCTTGTCACCCAACTATGTAATATCCATGAGTTACCTACTTCTATGACTCCATGTCATAGATGACTGGCCTGTGTGAATAACTGTAGCTAATCAAAATAAGCCTTTACTGTGCACTGTGTTTTGGATGAAGAAATGTCTTTACAAAAAACACTGTGAGGGGCCACACTCTTTCTCCTCTGGTATGATTTAAGATTGTTATAAACACATAACAAAATACAAGTACCAACACATTCTTACTAGTCACGCTGACTGTTCAAACAGTAACATGACCGACTGATTCGAGTGTTATGCAGCCAAACTGATGTAATCAACCCAGCTTTGTAAATAGCTGTTGATGTTTGTCAGACGGCTGTGGAGGAAGGTCTCTCTTCTTCCTCCAGCTCCGTCAGTCCTTCTCGCTGTACATTCTGTTCTAAAACTGGTCAAAGACTTCCTAAAACTAAGGTACAAGGTGGAAACAAGCAGCAGATGTCAAACTACAATACACAACAGATTTGCATTTCCAATGTAGACCGAAAGCTGAAAGATACAACACTGAGGTCAAAGCATTTCCTTATTGCTGAAACACATAAGGTCAATACGAGGGCAAAGAAATACTAACCTTGTGAGTTAAGGGCTTTCCATCACCAAGGGCTTTCCCGGTCAGGGCGTCAAAGAGAAGGATGACTTGAGAAGGGAAAGGAACATGGAATATGGTAAAAATAAAAACAACCATACTATTTATATTATAAATATTATAAATTAATAAAGGGGAAGGGGTCCCTCACCTTTTTCATCACTCTTGTCCCGGACGGCAATGGTGTCATTACTAAGCGAGACCCCCTGGGCGTTTAGGATGTCTGCCCTCATACCAGGGAACTTGGGGGAAGATATCAATCGACCCTCGTAGGAGAACGTATACAATCCTGCTCCATCCACTAACAGAAAATGTCTGGGTGGGGGGGAGACAAGAGGATGCAGAGGAGGAGAGTGGGCTAAGTGAGTGTACTGTAAATGTAGTATACAGAGAGAGAGGGAGCATGGAGGGAGACCAGATGAAAAGTTTAAGAGTAACAGATTGAAGAGTTGAGTTAATCAACTGACAGGAGCAAGTAATATAAATTTGTAATGTACATTAACAAAGCATTGACTCTCTCAGCAAGAATCATCAAAGTCAACTATGATTTCAAAATGGACAGTAAATCTATTTAGCTCCATGCTGAGCGTCAGGGCCCCTGCACTGGAGTACTGCACAAGAGCTAGTCCATGTTAATCTAATTTCCCTCAGCGGTTTCACTCTCAGCCTTATTGTATGACAGTGCCGGTTAATCTAGACCACAGCTCCTATATGAGTGTGTGTGCTTGCGTCTGTGTGTGCTTGATGAGTGGTCAGTGCAGAGTAATGAAGCATTAGAGGAGCTGATAGATGATCCAGCAGCTTGTTCTCTCTCTCGTTGCACTGCTCCTGGAACAGAGTGACTCACTTCTCTGTCTGCAGAATAAGGCTCACTGTTCCCTCCTTCAGGTCAAAGATGAGAGGAGTGTTCCAGTTTCTTGAGCTGGCATGAAAAAAAGAACACAAACACAAAACAAAAATTTGTGAAAACAGAGACATCGAAAAACAAAAGTGTTAAAACGGGCGTAAGAGAGGAGGTGCGGAGACCACTAAAGTAAGACCAAGAGAAGAGAGGCAATGAAGAATGAAAGCAAACAAGTTAAAGGGAAATATTATTTACAAGAAAGGGAGATAATCTACGGATAATGCAAAACACAACAGTGGTGCAGACTAATATGAACAATCATCATAGAAAAAGCTCATAGACTGTCTGTGTTCTAAATCCTGCCATCAGCAAGATATGTAAAGGTTAAAATGGCACCTCGATAACCTACCATATTTCACGACATACAGAGAAAATCAGCATCTTACTAAGATGCAGCTTTTATTTTTACTAGCAAAATTTTAGATGCAGATTTTGGAGGCTTAATTTGCTACACGGCACATGTATTCCAGTTGGACCTAAAGATTACACTCAGGGTTTTGTCAGCAAGTGTACAAAATGAGCATGTGTTGTACAAAATCAAAACTCACTAAAATGCAAGACAAGAATTTTCAGAGCTGTGTGAATGGATGATGAGAAGAGCAGAGGAGGAAAGCAAAAGTGGGTTACTGACTTGTAGACATAGCATTGGAGAGAAGTGGCAACCACGAGGTGACCGTATGCCAGAGAGGCTTTGATGACTCGATCTCTAAACTCCAATACGTCCACTGCGTCGTTCATCACATTCCTCACCTGTTATAAAAAGAAGGAGAGGGGAGCATGGCAAAAGGATTAAGAGTTAAGTAAAAAAGCAAGAGTTCTTAGAAATTAGAGAACAAAATTAAGTTCTTAGAAATTACTGCACAGGCATAAACTTTAAACTACTGAGCAAACACTTTACATTCAAACATGCAAACAACAAAGGGGAGACCCTGGCTCCACTGACAGAGTGGTGAACACAGTCACGTACACATTGGAGTGTATTTATTCTTAACATACACAGGAAACAGTCTACAGTATGTCCAAGTAAACGTAGGGCGACTGTGGTCAGAGAAAGCACATTTTACTGTTTTAAGTGTGTGCGTGCAGTGGTTGCTACTCATTTTTTCACCTGCATAGATAAATAATTCCCTCCAGCTCTCTCTGTGAATGAATGAAAAGGCCTTATCCAGCACCAGGTGAAAGGTGGGGTTATTTTTACAGCTTTACAAATCTTCCTCCTCTGCTCCCTCCAGCAAGCCAAATTTACATGCAACACAACCAGGAATAAAAAACATTCGACCACAAGGTGGTAAATTTAGCTGGCTGATTCACAAACCACTGGCAGATGTGCACTTTTAAAAAGGACTGCGAGGAGGAGAGGGGGAGAAGAAAAGCGCCTACAAGGCTGAAAATAAATGGCTGATGACCCGACTTTGTTTGGTTTACACAAACTGCACTTGGTGAAGATGTCTATGGCAAATGAATGCACGTGTTGGCACACATGCATGTGCATGACCTTGTTTCTGTAGGAGTGCGCGTGTGTATCCCTCTCTGAAGGTATACAATTGTGTATGAGTGTGTGTGTGTGTGTGTGTGTGTGTGTGTGTGTGTGTGTGTGTGTGTGTGTGTGTGTGTGTGTGTGT
>JAQMCX010000054.1:3984687-4004073 GCA_029814765.1 Acanthurus leucopareius | reverse complement strand
GTGTGTGTGTGTGTGTGTGTGTGTGTGTGTGTGTGTGTTTGTGTGTGTGTGTGTGTGTGTGTGTGTGTGTGTGTGTACATTTGGGTGTGAACCCCGCGTAAACGCTACCTTGTGGTTAGAATGAGTTTAAACAGTAGAGAATGGTGGAGTGAGAGAGGCAGCTAGACAGGCTAGTCATTGTCATTGCAGGGCTGCACACTGGCATGCTGGGAGGGATCTACTTTAATATATGGCCACAACTTGTCAAGGTTTGGGATGCATTTGCTTCTTTTCATAGCGTATTCACTCCCCCCTTTGCAGTCTGCCTATGGCAATTTTCTTGGTTGCTGACTTAATTGAGCTTGGCTTTGTTAAAATTTGTCTGGAAAAAATTAATTACTTTTCCTTTTAGACATGCTGATTTTCAGCTATGTGAAAACCCTTAAACACCATTTTAACTTGTAGAACAACAACTCTTTAAACAGACAGTGAGTCATGATGGGCTTTTGGCATGATTCTTTTGCCTATGCATATAACTTTGTTGTTTGTTTAGGTGAGATTAACCTTTTTTTCTGTTATGGTCATTGCTTTGAAATACATCACATATCATAACAGTTAGGAGTGTGTGAAAAACAAAATTGATCCACATTAGAATTTCGATCTCCTAAGGTTCAGAAATGATTCTCACCCCTGCTAAAAAGCAGCATGAGAGGGTTTGAGCCAACCTGTTGCCCTTTGCTGCATGTCATCCCTCTCTTACTCTCTCTTTCTCTCCCTCTCCTTGTCTCTCTTTCTGTGCTTTCTCTGAGCTTTCTGATTGTCATCACCACTAAATAAAGCCAGAAAAAAATAAACCAAAACAAAAAAAAACCCCCAAACAACAATGACACGAGTCACTGAGTCTCTAAACAAGACTAAACTGACTCCATTTACAGTTGATATGGAGCAGAAAGATGAACAAGGACGTGTATGGCTCTTGTTTACCTGCATGGTTCTCCTTTTGGTAAGTGTGATCACAAAGTTCTTCCACTCCCAGTGCTGCTCCACCACGTGGGCAAAGATGACATGTCCGTTGCCGCAGGCCCCGGCCAGCTGGGTGCCGTCTGCAGACCAGGCCAGGCTGAACACACTGCCTGTGTTGGGCTTCTCCAACGCATAGGACCACTGAAGGGGGGGGCAGAGAGAGGGAGAGAGAGAACAATATAGTTAATGGCTACATATATTTATCTATAATCTTAAACAATTACCTTGGGGGACGGCTTAGGAACTAGAAACAATGAGAAGTTTAGAGAAGAGAAGCGGCGAGCGTCAAGAGTCTTGTATGAATGAGTGCAGAGACACGAGTGTGTGTGTGCACATAATGTAAACTCAGCTAGCAAAACAGGGGCCCAGTCAGTCAGTCATTGAGCTGTGATGAACTGTGAGACACTGAAGTAGCGCTTGGCCCTGCCAAGTCCAGCACTCGCGCTCGTAAACATACACTCTGCTATCCTCATCTATTACTTACACGGGGGGTAGGGGGTACAGGGAGGAAAAGGGAGGGTTTATATGCGTGCCCCCAAATTGAAGCCAAAAGCTGATTAACAAGACCTCTCCCTTATTTTTATATGAAGGAACTGAAAGGGTAGAGTTTGGGAGGAACTTACAGAGACAAAGTAACTGAATGTTTGCTGTGCAGTTGACTGTCAGTGATGGTGCAACACACAAATAGGAAACTTGCAGCCCTTTACAGTATTTAAGACAAGAAAATTTCTCTCAACTCTGCTTGCCTCCCAAAGGTATTCCCTTTCTCTATTTAATACCTGTTTCCAGTATTTTTTCCATCTTCCACTTTTGTCTTTCCATTCTCCTGTCCCTTATGTCTTCAGGGGAGTATCACACAGCAAAAGAAAAAACACAACAAAAACACATTCTTTTGCTTCGATTCAACACGGATCAGTTGAGACAGTCTAGTTCCACCAGCAGTTTAAAGTTTCTTGTTTGTTATTTTCCAGAGCGATCACTCAAAAGAATAGGCAGTAGCAGAGGGAGGTACACTAAATAAATGTCTATCTCCTGCAAAAGTCACCTGTTAATTATCCCCGCTGCACATATGGAACCTTTCGGTCATAACTACTGCTGAGTAGTTATGGGACGTGCTGCGTAAGGTAACATTTGATGGGCTGTTGGTTACGTAGATCTCTCCTTCTCCTGGTCTGTATGCCTGTCTAAACACATGCATCGTTGAGCTGGTTTTGATCAGCACCCTTTCAGCAGTTTATATCATATCAAAATCCAAAACAGCTATGGAAAAAAGTAAGACCTATCCAGCCATGTGGACAAGAGATAGTTTATTAGAATTAAATGAATTGCTTTTAAATTTCTTTTCCCTTTCCTCCCCCCTTTGATTTATGCAGCTCCATGCTTCCTTACTTAAACATCCTGGAGTTGGAATTAGCTATTCTTTATATACATACATTCTTTGTATGTAGATTTTTTTAAAGGTAAGTCTACACTCTCAGGAACATGAGTTTCACAGGGGCTCTTCCTGAAGGGCCCAGGGTCCATGTAGAGCCATTTACTTCTGAAGCATCCTTTTTGGAAGAAAGGTTTCTTTAAGACTTGTTGACAGCTTAGGTGTTGAAGATCAAAATCCTCAAATATTCAAATATTTACCTGTGCTTTAAATGGTATTTTTTTATATCAAATGTTAGGGTTGGTTCACTTTCCCGTTTTGCCGGTCTGACCAGGTGTACAAAGTAAAAGTCAAAGTATCACTTTGGTCCCCTTAGGGAAATTGGTTTGTAGCCAGGATATAAAACACACACATACAGTCATACAAACACATCAATCAACACAACATAATGGGCATAGAACAGGGCATTGTGGGCATAGCTTAAACTAGTTTATTTAGTATTAACCAATATTTGTGATTATTAAATGTTTTGGCAGACTACAAAGAGAGAAGAAGTAGCTCTTTGTCTTGTCACCTTTAATGGTTTTCAACAAAGGGGGAAAGAACTAAAAGTCACAGATACGAAACAGCTGAGTTCAAGGAATGTAACAACCGTTCCACTAGTGGTTAAAATTATTGACCAACACAAAAATGATCAGAGGTTCTATTGGACTTCTATTCTATTGGACCTCATTGTCGTGGATTTTGATAAATAGTGATAAAAATTCTGTCATAAGCAGCTGGTTTCTGTCATTTAAAATTTTAATGTTTAGTAACAATTTTAAACCAGGTGCAATTGCGAACTTGCAAGACTGTTTCTGTTGTATGTGAATGGAGTGCTGGACAGTGATGTTTATGCAGGACAAGTTTCATCCTTTGATCATCATCAGCTCTGGAGTTACATGCGTTTTTGTGATTAGTGGTTCATGTGCTTTTCTAAGTTCCTGACTCTTGAGCAGAAGCAGACCCATGTCAAAGTTTGCAAATGTCTTCAAGACTAGGCCAGAGATGACCTTAACTGAACTTTAAAGATCATCAGAGGTAATAAGACACGTGCCTATGACTCTGACCTCAAGACCAAACAGCAGTTTTTGTACTAAAGTCATCCCCTTGTTCACCTGGTTTGGCTCCCTGCAACTTCTTCTTCTTTTTTTTTTGTCAAAAATAAACTTTGGTCTGTGGTTAACAGTCATAGAGTCAAGTTTCAGGTCCATGGTTACAGCTTACCAGTGGTCACAAAAACACATGCAGTTCCGGTGCTGATAATGATCAAGTAAGATACTTGGAATTCTTACTCAGACAAAGTCATAGTTTGCACCATCCAAAGACACATTACTGTGCAGTGCTCCGTTCATGCGCAACAGATCTGACCACACTTTGCAATGAACATGATTCAATAATTTTTTGCCACATCTGTAAAATACAGTGTAACCCTCAAATGACAAGAGGCTTATATATGAAACCCTTATGAAAAGGCAATATTTAGAGCCCCCTTGGTGGGGTTTGATAATGTCTTTTGATATTAAAGGGTTCTTGGCGGAACTTCTGAGTGGGTTTTAGATGAAACCCTTAGATAAAAAGAAACCCTTGGGTGGGTTCTAGGTGAAACCCTAGGAATACAAAATGATTCATTGTGAATCCCCTTGGTGGGTTCTTGTTAGCACCCTGGCATGATAGAAAAGTTCTAGACGGAACCTTGAAAGGGGGTTCTGGAAATCTTTAGACCATTCATAAATGAGTTCTAGTTTAACTCTGTATGTTGGCTTTTGGTAGAACCTTCAAAAAGTGTTTGAGGTGGAATCTTCATAAAAAGGTTCTACATAGAACCAAAAAGGGTGCTCCTGTGAGGATAAGCTGAATCACCCAATATATGGTTCTTTGTGCTATGTATCCATGTGCTAATGCACATGCTTGCATGACGTCCACAGCCAAGCAGCCTGGCCCAGCATTTACAATAATGTGAGATCTTATTCATTCTTCAGCTAACATCTCGAGATGGCCCATTCTGTGTTAAAGCACCCCAGGGGGAAAAGGAGAGGGAGAGGATGGACCTGAGAGGGATGGATAGATGGAGGGTCAGAGATGCCACTGAATGTATACACCAGACTGTAATGAAGCAAGACATATGATATTGGCCTGAGGAGCACTGCTGGATCCATGCTTACTTAATGCTTTTAACACATTGAGCTATTTGACTCCTTCTAGAGCCAGCCGTCAAGCCAGCAAGTGAGCGTGTGTGTGTGTGTGTGTGTGTGTCTTTGTATGTGTGTCTGTGTGGGGGCAGGAAGGGAAGCCTTTGTGTGTGTGCGGTAGTTGTGCTCAAACTTGTCTATGTGTATGTGTTTTGTCCTTGTCTGAGTAAGAGAGACTATAAATGGAAAGTACGTAAATAAATTAATTGTAAGAATGAAAGAAAAGAAAAGAACACCTCATTAGGGTAATTCATGTGTGTGTAGACTAAAGACAGGGAGAAACAAATGTGAGCTCACTTTTTTCCCCCTCTCTTAAGTGTCCAATGTCTGTTTTGAAGGTGTGTGTGCCTGTGTGTAAAGGAGGTGAAAATCCTCAGGCTTGTCAGAGTTGTCAGTCAGCATCTGACTATGAGACACAGGGGGATTTCCTATAGCTGTCCTGAGATGGACAGACGGGGCCAGCAGAGGAGAAACCTGGTCATGAAAACTTTTTCCAGAGTGCTGTTCGGATACAAAATTTTGCATCTCTCCCCACTTGATCTACATTTAGTTCCTCTCTCCTTATAGGTCAAGGGTTTAGATGTTCTGACAGCTGGCTGCCTAAAAAGAAATTAGCCAGAGGAAGAACAGCATTAGAAAGTTCTTCAATAAAAGGGAGAATTTAAGACCAACTGACTTATTGGCATATCCACACTAAGATAGATTGTGTTATGGTCGTCAACTTGAGGGGCAGGACAGGCATAGCCTTGTTACTTTTCTTGGTCTTAGCAGGTTTTATTATAGCTCAAAAGGATGGTACTTAATCTACTGAGTACCAAGGGCTCTGTTGGGCAAGACTGAAGGGAGATTCAAGATAAGCATTGATAGATATCATACAGGAAGAAGAAATGACAAGATGGCATCAAGAAAGAGTGCACAAAAGCCAAAATGAAGATTTAGGAGGGGCAAACAGGATGTAGAGGGTGGGTCTGGGTCTTCACATACGTTAGCTGGTGTCAGTTCTCTGGTCACTAAACCCTGTCTGTCCATAATGGGCAGCTTTGTGGCCAGAGAGAAGGTGGAAGACATGACGTGTACTTCTCAGCTGAGCTCTGGGGAAGAGAGGGGGAGGCCCCTAAAACTTACAATGAGCTTATACACCCAGTCTATGTATGTATGTATAGCGGCAATGCATGGCTGTGCATGTAAGTCTCAGCATGCACTACACAATGCAGACAGAAACCCACACGCCCACACATGTACTTGTGTCAAAGACGTGGCAGGAGACCAAAGCAAGTACTCTGACACTTGCGATGATCAATTTAGGCCCCAAGCAAAACACCCACACTTGCATCCTGTGCGTGTTGACATGTGTGTCTTAATGTGACTTAGACACACAGACATTAGTTAAACATAAAGTTGACATGCTCTGGCGTTCTGAACTAGTAAGAATGACCCTGTAGTGCCCATACAGGATAATCTGATAAGACTGCTCCGCCATCCACCATCCTTCACCATATTTGGCTGGTGGTGTTACTATCTGGATCTCTTTTTGCTTAAGAGGCAGACCTATAATGTGATGATCCACAGACCCTGGCCTGCAGCATGCAACCTACCTTAGAACCACACTGACATGCTGACAGTTATGCACGCAACGGCACATTTGCACACACATGCAAATACATGCACACACTCAAAGAACACAGCCAATCTACAAACGCACAGTCTCTTTAAGGAGTGTGCTTGCCCTCTCCCTCCTCCCTTCCTCCTCCTCACGCTCTCTGCATTTCTCAACATATGTTTACCATTAGGACTGGCAGGTGTTGTGGGCCTGCCCCTTCTCTCTATTGTTGCCCTGCAGCCGTAGCCAACATGCGGAGGCCTGTGAAAAGGTTACGTTAGCTCAAAGGCAAGGACGTTCTTACTCCAAGAACCCCTCAGAATTATAAAAAAAATCCAAGCGAGTAATCAAAGGCACCTTATGCCACTTAGTCCTCTCTGAGCTCCTCTCTATACAGGTATGAGCAACTCTGCCTTTTTCAGTATATATAGGTATGAGTAACTCTGCCTTTTTTAGTTTTTTCTTGCTCTTTTTATAATCACTCCAAAATGAAAGTGATACTCCACTAACCTCGAGAATAAAATACTTGTTTCCAGTAGGCTTAAAAGTCACTTATTTAAAGTTAATTATCATTTCTTAGAATGGCAGCAGTGTTCAACTTTTATGTTTTTTTCTAACAACTTTTGTGGAAAAAAGTATGAAAATTTTTTAAGTTTCTATCATTTACTAAGAGTTGTTGCTATTAGTCACCAGCATTTAATTTGCCTGCTACAAACAGAAGCTGTGTATTAAGATATGTTTTGACCATAATATGGGTGTTTGGAACATATTGCAAATGTGGCTTAATTGTAATGAAGGGCCTAATTAGAGAAGGTTTTGTGGAAATTTTCATTCTTTGTCTACCATGAGCAAAGAATAAACTGTAGGTGACGTGATGCAGGTCACAGTTGATATAACTTTCCTTTTACATCTATTTTTCCATTTTTAGTGGCCAGGTCTAAATGAATGATGACGGAGCATTAACTTTACTTCCAATGTTTAACATGACATAAAACCTGCTTGTTTACAATCACAAGTCATCTGATGAAAACTGCTTTCAAAGTTCACTGGATTTGCTTGAAAAGGGGGGTGGGGGTGGGGGGGTGTTTAAATGCTTTTTTCCCCCACAGGCTATACTTCTACTCACAAGCTATTACGACACTAACTTCATTTACGGCTCAATTTAGATCCCTGATTGGCTTGATGTGTTTTCCAGTTTCGCCGTTATAAAAAATGACTGTCTTTCTTTTAAAAATGCTTTAAGTGGTTTGTCTCCTCTTTTATAACATATATGCAGAGCATAAAGTGTACTCTATCAAACACCCTTACCTCAGTCAGTTTTAAGATAGCTGTGACTGTGGTCTGTTCGGCTTATCGTGGCTGCAAGCCTAATTTCCCCTGGTGGGAAAATAAAGCTGAAACTGAACCGAAAACCGAAACTTGTTCTGGAGAAGTTTATAGCCAACATTTGCCTGATATATGAAACACTAACTAAACGACACGGACAGATCAAGCAAAAGCTCTCTTGAAAGCACCAAAAAGAGGAGAAGCACACAGACTGACTGGGGAGCAGGGAAAATATAAGGAAAAAAAAAAAAGAAGTTAAATGTGCATATGTGCTTTTTGTTTTCCCCATCCCCCTCAAAACATCCAAACACTTTGTGTATCTGCACTATCTGAAACAAGCTCTGGTCTTCATTGCCTGTGCTGAGGGGGTTGGGTGGGGTTGGAGTTTGGGCCGAGGAAAGGGTTAATGACACATGTCTGGACTAATGGCTCCCAGTGGAGCTATCTGCTGATTCAGCCCCATTACTTCACAAGCATTAAATATGTCTGCCCTGACTGCTCTCTGCTCCCCCCAGCCCTAAAGCAAGTCAACAACATGCTAATCAGACGGAGGGCATGATATTTCCAGACTCACAATGCTTTTCTAGCCCTTCATCTCTGACAGTCCTGTCACATGGAAGAAAGCACTTAGGAAAAACTTGTAGCAGCCATTAGTGTTATTTGGGTCAACCTGAGTCCATGACCCTGCTAAAAACCTGCATTTTATGTAGCTACAACATTGCTGGGGCTTGGTATAATAAGACGAGAACTACTGATGATTTCGGACTTTTTATGCTCTTACGTAAAATTAGGTTCTCTCCAAGCATGTGTACAATGGTTGGTCCAGATATATGTGCATGATGATTGGTTTGAACACATGAGACAATGCAGCACCCGCAACCGCCTTTTTTTAAACCCTCTGTTTAAAGTTAGAAATGTAACATTAGCCTTACAAATTTAACAAAACACAGACAAACGCACTAAGAGAGAGGCTTGTTGTTGTATGTCATGCAGGAGTGACGTTGCTACACAAACCGGCTTACGTCACTTCAGTGTTCCTATTAGCGGTGCCAATGTAAACACACACACACAAAAAACTTAAAGGTCTGTAGTTCATTGGGGAACTCAGTGGGCAGTTCCCTCAGGGAGTCCCCAAACTGTTTGTTCAGACAACACCTAATAAACATGTAGTACACACTTTCGTTCAACAATGTTTTAACACGACTTTTAAATTTTAGTTGTTGCATGACATTATAGCAAACACTGTCTGCACTCTGAGTCTGCCATTTTAATCTCCAGTGTAAAAGCACTACATTTTATCATCCACCTTTAATGACATGGTAACATGAGAGTGACCCAGTTCTTACCTGTGACCAACAGAGTTCTATGAACGGTCAAAAGTAAATTAAACATGTTCAAGATCAAAACAAACGGATGCTGCTGGGAAACTTCACTAAACAAAAGAACACAATAAAAAAAAAAAACTTCAAAACTTCAACCAGCATGGTGAGTTTAAATTATATATATTCCATTTTTTATGATACATATATTTTTTTAATATTTGTTCATTCCTACACTTGACCATCTACATGTGGCTGTTCTTTCTGTCTGTTTAGTCACAGCAGTCCGTCACATGAAATGTTTATTTTACTAAAAATGGTAAAAGAATTGGTTTATCACATCATTACATAACACATGCTGCCACCAAAAGCCCCTTCTCTATTAGTTTATCACAGTGCTAGTGGGAGCTAGTGGGAGCCAACCTAGTCCAGGGTTAACAGTCTTACATAAATCAGAGCAGATGGCAGACTCTTCGCAAAGCCAGCTGGCTTCAGTTTGCCTGTGTGTCTGTGTGCAGGACAGGACCTGGCAGTGAAGGTACAGAGTGTAACTCCCTGCACATAATAAACACAACACACATGTCTAAGTGTAATGGACACTAGACATGTATGAGTAAATATGTAGCCATAACCATACACAGGGTGTGTACGTATGAAAACGCTGACACAAATCTACTTCTCAGGACAAAAGCCATTACCAAAGTATTTTTGTAAATGAAAAAGTGTCCGAGAGTGAAACTAAAAGCACATCCATTTGTTTTGAGGGGGGTGCTGCTTTTGGATGAGGGTTCATCAATCTCTCAGCAGATTAGAAGGCCTTGTAAATGTCAGCTTGCACTGACCCCTCCATGGGGGATGGGGTTGACTATTAGGATAAACAAGGATAAGCTGGGTCTATGTCCAGAACATGTCAGACCTGTGTGTGGCTGAGAACTGGCTTCTAGTGTAAACTAAATGAGCCAGATCACTACCAATTTTCTAGAGAAGATGCTGCTTCTTTAAACTAAACCACCATTAAATTAATGTAAATGTTTAACTGTGAAGTCAGTTTTATGCAACTGCAAACGACTGGATACTGCACAACACTCAATATTTAATGCCTTATACTGAGACAATTAATTCTGCATTCCAATGTAAGTTGTCTGTGTATGCAAACACGCTACCATGACAATATTGTTTATACATATGCACATATACCTGCATTTAAGGTAAATCATTTTTTATTTACTGCTGAGAAGAATTATCAAGATGATCTTTCAGAGGAAAATGAGGAGCATTAATGCTTTGTGCAGTGTAATAAATCTTAGCCCACTGGATTATATTACACACTATCAAGGTGAATGAGGACTCAGGCTCATAAAAGAATTGCTTTCAAATGTTTCACGATACAGCATTCTCTGAGCTTTTGTGGCACACACACACACACACACATAGACATCTCTCACAAATCTCCTAGGGAGTGACCATCTAGCTACAATCCTCAGATCTTAATGCAACTCTGCACAACAAATTTATTGAGATGTGAGATGTACCTCTGAACTCAACCTTTAACCTTTGATGCTTTACCTGAGGTAAGTTCATTAAAGAATGAGCACAAAGTAATTGTTTAAAGACCCTGAGAGGTTGCATTGGAAAGAATTACAGAAAATTTACTCAACACACTCAGAAAACTTAGCAGTACTTAACAGTGTTTCCTTTGCACGCTGCACAATAAACTATTTGCAATCCCTGGCTCCGCAAGAACACACAATAACAAAATAGCTATCACATAAGTCTATTTTAAAACACAGGCTAGTGAGAGGAGCTCTGTAAATCTCTGTATTGAAATACCCACTTGGCTCGGCTAAAGAGATGCAAAGGCTGGGCCTAGCACGAGTGTAGAGTGGCACAAGCTGGAGCTTTGGCAGTGCACAGGGAAACGGAGAGAGAGAGAGGGGGAGAGAGAGAGGGCTGGCTAAGTAAGGTGGGGAGTAGGACAAACTGGAAGATAGCGAAAGAGAGAAAGGGAAAGAGAGAGAGAGAGAGGGAGAGAGAGAGAGAGAGAGAGAGAGAGTAATGATCTACACATGGTTTCATGCTGGAGCCTCAACATAGTAACCATAGACATATGCTGGGGCCTCCTGGGACTCATCAGCAGAACACAGCTGTGAGCTGGACAGCAGAATTCTATTAGCACCAACTATGCACACATGCTCTTGCAAACACACACACACACACACACACGCACACAAACACACACATACACGCAAGCTCGTACACACACATACACACACAGGCTTACACACAGGTAATTTGGGTATTTGACTGTGTTTTGGCATGCTACAAAAGGCACCACACATAACCTACAAACAGACCTACTACATGACTCATGAGTGGACTATAATACACAGCATCACCTAGTTTATCTAATGGCCTACACGCAGGTTAAAGGGTTTGAAAAAAAATAGTAAATGAGCCAAGATAACTTTCTATGGGATCCCTACAGGCACAAAGAGTTTATTTTGTAAGACACTGACGAGCACGCCCCTTCACTGCTCCTCAATGGGTTATGTAATATCTGTTGATAACAGCTAACCTAAATGTTCCCCTTGCATCTTTGCTAAGTCACAAAAGTCGCATGGACACTGAATTCATAAAAACTCACACAAACTCAGGGATCCTCATTGGAATACCAGCACACATAAAGCTAGGTGATAAATTTAGATATCTAAACTACTTCTCTGTGGAGGCAAACTCATAGAAGAAATTACAAAAAATGAGCCAGTAAAGCTAGTAAATGAATTAGTCATCGCCGAAGCGTACCACCATTCTGCTCTCTGTGGAAGTGAGCAGAAAGTGGGGAGGAGCCCTAGGGTGCAGCCAAAATTAAGCTCTTTCAAATCATCCTTCTCTGGACCTTGGTTCATTGCCTCCAGCCCAGCCCTAGTCCTCCATAACAGCCCTTAACGAACTGGGTTGGCAGTAAAGCTTGAAGTGATACCCCAGTTTACACACATGCTCTGCTTTTGCTTATTTGTGTGCAATACCGAAGCCCTTTATTTGCTCTCTTCGTCACTCAGTATCACCCTCACTCCTTCTAAAATTTTATCTCTCTTTCCTCCCATTCTGCTTTTTTCTTTCTGCGAGTGTGACATGTTTGTCTAGCTAGTGGAGGTAGTGATTTAGTGCCGCTAAGAATGATGACTCTGCCAGAGGGGCTGGCAGGGCACTGTCTCACTGTCATACGCTTACTTCAGCCATTGGGGGAGGGAAGGATGGAGAAGTAAAGAAAAAAGAGGGAGAGGGACAGAGCAGAGTGAGAGAGAGAGAGAAACTTGAGGGAAAGAGAAACCACCGTCTTTTATGGAGACCAATCCTCCAAGCCTCACTGCCTAGGCCAACTTTACAGGATATATTGGACAGTTCCACACTACCCCGCCCCCCACCCCTCCAACTGCTCTCTTTTCTCAGCTCTTTTTCATGCTCCCCTCCTTTTTGGTTTCCAACAAGGCAAGCCTTTAGCCAAACTCTAGAGAGGTGTAAAAGTATTACCATGTCAACAAGTGCCTTTCACTCTAACCCACTTTATGCATACAGGCACCAGGTCACACACACACACACACACACACACACACACACACACACACACACACACACACACACACACACACACACACACACACCAAAAAAATTGGGGTCAATCATCTGCAAGAATGACCTTAGTATACACTGTTCCACAGAGTGTGCCAGAATACGTTCAGCAACACAGAAAACTAAAGCCTGTTCGGCACAAAGGACCGGAGATACAAAGGAGAAACCATTATCCTCACATTCTGGTAGGGAAACTGATGAGCTCCTTGGGATGATAGATTAGGTCTACATGTAAGTACAGCTTCTTACAGGCTCAGACTGTCCACACACTCTAAACTAGGCTTCAATGGGTCTGGAAACCTCATCAAAATGTGCTAAAATGAATCTGTAAAATTACTCCTGTGAAAACAAGAGAGAAAAGGTTGGAGGGAGATGATTCTGAAAGAGCGATATAGACCCGATTTGCCCTTTTCAGAACTTGTGGTCTCTTTCTACCGGTTCACAGTGTACGGAGTGAGCAGGCTTACGACAGCGAGAGAACAGGGAGGAAGAGTGCAGAGAGCAAGAAATAGCATGCAAAGGCGCAGATTTGTAAGGGGAGGGAGGGGTGAAGCAAGTGGGGGGAGAGAGAGGGAGAGGGGGGAGAGAGAGAGAGAGGGAGAAAGAGAGTGAGAGAGTGAGAGAGAGAGAAGGAGAGAGGAGTAGCCCTGCCCAGTTGCCTGGGGAGAAAACTGCTCTGGTGCTGACTCAGGACTCTCTTTGTTTGACAATGCTCCCTCACTCCCTCTCTCTCGTTCCCTGACACACTCACACTCTCAAACTTACTCGTCTTTTTTCAAACACTCAGTCACCATCTTTTCTCTTGTGCACATGCTCTCTCTTTCACAAACTTGTGCCAGTGATTTCACTTTGACTTACTTTTCATCTTTTTCCCTGCAAACCCCCCTGCTGTTTTTCCACCCTCTTATCCTCATGAATGTGTATGTCCGTCTCTCCTACTTTTGCTGCTTTTCCCTTCCTCTGCTGTGACATATTTCTCCATCTGAACACCACTGTACTAAACGTCCCCTTCACATGTGATGAAAGCAGATAGAGGCTTGCAGTCTAATAAATCTACAGTGGTTTCTTTTGCCTTTTCATGCTCCACTAACAGTAGTTCATGATCAGGACCAGAACTCCGGGCCGTTTTATTCTCTTCCAGCAGCGGCAATTTCCAGATGTTGGCCGGCCAGTGGTTGGCAGAAAACTGCCAGTATGGGCTCAGGTATATGCTCCTCAACGATAGAGGGAGAAACTGTTACAGGGACTCATTAAGAAGACAGGAAAGCCTGAAGTCTGGCAATTACAGGGAGAAGGTGGAATCTCAGAGGATGAGAGTCTACAGCAGAGAAAGGAATAAAAAGACCACAGTAAGACTGGCAGACTAACCAAAAGTCAAGAGTGATAGACTCCCTAAGAGAAAATAATGGTTGGCAGCTATAAGGATGGTGGACAAAGATCCTATAGAGAATAAGACTGCACGTTAAAGAGTGGAGAGAGAGAGAGGGAGAGGGAGAGGAGAGAGGGGAGCGATGGGGATGCCAGCTGGACATGGACCCATTCCCAGAGTGGCAATGCTGAGCAAGGCGCACAAAGATCCTAAGGGGACCCCCCCGGACTCACCAAAAAAAAAAAAAAAAAAAAAAAGGGAGGAAAAGAGGGCCTTGGGGAAGGCAGGAGGAGGGGGTAGCCAAGTAGGGGGAGCCCTGATAAGCATGGGGTAGTCCAACACACCCTGACACAGGGAGGAGGCAGGCATTAGCAGCAAAAAAGGAGGAAAGATAGAGAGAGATTTATACTTATCTTTAAATTTCTAGAATTCCCTCTATAAAAAATGACAACACATTTGTATCTCACAGACAAAAAGGAAGTAGAATGACATGACACAATCTCCCTCTTTGGTTAAAACAGAATAGCTGTTAGAGCAATGTACTGGCACAATAGTCTGGGTTTCGACTTTTGAATCCGCCTACTCCACCAAGTTCAGTTGACTGATTCTTCAGAATCTGGCACGAAAAAACAAATGGTCCAATGAGCGATGCCGGGACTAATGATTAGCCAATCAGCCTCATGGGCGGTACAACTGCCACTGTCATGCTGTTGTCAAGCACTGTCAAACTGGGCCAAATTACTTATTGTATGATAGTAAAGGCAGGGGTAGGGGTAGATTTGTGCAGGTCACTCCTATACCCTCACAGGAAGAAAAATATTTATACTAGAAAACTTTGAAACTACAAATCAAGATTTTATTATTGCATTACCTTTCTCTCGCCTCAATCATTTTTTTTCAGAAACATATTTTAGTGTACTATCTGGCAGTAATATAAGAAAGCTTGTAACCCTATCACCAAAACAAAACCAAGCACCGCCCAACTCACAGTACATCATCCACTCGCCTGCCAGTGCTTCTTTGGTCTGGTGAGTCCAGATTTAATGGTCTCTAGTGATGGGAAAATCTAATCCCCCTCCCCCACGGAAATCGCATAGAGTGGAGTCAATGTCAGAAAGAATATGGAAAGAGAGTGTAACAAGTTGACAGTTCTGTCTGAGAACAGGTTTTTGGCACCAAGTACTCAGGATGGAGAGACAGATAAGAAGAGAAGCAGTTGAGACAGCAGAGCTGGCAAAAAGTCACCGTTAGAGATAATAAATAATGGTCATGATTGTATGATATAATGGGGAGCATCCACAAGTAGATACCAGTGGTTTTACACTTATATAAACTAAAAAAGGCTATGCTGTCATTCCTTTGATATATGATTTATGGCTAATTATCTCCCCAAAAAGTTGTGAGGGTGACAGCTGACAGCTGTTATCGTTGTGGAGAGAGACTGCAAACAAGTACACCCCCAGGAAAGAAACATTTTGGTTATTACACAGGACAAGGATGTTGGTTAGAAACAGGGCTCAGTCTGAGACTAACATTGACATGTGATGATCCTCACTATGTTGCCTATGGTTAAGTGTAAACCTACAAATGGGGTAGTATAAGGATGAGGCCAAGAGGAGGGAGGAAAGCAGTAATCCCTCAGAGACTGTGCACACCTGTTTTTAACATGCATCCAAGATCATCTGATCACAACTGGACAGCTCTAAGTACAGGTGTAAATGTACCTAATGCATCCTTTCTGTGTCTTGAGATGGGATTGTCCAGAGGTGGTCTGGGATGCATGCAGCCCCATTCTTTTAGCAGTATGTGCGACACTGTGCTCTTGGTCACATTTGAGGACCACCTACTCAACTGATATCTTCTGCAGATACACATGTAATATGTTTGTAAACACATTATCTGTTTCAACTGGCTCCACTAATAGCACCAGACCCCCTTTAAAATCACGCAACTTTTAGAGTTGTTGCGTGAGGGGAAACTTAATAACCCTTGTAAAATGGCTAAGGTGAATTCTTATTCGTTCATTCTTACTTATAAATTCGGCATTAAATGCAATACATGAAGCTGTTTCTCTCCTTGTAAAAAACATCAGTCTGTAAAGGCCTGTCAGCTACATTATGCAGAGCTGTGAGGAGAGAGATTTGGCTATGTGTGCATAAAACCTGCCAACATTCAGCAGCTGTTTGAACAAACGATTTTACCACTTAGACTAAATTTATTAAAGAGGATGACATTTTATTGATGCTAAACTTGTTATATTTTGCAAATAAATTATAGAGTAACAAATATAGGGTATTTCTTCACGTCCAGGCTCCTTTAAAAAAAATGTGCAATTTTATTAGTTGTTGCATTTAGAGAAACAAATTTAACTTTGTGAGCCATCTACAAAAAATTATGAATTATTTCAGCCTTCTTATGAATTAAGCACATTTAATACATTAATTGGATATTTCTTGTGTGAAAAAAATACATCCTTGTTAACTGCAAATGTTAAAATGTGATCACTTTGGATGTGTGTGGGAATGTTCTGTAATGCCAGGTGTGAACGTATATACTTAGAGCAGTCCACTTGTTAATTTGATCACCCAGGATGGATTTTAATACCAGGGGTATTTGGCCTCTAAGTTCAATGAGGGTTTGGTCTAAGACCGCATTCAGATTGACATCGTCATTCACTCATTTACATGTGGCCAGTCTGGGGAAAGTTGACCCAGGCTCAACTTTTGCCAGAATGCAATGTGACAACATCTGGCAATGCACTGTGGCTGCCTGTCTGCATTATTTTAATGCATGGCTCTTTTTAGACTAAGTGCCCAGTCTACCCAGAATACCCAGCCTTGATGTTCTGTCAAGCCCTTCTGTTTACAAGATTTGACCCTGCTTATGTGACACGGGGCAAAATACTGTTAGACCTTGGGAGAATGTCCTGCAGTCTGTGTGTCCTGTAAGAATTTTTTTCCCGTCACATTTATCATTAAAGTTTCTGAAAAACGAAAGAAAATCTGTAAAACTTAAGTTACATAAATAAAAAATAAAAGGAAAAAATAAATATTGTGCAGGAATCAGATGAGCAAAACTAAGCAGTTACTACGTTTATTGCATGTGAGCATTGGTGTACAGTGGAGAGAAAAAAAACAAGCAGAGGGAAGAGAGGGGGGAGGCGGAGAAAGAGAAGCGAGAGGGTGCTCGCCTGGCACAATGAGTCCTACTTGTTAGCCAGTGACAGTGTCAGGGATCGTGACAGGGTCCAGACGCTAGACACCAGCTGCAGCGCCTCGTAAATAGACTGCTGTCTCGCAGGCAATGGTTGCTCACACACGCACACACAAACACACACAGATACACACAGGCATGTGGGCACATGCATATACCATGGCAGGCACACAGACAGACACTGACTTATTGTCTCTCCCAATTCTTGTAAAAGGGACAGTAAACTTCTTTGTGCGTTGTGTCCTGTTAAAGCTCCTGTGGAGAGAAAATGTACTCCACACACAAGAACTCCAGATGCATCAAAATTGTAACAAAAATAACTAAATGACTCTTAATAATTCAATAATGTGTTCAATAATAACCACATGTTGATGCTTTATGGAAAAACAAACTTTGTGTTAAGTCCATGTGTGGCTTGCTGGAGCTGCTTTTCCCAGTGATTTCGCCTCGATGTAAACTTTGTGTGTGTGTGTCATTGTGTGAGTGTGTGTCAGCCCCTCCCTCCATGGTGATAATGAGGGGGGTAACACACTACATCTGCCCTGCAGTGCGAGGAGGGAGAAAATGTGCAAGTGAAAAAGGGAAAAGTGCAGGAGGGAGCTGAGAGTTTAGGGAGAGAGGAGAGCCGAGCTGGACGGGAGGTGAAGGGGTTAAATGCGCGGGACTGATCCTGCTGAGCCAGCAGCAATACGTTAAAGTGCAAGGTTTCATTGTAGCAGATACAGGATGAAACCCCTTCCCATTAGTCACGCTAGTAACTGAAAAGACTCTTTGCGCTGCTTAACCCTTTCTGCGCCACAAACAAGGCACAGCAACAACACACAGGTAAAGCTGTTTCAACTAGTTCATGGCTTCTGTGTTCGTGTGTAACCTCACATGCGCAGTGATATTACAGACATTAGAGCACAGTGTGCATATGTCTGCAAATTGAACTTTCTCTAACTTGATGCTTGAAAGGAGCCCATGTCTAAACTCACACACAGAATGCGACTCAGATGGAGTGACCTTTGAGGGGGATTTTCTTTTTCTGAACTCTTTTTCTTGCCCCCCCCCCCAGTCCTCTTCTTGAGCAAGCCTCCCACGCCATGCTACAGTACACACTGTCTCCAAGGGGCTTAGGGAGGAGAAGGCAAGCATACCCTTCCTCCAGTAAGCCCAGGGCAGACCCATAATCATCATAATTATCATCATCATCACACGGCCTTAACCAAAACACACACCACAGCAAAGCAAGTGGCGCAATGACGAAAACAATGTGAAAAACCAACCACGTAAACAAACACATAGCAGGAGGGCGTAAGGTGAATCAGGTCATTACAAAAAAATAATAATAACAGAGTTGTACTCAGTTCTGTCTGCTTTTGTTTTAATAGCCCAATAATTTCTATATTGTATACACAAAGAAAATGGATACAAGCTGGCTTCATTTAAATGATTTCATAATCTGGCACTTTTCCCAAAAACTACTGAAATCCCTGGTTCAGATAATCATAAGTAATGGTAAAGGATGAGGGATTTCCCCAGTCTCCTTTGGGACGTTCATGGACTACAAATTATATTAATGTAACCTCTCCAAAATGCATACAAACACACACCTTACCCCTCTGGAGAAGACATATGTGTTGGCTCAGGCTTCTCTCCAGCCCATTTGTTTTAGTGCTCCAGAAAAAAAAAGGCCATTTGATCCTAATTAAATAAAAATGGAGCATGTAATGCTTGGTGATCAGCACACAAAAACCCAGTCCTGCCTGTTTGTTTTCATTACAACAGGTCTGCAACAGCAATTCACTGACATCTCTGAGTAAACTCAAAGAAGCCCTAAACGTCCCATGAGGGCAGAGTAGGGAACTAGTAATATGGTTCCAGGCCAAAAGTTCAGCAATAATAAAACAACAATTACCATTCATCATTCTCTCATTTCTCCCTCTCATTACAACTCCAGTTACCATCAGCACCAGGTAACAAGACCATGTGGCATGCAGCCTAATGTGGTTTACAGAGATGAACAACGTACAGAAAGCATAAGGGCTGTAGTGAGACTCATAATACAAACCACACTGCACTGGAAAAGCTGAGAGTGCACCACAGATAATGTGTGTTTTACAGAAAAGGTCATGTCTGATTACAAAGCAAAAATGTTGGATTAGTAGATGAGAATAAACAAGTAAAAGACACAAAACAGAGGCAGGAGGCAGAGTCAAACATTGCCCATCATGGCGGGGAAAGCGCCATTCTTTTAAATGCATTTATATTAGGGCTGGGACTTTATCGCGTTAATTACGATTAATTAACTACAGAAAAAATAACGCGACAAAAAAAATAAC
>JAQMCX010000054.1:3906817-3984460 GCA_029814765.1 Acanthurus leucopareius | reverse complement strand
GCGATTAATTGAGATTAATTAATTACAAAGCCTCTAATTAATTAGATTAATTTTTTTAATCGAGTCCCACCACTAATTTATATATTTAAACATATTTATAAATACAAGGATACATAAGGATGACACATTTTCAGACAGCCTATTTAAAATGTTGAACTTGTTTTTCCGCACCAAAAGTGACAGAAATAGTTGTCTCAAGAAAAAAAAAAACTGGCTGGATCCCCTATTAGCTTTCCTTAGCTGGACATTTGAGGTGTGAAGTGCATGTGTATGCAAGATTTCTGAAAAAAAAAACCAAAACGCTTAATACGATGCTGGAAACGTCCAAAGCTATTCAAACATCCAAAAGCAGCTGTGACAGAGTGTACTGGACCTTTTAAAATGCATCCGCAAAATTTCTGACTGAGAAGCAAGAACTTAGCCAGAAAGGAGACACCTATCAGTTAAATTACATAATGCAACTTTTGTGAGACTGAAAACATCCATCCTGCTTCTCCAACCTGCTAGCGTATGAACCGCGTTGCTAGAAGTACAAAGCAATATTGTGTTTCAGTTATCTGACTCTCAGCTGATGTTGCTCAAAACTTTAACGTCCTGCTTGACCAAAAGCAACTGTATTTATATACAAATCAAGAAATCTAAGTGACTATTAAACATTTTAACAGTTTTATTGTGCCAAAGTACTAAGCTGCTGCATCTTTCTTTTTCTCTACATGCTATTTGTTACTTTATATCTTTTTGTAACAGTTATATTTAGCAATCCTCTGCCTCTCCAGTGTTAACACTTTTGAGTTTTTTGAGGTGGTGAAAACTGACACCCCTTTGTAGTGACAGAAACCCTTTCTGTTCCATCTAGAGAGTCATAATGAGGACAATAATTCAAAAATAGGGTATTGATGAAGATTCAAAGGGGTTTTCTTACTCCAGTCTTGTCACAGAGTCGCAGGGTGTTGAAGGAGCCCACAGAAAACACCTCTCCATCTGGTGCCCAGGACAAAGAGGTGACTGGGTAGTCATGAGACGACGAAGAATAAAGCAGGCGGCCAAAGCTGTCCCAAACCTGTTGAAGGCAGACATTGTTTGGTTTGAATGCTAAAAAAGGATTCAAAACATCCCTACGATGTCTAAAAGGCCTAGTTCAGAACGCCAGCCAAATTCGTTTTTTGAAACTTGAAGGTCTGGATGGCGACAAACCACAAAAAATACAGTCCAAGCCAGATTTGGAGGTGGTTTGCTGTGAAATTCCAGTCTGATTTCTGCAGATGCATCTCAGTCAGGACGTTCTGGCAGCTCAAATCAGATTTCAGCGCGACACAGAAACAAATCTGATTTGCATGCAGTCTGAACAAAGTTAAAACACATTCAAACACTGCTCACCTTATATTTACAGTCTTCTCCACCTGACAGTATGAGGTCATTGACTGAATTCCAGTCCACCTTAAGAACAAGCCCATCATGAGCCTTCCACTAGAGAGAGACAGAGGGAGGACAAAAAATGTAATTTTATGTAAACAAGATATAGTGACACTAAACATATGTAACTTAGGAGAAATAAATAAATCCCTCCAACCTTACTGGGTTGAAAAAGAGAATAAACACAAAGTGGCACATATTCTTGGGTTTACACTATTTCATGTCAGCCAAGATCACATCAGGAAAAATGTATTTGTCCGTACACTTTTATATCAGATGCTCAAGCCAGGCAATGTCAACAACCTGTGTTTTAGCCTGGTTGGCTGATGCATGTAGGCTCATTCAGATTGAGCCCACGCAGGTTCAACTCGCATCACTGAGCTGTTCTCCAGGGGGTCTCTGGGAGAGGTTGTGAAGTTGGAAGTATGTGTGTGTGTGTGCGCTTGTGCCTCTGCCTGCACATGCATGTGTGGTAATAGCTAGGAGGGAGCAAAGGGCTGAGAAGGAGCACATTAAACTCTCCACTGTTTATCTAAGGTCCCAGGCGCTATTCAGCTTCAAGAAGAATAATAAACAAATGTAAACATGAACAAGAAAAATACACACTGGTGTGCAAGGTCCTCAGTGCTGTGCCCTTCCTTAATGCAAAAGCACTCAAATACATACAAGTCTGTCGCATTTTTTTATTCTTTGCTCAGCCTCTGTATAGCAATTCAAATCGATAAACTTCAAGAACCTTTAATTTTATCAAATGATGTGAGAATTAGTAAGATAATGTATTTTTTCAAAGTGTTTATTTAAATAATTTTATTAATTAGGGTATGTCTTTACAGACTTTTTAACGACAGGTCCTCCATCTGCCCTACTTGTCAAAAAAATTTCAAGCAATCAATTCACCATAATCTTTTTCTCAGAAATAAATTTGAATGATCATTAATGTGACAAAGAAGCTGTTGAAAAAATAAATAAATTCTAATTTAAAAGTTATTGTAGCCAACTTAAATTCAAGTCTTTGACAATAATTCGAAATTAATGAGCAGCAAGACCAACACGTAACTGTGAACTCCAGCCACTTTTGTCTTCTTTTTACTTTAAAAATTATTTTTAAAAAATTACTCTATATAAACAGTAATGAAGTTTAACCTAATTGATCCACATGGTAGTAGTTTGTTGATTAATCCCATGTCAATTTTTATAACTTTTGAGTCAAAACAGAGTCTGAGCAGAGCTATTTGTAGGTAATATTTTAAAATGTGCAGTTATTTGAGTCTTCAGTAACAAATATTACAGCAAATATTACAGCAAAAAAAATACTTTAAGTTAGTGAACCTGTAAGACTTTGGCGCTGGGTTGCAGAGGCTTGATGACTAGCTGTCTTCCAGATGTGTAAAGGATTCTGTCTGAGTCTGGACCCCAGGACACAGAATACACAGGCGACCCTGAAAGACATGCAGAAACATGGGCACACAGACGATGAGCACCTGGATTAACCTTCTGCCAGGGGCAATATATTGTACTTGATTTAATATTCAAAAGATGTGAATAAAAATTGTGCGTGTACAAATCTGAACTAGGAGTTAGTACGAACAATGGCTTTAAGGTACAGCAGTGCTAATTCCTCCTCTTAGAGAGTATCATATTCCCCTCACCTCGTGAGATGAGATCTCACGTCATTCAGCCTATGGAACAGCACTTAGCTTGCAGGCACACCAGCTGAGAAAACCTGCCTAACCTCTACAGTATAAGCACAACATGTGTACTTATGTGCACATGTGTGAGGGAAAATGTATGTGTGTGTGTGTGTGTGCTGTGGGGTTTGTGGCTACGCGTGTAGAGGGGAGAGGGCCTGACATTTAACCCCACTCCAGGTGCATGTGGTTTTTCACAAATGCCAACTGGTCACATGATCTAAATCTGACAAAGGCGATGAGAGGGGCTGAGACAAGTTCCTCTCTCCTCCCTCCTGCTCACTCACTTCCAACCTCTTTCTGGAGCTCTCTCTCTCTCTCTCTCTCTCTTAAAATGGGTCAGAAAACACAAGGAGAACAGCCTGCTGCTGTAGTACGTGTGTGAGTGTTTGTTGAGTTGTGGGCTCCGAAGAAAAGCTACACCTGCCGTGATCCGAGTGCCATGTGGAGGATGGTGTGTACGTGTGGCAACTCCACTTTATTCAGGTATTTTAAAAATCTCTAGGTCGGCTGAGCAGCCCACTACCCAGTGGCTCATTCTCCAAACAGCCAGCTTAGGAAAAATGTTCCTACATACTGGGACTGAATTGCTGTTCCCCTGCCAGGTTTTCCACAGCATCCGTTATTCAGCAGGAGTGTGCCATCCATTTCCTCAGAAGCCAATTTTCATCCACCCCCATATTTTTTTCTGTCCCACAACTGAGAAGACATGTTTAATAACTCAAACAGCACGATGAATCAATTAATAAGCTCTACATCTGTAATGTGAAGGCTGGGTAGAATAAAATGTATCAGTAAGAGTCTTTTTTTATGGTTTTTAATAAATTAGACTCTTATGAAGCTTTAATGCAAATGGTCCTTTTAATTAAAAAACAACACAAAACACACAGAACTGGAAGATCGACCTCTGCTTTTGGTTGCACTGAGCACAATTAAAGGCTAATAGGTCCAACATATACACACAAACACCACAACACACAATCACACAAGTGAACAGCCAAGAGGAGCAAAACACATTTCCTCCAAGATTGTCATTTTAAATGATCTCACTTGAGTATAAAAGCAGCTTCGACACATCTTGCAGGTCATTCAGCAAGTGAGCCAATGCAAACACACAGACATATCTGTGAGGTACATACTCACAAATGCAACAACCACACACATACTTTTAGAATGCAAGCAAAATTATGAATAAAAAAATGTAATTAATGAATGAAGAATCAAAAACAAACATTAAAACTGTGTCAATTTCTTTGCCATCTGGAACTACATGTAAGAGCAAACTTGCAAGGCCCAGCTATGGTGGGTCTGTTAATCAGAGTCTGGTGTCAAATGGGAGCCAGAGGAGGAAGTGAACTTGTCTGTCATTGGACTATGAGGAGAAGGCTTCCCTGATACACATGAATGAAACTTAAGTTTTGAGTACTCAGTCCTCTTCATCAAGCCTCTGCTTCTTGCTCTGCTTTTTCCTCTCTGTCTTACTCTCTCTCTGTCACAAGAGGCACTCTTAAAGCTGTCAGTGACTGGCTGCACATGGCTTCTGTTGCTGGCTGGCAGTTGTCATGGATGTGACCTGCTTTAAACTGCATGTGTCTAAAACTCAGATCAAATCTTTTTATCAAATTAAGTGCTCAAATTATGTAAATCAAGTGATATATATGTATATATATAAAATACACACATGCACACATATATCTATATCTATCTATCTATGTATATATATATATATATATATATATATATATATACATAGATAGATAGATATAGATACAGATATATAGATAAATATATAGGTATATAGATAGATATCTATATCTCTATATATCGATAGAGAGAGAGAGAAGTGTAGACATTAGCCATCTTGCATATTCAGCTTTAAAACGTATTGTGTGTAGGAGTGCAAACAACGAGTCTTCAGGTTATTGTTGTGGTTTTCCTTCATCTTTTATAACATCACAGACACTCTCTATGTTAAATATCAAAATGATTTAGTGTTGTGTTTTTTCTCCAGGAAATCATATTCGGCCAAGCGTAAATATTGCACACACACACTGGCATTCAGAGAATACATAAGATGGATTAAATGAGGAAAGGTTTCATTTTGTAGACTCGTAGAATTATTGTTCCGAGCTAGAGCTGATTACGTTTTTTGGCAACAGCTGTCCTTACAGGCAATGAAATCAATGGTCCTAAACTTTCACCTCTATCATTAAAAATCGCAGCTGCTGCAGCTTGAAAACTGCACTCTTTCAAATTGCTGTTTTGGTATGAAAATGATACATTTTTTTAGCCTCATTTTTACAGACATCAGCAATCATTACTGAGACAACAGAGTGCAGAGGATGCATGTGTAACAAATGCATGAGTTCTGCTTTGTTCATCAAATTGGTTCAGTGGTCATATAACAAAAATCTTGTTTGAGTGATCATATGTTATCATGGAAAACAGTTTCACAGAAGCACCAGATACATATGTGGCTTAAGTTAAATAAAGTAAAGCAAGGGTTTTTAGCCATACCTTGGCTGGCCAATGTTGAACGTAGCATCCCACTTTTTGACCAGATTTTGATCTGCCCATCTTCTCCAGCTAAGTAGTTAGAGAAATAGATTAAATAGACATAAAGATTTAAACAACTTTACTAAAAAATTTCCATCAAATCTTAATACATATTTTTTTTAAAGTGGGCTGCTTTAACAAGCATTTTGCTAAATTCCAATGAAAATATATATTTTGCTGTCAACCTTACCTGTGATGAGAGCAGTCCCATCATAGTTCCATCTACCAGCCAAAACAGCTCCTTTGTGTGCTTCAACACTCTTTTCAATGCGCCCTATCTTTGAGGCCAGGTGGAACTTCCCTGTAAAGAGACAAAAAGAGGCTTATTGTATAGCAATTCCACACTCCAGGCTTGGGTTGATGTGGGTGTTCACAGTCTATAATTCAGGAACACTACTCTCTGCTCTAATTCACTGGCTACTACATGGATGCCATCTTATATTTAGAATAAAGAGACCACGGTTTCATAAGTCCGAGTGATTTAGGTTGCTGCTTGAGGGAAAAGGGTTGAACAATTTTCTACGGCCTATCCAGAACACCAGCAAGGAGAAAATACTATTAAGCTTAAAAAACATCAGCACTATAAATAAATGTACACTAACTATCAATCTCCTAACACACAATTATCAAAAAGGCTATATTTTCTCTTCACATCTAAATTACAAACTTATAGCATAAAGGGGATAAGTGAAACTGAAGGGTTTCTGTTGGCTGAATTAAGGCAATTTTCTATTTGCTAGACACGAAGGGTGATCAGGCATGGAGACAGTTATTGAAGACGCTAACCTAACATATACTTTGTGGCAATGTGTATTAAAAAATTCTGAATGTTCTATGTAATTTCTGGTGGCCTAAAACTGCAAATCAGCATGCTGCTGCTCTCTCCCATTTCTAAATACAGACATCCTGACAAAAGTTGATGTTAGTGGTGCAGCAGGTAGTAAGTGTAACAGACTTGTATAGCTGCAGTAAGAGACTCAAAGGGAAAAAAAAAACATCTAAAAATATTATTTCTATTTCTCCTTTACAAGCGCACTCACATCAGCAGTCCTTATCTGTGTAGCCAAACATTGTGAGTGCAATGCTTTTGTGAGACGATTAGTTTGCCTGCTTTTTTTTGTTATCAGGCTGGTGGTTTTTATGACATCTTATCATGACAACGAACTAATCCTTCGCTATTTTACTTCTATTTGTATATGGCTTGATGATACATATGTGTGAAATTTATTATGATGCCACATTGTAGTTCCACATGGTAAAATAGAATTAGACTGACAGACTGTTGTTCCAAACAGAAGGCCTTGCGATATCTTTCTTCATGCTTAATTTAGTCCTTTTTTGGGACAAGTCTACTTCCATTCCACACAGTGCCCTCTCAGGCAGAATGGACCCCATGCATCTAAGCTATACATTTATGGTGAAGTATTGTAAATTGCAAAAAAATGAAGTATACTTACTAATTAAATGTTCAACAATTACTTAATGTTGGGCCATAAAATTTTAAATATTGCACAAAAACCTATATTTCCACTTGTGTTTGCAAATGGTAAAAACCTCAAACAGCATAAGCAGTAAACAAATTTTAAAAATGTAGTACTCAAGGCAAGAAAAAAGGAGACCAACAATCTAATAAGGTTGAGAAAAGCCATAACATTATATAAAGTACCTCCCATCCCATAAAGCCCTGGTAGCTGGACTGTTTTCTTCTCAGCTATAACCTACGGATCTCTTAAAAATATTTATCCCATAGATATCCCACATCCCATACAGAATCTAGATTTAAAAATCTGCAACACAATTTTTCAGAATAAATTAATATAAATAACGGATAAAAACTACTTAAATATTTCCTTTGTTGTCAAAAACAAAATTGTCTTCCAAGAATTAACTAGAGCAATACCGGTCCATATTAAATTGTAATAAGGCAAGAAGCAGAGGAAAGCTGCAAAAGTGAATCGTAACAGAGTTTTCACTACTCTCTGGTCTGCCAAAGAAAATTGCTGCTTCAGTTTGTGGGTGTGTTTATGCAACCCTACACTGCCATTAGTGTTGTGACCACACATTGCCTGCCGTAACAGTACATCCATATTCTGTGTGTTTATATCTAATATAGGCTGAAGAGGAGATGCACGTCACACAAACTAAGTTGTCAAGATTACTTTTACAAATATAGCTGCAAAATAAAGATTTGCCTTAAATGATCTGACATTAAAGACCTACTGCAGACCAGAGCAGAGACAGACTTAGGCTTTAGTGCAATATTACAATTATATATTTATATTGTAATTATTAAAGAAATACTGAGAAAATACGAATATGCTTTTAATAATACGACTATTTTGATTAGAGTATGATCAGTTTTACTGCACAAGTTTCAAACTGGTGGAGGTAATTTCCCTTAACTTCAAAGAAAAACTCACTCACTACTAAAACTCACCCCTCACTATTGATCCTTACTGATAATCAAGCAAGATCGTGTCATGCTACTTAGTGATGAAACTAAGCAGAGAAAAAAAAGGGCCAGACGCAGACACGAAAGTAGTGAAAAACACCTATTATGCTCAGTTAATTCATAGCTAATACATGACTACTACTAATCAATATCACCATAATGTTGTTCAACTCATTTTAATTCCAATAAATATTATGATCAAAAAACCCAAACAAAAAAATATATCAGGGATCAGTTCATGTGACTAGTCATTGTATAAACAACCCATAAAATACAACTGACATGTTGCTTTTATTGGTGAAATCTGCAGTAGAGCTTTGTAGTCCACTGGCCATATTCTGGGGAACAGACACTCACCATCAGTGCTGGTAAGCACAAAGGTTTCAGTCTGGTTCTGTTTCTTGCCACCAGCAGTTTTGGGGAACCAGTGTAGGTCAATTGGGTAAATATCCTCCGGCAATTTGACAACCAGACTGGTCTCATTGGTCAGCAAGTTCCACTTGAGGATCTGGTGGTCCTCACTGCATGAGTACAACTCATCTGCTGTGGTCCAGCCAATACAACTCACAAGTTCCTTATGTGATCTGCTGTTAAGGAAAGTAATCAGGGTGAGATTTTTAAGGCGTGCATTTAACTGACAGCATTAATTTCATTGGAAGCTTCCGCAATAAATGAAAAAACAGATTCTAGATTCGGTAACGTGTGAGTTTAGATGTTAGGTCACGCCAAGCAATAGACGGTTGAAGGAAATTACCGCACACAAGTACTACTTCTGGTGATGCTTACAATTGTATCGTCGGTGGTAGAAGCAATAGCAAAGATTTTGACTTTGTGTTACCTAATACACATTTGGCTCTACAGAAACACAAATATAAGAATGAATAGATGACGACATCATACAAAGGATATGTTTGGATTCCTGCAGCAGCGATGTTTTTAGCCTCATGGTGGATTACTGCTCTGCTGATCCCTAAACGAACAAGAAACTGCAAGTTAGCAACAGTAACTCTCATATCAAAGTTCCTCATGTCACACTAATGTCAAACCAATACACAAATAGATACAGTACAGATGAACAAAACTGCGAACAGCGATGTTACCTTATAAACAAAGCCAGCCAACAATTAGCATGCGCCGGGAGCTCTAACAGTGAATGAAACAAGCGTCTACAGTTGCTACGGTACCTGCCACCGTTGCTAACGTGAATCCTCAGATGTCCCCGAGTCGTGACTTGGATACAAACGTTAACTTGGTTTTCTGGTTAAAGCAGACATCGTTCTTCGCGTACAACTGTACTGTGATACAACCAGCAATATATACGCGCCATATACTACGGCAAGAAATGCATGAATAGTCAATACGGTTAAAAGCTAGGCTATCCATTACTAATCAGCAATTTATCGCTAACGCTATCAAAGGTACTCTTCGGTAGCCATTTAATCTGGGTCATAAACAGCTTCAAAAGTGAATCATCGCGAGAGTTGGGCGTCTCGCTTCCCAGAAAACGGACATTTCGAATTTTTTTACGAGTACAGTATGACGTCTATTTAATAAATGTATTTGAAAGGAATATTAAAACCAAAGGATGACTATAGTAATCGTCGATCAGTCAAAAAATATTTTCTTATCTGAAA
Organism: Acanthurus leucopareius; assembly: GCA_029814765.1. Taxonomy (NCBI): domain Eukaryota; kingdom Metazoa; phylum Chordata; class Actinopteri; order Acanthuriformes; family Acanthuridae; genus Acanthurus; species Acanthurus leucopareius. The sequence continues at coordinate 3,974,717 of JAQMCX010000054.1, read as the reverse complement.
ATTATTACGGGCGGGACTGAAATTGTAACCATGCAACCGTTTAAACATATAGAAATATTAGACTTTGGACCGGCAATTATCATAAGTAATAATGCCTAAGGTTGTGAAGAAATATTGCTCGTTTCTGTGGTTTTCGTCTCATTATTTTGTCATATGATTATGGTTTGTTTGGAGCGAGGTGGAGTTGGCTTAGTCCCCTTTTTTGAATTCGTGTTTTTTTCCCTTGCCCTTTGAACGTTCCATGGTGCCTTGCGTCAGTTTGTAACGAATTTGGTTCGACAGCACAGTTTAGGCGCCATTTACAAGTTAGAGTTTTCAAGTAGGACAGCGACTCGGAATGATACGGGGCTAAATTCTGTGGACTATACCTGCCAGACTTTGGATTTACGAAAACTTTTTCGAAATCGTGATTTGTGTCAGAAAGGAAGACTCTTGACAGATCGAATCCACATTGTGGAAGGTACATAGAAACATTTTAGCTGGAAGTAATGACTGGGTTCCGTCTATTTGCTGCAACGTAAGACGTTAGTTCCAAACCAGGCTTAACATTAACAACACGTTAACTTCAGTTTATACACCAGCAGCGGTGGCAAATGTACATATCTACGTTAGCAGAAATGGGGATGTAATGAAAGTTATGGACTTGTTACATTTAAGCCACAATTAGCTTTTTCGGAGATTTCACGCGCACACACCCCTAACAGTTACATGCGACTTCTCCGATTGTCTAAGCTAATGTGAATGTTGGAGATGGTTGCTAAACTTTGACGTAAACCAGACAAATGTGTTGCGGCTAAACTACTTCAAGTTTAGTAAACTTCATTTTGGTTAATACCAGCAAAGCGCTCCATTTAAGTCAGATAACGCAAACTTTCGGGCACAGTTGTCGTTGCAGTGTTGCTGTATCGTTGCGAGTACCCAGCTCAGATAACGTTTGCTGATCAATGTTAGCCACCGCGTTAGCTTTAGCTTTGCTGCGTTATTTTACATTAGATAGTTAGCTATAGCAGCTAACTAACCATTATCATGAGTAGAGTAAGGAAAAAAGCGCAGCAACGCATCAAAGTTAACATAACGTCACGTTTATTATTCAGTGACAAAGCTAACCTTACCACGGCACTGTACATACGGCAAAGGTTTATTTATAATGCAACTTAGTCAAACGCTACCGTTAAGTTACAATCGTTCTTTGAATGTGCTTTCCAATTAGCTAGCGAGTCAGGTTGCCCCGTCTACACCTCCGCCCCCATCATAAAAGTCGAGGGGACTAAAGTTAATATCACTGTCAGTTTGAGACCCAGATCAGATTAGGAAGTTCAATCGTTACCACCAACCAGGGAGCCCGTTTTCCTGCGTCTGTTCATTACTGACCATATAAATAGGCAGAGTTTTGGGGACATAATTTAGCTATTTGCATATTTAGTGAATTTGTTTTTACTTTGACGTTACTTTAAGCTTCTTTTCCTATCCCCCCAACACTGTAAGGGTCATTAACCGTCCAACTTTATGACGCGCAAATCAAAAAACCACCTTAGATGCAGAAGGGTACTAAAACCAGCCTGTAACAGGAGGAGGATATTATTTTTTACTGTTATTTATGTTTAATACTAGAATAGCATCTTACTCGCTACAATCATTACGCAGATTGGCAGCCTGATCGCTGCCATTCTTCTAATGTTATCAGGCCGCGATCCGTTTTAATAACTCATTTTGTCTGGGTGACAAACACTCTTATTTGTGTTACTTTAACTATTGGGTTTTTTTTTAATGTTACCATTTGAAAAATTTACCGACTTACAGTTGGATTGGCGGCAGTGAGATCCTGACTGTGGTAATGATTTAAGCCTGACAACGGTAGCTGCGTGTGACCGACTAAAAGTGGAGTTGGGAGATTGACAGGCACAAAAACCACTCATGGATATTCCCTTTTTCAAATGACCCCTTCAGATTTCAAATCATGCCATCTAAAACTGCAAAGAGCTCAACTGCCTCCGCCAAGCCAAGAGGGAAAGGGTCGCAGCCTCGGGATGACTCCGAAGACGAGCTGGATGTACCCCCTCAAGAAACCAACTCCAATGGCCAAGAGGAGGCACCGCCGACAACTGGCAAGTAACAAAGGGTGTTTTGGTGTCTGTGAATCTAAATAAGTTGTGTTCACTCAATGGCGTTGCGTGTATTGCTGTATTGGTAGTGGCCAATTGGCACAGCTGTGAAGCTTTTTTCTTACTTAAATCTCAACACGTAGGTTGAATGGCTGGTATATTTTTTTCCAAAGTGTCAGTCATCAATAAATGTCTCATGATTTTTGAGATGATTTTGATATCGTCGAGTGCACTTCTTCCTCGGATCTTCTCAGCAAACGAGGTAATTTATTTCGGATAATGAAACGTTTTCTGTAGTGGACCTAAAGGGGGTTTGCTTAATTCTTATAACTTGATAATTTGTAATTTGTATGATAATATGAATGCGAAGCTTAAGATGCACATAAGCATTAAGTGATGTGTGTATTTTCTAGAATATGTTGAAATGCCTCACTGAGTATCTGACTGCAAGAATCTTTTTTACAAACATCGAGCCCTTAGCTTGTTTATGCTTATGTGAGCACAATAGATTTTGAACAGGTCGTTGTGGCTTGGTGTTATGGCAACGTAATCGGTTTTACAGTATACATTATTTTCACAAAACAAGATTTTCCTTGTCTGTGTTCTCAGATGAGTTCAGCATGAGTGAAAATGTGACGTTGGTGATCGAAATGTACACTTTAGTTATTTATTATCGACGAAATGAATGTGGCGCATCTACTCTCTCGTATCAACGCTTCTCGTGGAGAGCGTTTGTATAATAATGTGGGTTTGTTCATAAACGGCCACGGTCTCTTTTTGGGTTGGCTCTTGTTTTCAGAACAAAGAAAAATAACGCCTGTCAACTTTCTCGGGAGTCGTTGTTTGACTACTGTTGTAACTTGCTGCTTGTGTTTTGTTTGTTTGTTTTTTTGCTCCTCTACCCCTCCCCCATGCACTACTGTCCCCCACCTGAAACGACTCGCACAGAGGAATAAAAAAAAGTTGTACTTTTTTCTGTGCCACAGATCCGTCTCACGGGGAAGCTGCCGAGGCGGTTGATAATCGAAGTTTGGAGGAGATTCTCGGTAGCATCCCTCCACCCCCGCCCCCAGCAATGACCAATGAACCGGGCGCTCCTCGCTTGATGATAACACATTTAGTTAATCGCAACTTTAAATCTTATGCAGGCGAGCAGATTCTGGGGCCTTTCCATAAGGTACGACCAAACATGGTCACAAATATCATCCCTGCGTGGGAAATACTTTGTTAAAGTGTTGTGTTGAGCTTATAGATATACCATCATGTGTAGTGCTCTCAATTTTATTTTATTTGTCTTTAAATTCATATTATATAGCTATAAACATTCTGCCTAGTGTATTAGTAAGAAAAAATAAGTGCAAAAAATATTAACACTACATGATAACATTTATTTAATTTTTTATTTTTTTTTATTTTTTCAAAGAGGAAAAAAGTCACACTCCTCCATTTTAGATGTAGTGAGTGTATTGTATAAGGGTTGCTGATCTAGAGATGTGCCTACATTTTCCTTAAATTATGACTTTCTTTTAAAAGTGTCTTTTTACCTTTTTCTGCTTCTCTCATTGCTCTGCAAATATAGGTGCATTAAAATAAATCTTAACTACACCTACTTGGAATACATTCACTGGCACATTCTAACTGTGCTGAAATGTTCACAAATATCCTCTAATGTAATGACATTTACATTATTTGTTTGTGGATGCAGTATATTTTTACATAACTGATTTAATTTTTTCTTTTATCTTTCTATCAGCGCTTTTCATGCATCATTGGTCCAAATGGAAGTGGAAAGTCCAATGTGATAGATTCGATGCTCTTTGTGTTTGGATACAGAGCTCAAAAGATCAGATCGAAAAAGCTCTCAGTGCTGATTCACAGCTCTGATAAACACAAGGATGTGCAAAGCTGTACTGTGGAGGTGCATTTTCAAAAGATTATTGATAAGGTATATATATCCCTATATCTCAGTCACACATATAAACACACTAGTCACTGTGGGCCCTTCTCAATTAATCAATACACAACGGGTACTAAAAGGGGTGACTAGAAATAATTTCTCGTGAACAGGTATTTTTCCTGAAATTTAAATATATTTTTTCCTTATTGTGCATGAGGTAATAATGCCGGTGACATTACACAGACTCAAATCAGTCCTGAAAGTTACAACTAACACCCACACATGCAATAGTTAATTCATAATGGGCCCGAATTGAACCCTCTATTTTTAAATAATTTTTAATTGTGCCATTTAATGACTAGGCTCTTCTTAATTGATTGTACTTTGAAAAGTCGGTAAAATGTTAGCTTGTCTTAAGAGACAAATTTAGTCTGTTCTTTTAGATCACAAGTTACTTTGAAAATTGATTGTAGGTAATAGGCATCATTTTATTAACTCTGCCAGCTTTACAGTCTTCAATTTCTGATACATAAAAATGTTAAGAGGTGGTGTGCACAACTTAAATGATTAGAATTTTTTTTTTTTAATTAATATATTTTTTTTAGGCAAATGGCCCACTTTGTTGCATCGTATGCCACAATGTGTGATAAAATAGAAGTCAATATTGATATAGTTTATTTACATTTAGTGTGGCTGGCCTACATCTGTTGGGTGCTTTTAAAATAAAAGTTTTTCTTTATTATTTTTTAATATGGGATGTTTTTCTCTAACCATCCTCTGTGGATTTGTCAGTATTATGTGTATTATCATTTGATGTGTGGAGCTGCTTGAGTTTCTTCTGAACTGTTCTGCTCTAAGCTCCTCTGTGTTTTCTGCCCCTCCCCCCTCTGAGCCAGGAAGGAGATGACTACGAAGTCATCCCCAACAGCAAGTTCTATGTTTCCAGGACTGCCAACAAAGACAATTCCTCAGCCTACCATATCAGTGGCAAGAAAGCCACATTCAAAGAGGTGGGGGCTTTACTTCGAAGTCATGGTATTGACCTAGACCACAACAGATTTCTGATCTTACAGGTAATTGTGAATTTTTTATTTAATTTCCTCTTCCACTTCTGACTCTGCTTTTTTATCCTTGCTGTGACCATCCCATTCTGTCAAGAGATTTCCTGTTCTTCGTTCTCTGCCCTTTTCCCAGTCTTCTGAGTCAAATGTTTCATGGCTACCTTAAAGTCATGCTTGTCTGTGGGAATAACCTGTTGCACTGGAACTGGAAGGGAGAAGATGTGTCCTCTGCCGGCCCCTTAGACTGCTATAGCAGCGCATCATGGTTTGAAACAATGTGGAAAAGGTGCGAACCATTATTTGCTGCTTTAGAATTTTAAGGAAAAAATGCAGTTTTACCCATACCTGGAACTGGATGTGTGTCTGTATTCAAATAACTAACTCTGATGTGAAGTGGGGAAAATCTTTGATGGGGTTGACCCACCAGTGGGGACAGATTCAACCTCCCTTCCCCTCCCTTTTTTCATGTACCTGCCACGCTTTAGCAGCACGTAAATATTGGCGTGTGAGAATAGACCCCAACCCCAATATTAGCAGTGCTGCTTCAGTGTGGCTGGATCAAACATCCTACATATTACCATGGCTTTAATATTGGTTCCCCTTTTTTTTTAAAATTCCACTGTGAATGTAGTTCATACATTTTTTTCTTTCTTGTTTGTTTTTCTGTCTGTTTGTTTTGGTCTTTTTTTTAATCACTTTTTCTTGTTATAATTTTTTTCAATTTTTTTTCTGCAGCATCGTGTTGCTCTGAGCTCACTAGTTACACACCTACCCATTCTGATTGTATTACATGTGTGACCTAACTATTATTACTGATTAACCCAGGACTCAGGGGGTGAAAATTCGTGTCAGAGCACAACAAAATAACTAATTAAATCTTGGTTGTTTAAATTTTGGCATTTTATTTTTTATTTTAATTTAAAAAAAAATTTTTTACTCTTTGTGGTAGTTTCAGGTGAACACTTGGTTTCTACCCTCCACTGTGGTTTCGTGGTTAGTTGGTTTATTACATGTGTCCTGCTCAATGTATGCGTGTGGCATGTGTGCATGTTCTTTCTTACACTCGTTGGATGTTAGTTTTTCAGCTCTCAGTCTTTTTCATGACAGCATGACTATGGGAAGAGGCTTTAGCTTGTTCTTCAAGGTCACTTTTCCAGGCCTCTAGCTAAAGGAGCTGTCTATTTTGTGCACTGGTCAGAGCAGAGGATGACGTGGGACCTCCCTCCCCTTTTTTTACTGGCTTTTCCTGTCTTTCATGTATAAAAGTAATATGTGAGCTGCTTTTTTTCACCTACACAAGTATTTAAGAAACTTCATTTGAGTCTTAGGTAGTTTTTGCTAAATCTGGGTTTCAATTGTGTTTCACTTGATTTTTAAAAAAAATTTTCTGAAGCAATATTATAATATTCATTAAGACAAATATAATTTAACTGGAGCATTGTCCCTAAGGCAGGCCCCAAGTAAGCTATATGTACAGTATTTGGAAAGGTGTTGCTACACTTCAGAATTTGCATGCCATCAAAAGTATTTATTTTTAAATCACTTAAATTTAGTAATTATAATTTAATGCAGGTTCTGTATTGGATAGTGATTTTTGGTGAGGTGGTAAGCTCATGTTATCAATATTATAATAAAAATGTTATCACAATAATTCTTTTAAGAATACTGAAGCATGCTTACCATATTTGTAATAACACCATTTACTTTACACTACAACACTATTTATGTCAGATGAAATCATATTTTTGTCTTTTTTGAAAAATTAGCTGGGTATTTTATTTTTATGTTATTTCTTTTTAGATTGAAATATATTTACAGTGCTGGAGATTTTTCCTAAAAAAAAATTTGATACACTGTACAGGTCTCTGCCAAGTTGTGTGTGTAGTAGACCAGCATTATTGCAAGTCTGTTGTATTGCAGTGATGAGTGTTGTGGAATTTTTTAAAATTAAAAATTGCAAATGATAAGCGTTGTATATCAGAAACTTGAATTCTGTTTTGTTTTGTTTTTTATGTGAATGATTGCATGCCTGTGTTTGTCCATTGTTGTTCTGGTCTGTATATAGGGTGAGGTGGAGCAGATTGCCATGATGAAGCCTAAAGGTCAAACGGAGCATGATGAGGGCATGCTGGAGTACCTGGAGGACATTATTGGCTCTTGCCGCCTCAAGGAGCCGATCCAAACCCTGTCCCGCCGTATTGAGCTTCTCAATGAGCAGAGGGGAGAGAAGGTGGCATACACTCATACACTATCTGCTCACATACTCCTAAGCTAACCAGCTTCCCTTCCTGTGTTCTGACTTCAATTGCTGTGCATTAATACAGTAGAGGTTAGAGTTCAAAGAGGCTTTCTTTTGTTTTTGCACATGTTTGGAAGCTTTTAAGGCTCATAAAAATAATACAATATTTATTTTGTTAATTTATTATTTTTTTTAAAAAATATTTTACTTTGTAGGTAGCAAGACACAGGAGTGATCAATCAAGTGAAAGCTATCACAGCTCATAAAAATATTACATTACATCAGAATGATGGAGAAAATGTAAAAACAACGTCTTCCTTTGAACATGGCACTTGCATGTGGTTTATGTCCAAAATTTCATGGATTTTTTTGTCACCTGATATTAAGTGGTGCAATATGTTTACTGCTCTAGCTAAATCGAGTGAAGCTAGTGGAAAAGGAGAAGAATGCTTTGGAGGGAGAAAAGAACAAAGCTGTGGACTTCCTCACCCTGGAGAATGACATCTTCAAACACAAGAGTCAGCTCTGCCAGTATTATGTGTGAGTACACCAGCACCATCTCTCTGTGCACAAGACAAATGAAACACTTATAAAATCTCATCAATCTCCATATAGACTCCACAGAAGCATTGAAAAGAAAAAAGATGCAAATTTTATATTCTATTTCAAAACAATCACAGGGGCTGCATGACCCTCTGATGGTGTCAGTTCCCTTTTTTGCTTTATGTGTAAATCATCAAGGTTCACCTCTCACTTTTTTTCTAATTTTTTTGTTTGTTTGTTTGTTTTTTCCCCTGTTATCTCTTTGTTAGTCATGATCTGCAGAAGCGTGTAGTGGATAAAGAGCAGGAAAAGCAGAAAATTTTGGAGGACACCAAGGAACTCACTGAGAAAAATACAAAGCTATCACAGGAGACTGAGAAAATGGACCAAGAGCTCAAAAATGTAGAGAAGTAAGGCATTTTGTCTTCTCCTTAACACGTGTCTAACTTCATTAAATAATGGTGGTTGTTATCAGGGCCTTTTTTCCCTGAATATTTTTGTAACACTAGTCATGTGTCTGTTCTGAAGTATGATTGTTGCATGACTTAAAAATGTATAATAAATTGTTATTCCCTGTTTGAAAAAAAAAATGTTTGTTTTAGATTCTGTAATTTCTTTTTTTTTTTTTTTTTTTTTTTTAAATAACAGAACTTATGTGAAAATGAAAATGTGTTGGGACTGAGAACTCAATGAGCTTTATCATGGAAAGCTTTTGGTGTTATTCTTTGGAATGTATATAATTTGTTTTGTTTTTTTCCATTTTTTTGTTTTGCTTTTGTTTTTTTTCAGATATGCATAGTTAATGTAATATTTCAGCTGATTTTATCATGACAGACCTGAGCTTTCTCAATAAAATGTTCCTCCACTAGGAAACAAAATAAGCTCAACAAGTACATTGAGACCCAGAAAGAGAAGTTCACCCAGCTGGATCTGCAGGACGTTGAAGTGCGGGAGAAGATTAAACACTCCAAGAGCAAGAACAAGAAACTGCAGAAGCAGCTGGAAAAGGACAAAGAAAAGGTGTGTTGGACTTAGATTATGGCATATTATTAACCACAGTTTAATGAATTAATTTAACTTGGTCTCTGTGCTTCTCTGCAGTTGTTGTGATTATTTCACTGTGACAATATCACAGTGGGCCCTCTCACTGTGTTAAGAGGCACACAGACAGACATGTACTCTGTCAGAAGAGCTTAATTGTAGCCATTTTTTCATAATTTACAATAAATATCCATTAACAAATACAAAGGTTGCACTAAGTCAAGACAGGCTAGCACCAGTGGTATGACAGTCCAGTGTAACAGTGTTTATTTTGTCCCGTGGCCAAAAAAGAAACATGGGCACTAAAAATACAATTTCCGTTGCTTATAGGAAATACAAGGGGGCTGTTGTTTTGGGGCCTAAGGGAAAAGACATTTGTCAAGGCTTTACAGAAACCCGCAAATAAGTGATAAACGAACTGCAGAATTAAACAGTGACATGTGAACTTCTATAATGTCTCATTATGTTCAACATGAAAGCAAATTTTTTTAGAAAAACTTATTTAAGTTTTTTTTTTTAAGTTCAAAGCATCACTCGTTTCATAGGTAAGTGGGGTTTGTTGTGGGTTGTGTTGATGTGCTTTTTTATGTATGTGTATTTATACCTATGGTTTGTTTTATGTTGTCTACTTCTTTTTTTTAGTATTATAATAGTCACTTGCTATAAATAACATGTATTCTATTGTCAAAAATGTCCAAGATTTTGAAACGTGTTTTTCTTTCATGTTTTGATTTTTTTTAATTTATTTTTTTTTTTCTTGTGATAACTAGGTATTCTTTTAAGGATGATTATAAATTTGTGTGAAATATTAAAGCTGATTTTTTTTTGTTTTTTTTTTAAACAAAAGCCCTGGCTGCTGGTGGAGCTTTTGTTTCCAGAGAAATGTAGCTGACATCATTCTGCATGACGGCTTCAGCCATACCAAGCACAGTAAAATTGGCTTTCATACAAAAAACACATGGCTGTTGCCACTGACATCTGACTGAAAACTTTACAAATGTGAAGAAACTTTTTTTGTTCATGGTATATTTTTTTCTTACCTCGTGTCAAGACAAATCCCTGTATATCTTTTAAATTAATCAACATTATCCATAGAAATAAATAACAAAACTTGTATAGAGTTGCAAATTAAATTTCATGGAAGGAAGGACTATCTGCCCTAAACTAGCCACTAGGGGGCTATGAAGTAAAACACAAGTTGATTGTTAGTGTGTGCCTATTGATAGGCCACTCAGGTGCTGTTTCCCCATTATTGATGTTCCTGTCTATTAGACTTTTGTTTCTCCAACTGATTCACTTGCTGAAAAACAGTTTCACACAAACTTAGAGTTCAGAGTTCTCTGGTAACTGTAAGTATATCTTCTCATCTGCCTCTCTGTTCTAAAATCCTATCTGCTCCACCTACAGTGGCTGTGCTAAGGAAACGTCTTGGTCAGAGGCAGGCAGACCTCTGGGGAGCAGTGTTCTGCTGTGTGGTAGTCAACTATGGCCTGGCTTGTGTAACACTCCCAGCAGCCACATTCACATTTCACCCGCAGTTAACCCTACAAAACATAGACTATAAACACACACCACTCCTTGCCTTGTTTTGGCCTTGCCAAGCAGCAGACAGTTGTGCCAATCTTAACCAGGGCTTGCTCAGTCCTGAATATGTGTTTATAGTTGATTACAGTTGTGTGTTTTGGCCTCTTTCTGAATGTGTAGCACAGTCAATTGTAATAGGCCCAAACATATTCAATCCATTTACTCTACACCTCTTGTCTCCTAAAGTCTTGACTGATCCCTTTATCTCCTCATTTAATTCAGGAAGCAATGGGTCTGTAGTCTCTCTGTAATAGGTTGCAATGTGTATAGTGTGATGATAGCGATGAGGTGTGTGTAAACATAAGGATTTGTGGCTTCAAGTTGAATCTAGTCAGGTGTAGTCACAGTTGCTTAAAATCCAGAGTTGGATGCATCTCATCTGCTTTTTTTTGTTTTCTGTTTTTTTGGGTTGAGGGTAACTTTCTTCTGTTTCTTTCACCTTTCAGCTTGAGGAAGTGCGCGGTGTACCAGCCAACAGTGAAAAGGCCATCTCTGAGGCAACAGCTCGCAAAGAAGAGCTGGAGAAGCAGAAGGTGAAAGAAGAGGAAAAACTTAAGGAGGTGATGGAGAGTCTAAAGGAAGAGACCAGCGGCTTGCAACAAGACAAAGAGGTGTGTTTATCTTCTTTGCATGCCTTGTTTCATTTTAGACAGTAAATTTCTTGCATAGTTTTTGTAAAATCTTGTCTCCTCTTCTTCCAAACTGACCTCTCTTCTCTTTGACTTCTCCAGACCAAAGAGAAAGAGCTGATGGAGCTCAGTAAGGCTGTAAATGAGACCCGGTCCCGTATGGATCTTGCTCAGTCAGAGCTTGACATCTACCTTAGTCGCCATAACACAGCTGTGACGCAGCTCAACACAGCCAAGCAGACACTTCAGACAACATCGGACACGCTGCGCGAGCGCCGTGCTGCCATCAAAGACCTGGAAGTCAAAATACCCCAGAAAGAACAAGAGCTCAAGAAGGTAAAACCATCATCAACTTTTTCTGTTAAGATGGCATTTTGTTTTGGCTGCATTTACATTTATTTTACATAAAACATTTTACACCTGATATAAATGAATAACATGTATTGTAACACTATGCATGCAGCCGCCCTCATTACACATGTTAAATACTTCTGCACAGTGGATGGTGTCATTTGTGTGAGCTTCTGCACAAATTGCTCACCTTCTCTTCTCTGCAGGATGAGGCAGAGCTGGCACAACTGATGAAGATAGATAATGAAACGAGGGAAGTGGTGAGAGAAATGAGGCAGAAGGTGGATGAAGCCAAAAGCTCTCTGTCCTCCAACCGCAGCCGTGGAAAAGTCCTGGATGCCCTCATGCAGCAAAAGAAGAGTGGCAAGATCCCTGGAATCTTTGGAAGATTGGTAAACAGCTCTTGTAACATATCAAAGACCCCCTTGAGAACCAATGACAGTCTCCCAAACACTGTTTCAGACAGCTAAGGTTTAATACATCACATACCTAAGGAACTAGTCTGTCTACTTGCGGGTTTGGGCTTTGGTGAAGTAAAAGGTATCAGAGAGGAAATCAGTCAAATGTTGTCTGAAAAAAGTTGCTGATTGGGTTTGCATGCAGCAGAGGGGTGGGTGGAGATAGAGTCTGGGACTATGTAGGTGAGCTTATACTACATGAAGGCAAAAGGTTAGTTACATCTAAGCCAATATAAGACTTACAGCAATTTTTCTCAACAACAAAAAAAAATTATTATATAAATATTTGACCTTAATATGTCGTTTTGTTGAACTCAGATGAGTTTTTCGGGGCTGAATGAATGCCTGTTGAGAATCTCTAAAATACAGGGTTACATACAAGAGTTTAATTTGTTGTCATTACCTGTTGGTGTGCACAACAACTTGAGTCTTTATCCTTATCCATGCTAACATCATTAGTCTTCACTTCACTTAGCGAACTCCATCCTTACAAATGTATATTGTGTTGCATTCAGTGCCCATAATAAAAAGCAGAAATTGTGGCTGTATAACAAGTTCTCTTTTTTCTTTTAGGGAGACCTTGGAGCCATAGATGAGAAGTATGATGTGGCCATTTCCTCCAGTTGTGGTGCTCTGGACAACATTGTAGTGGACACCATTGACACAGCTCAGAAATGTGTAACATTCCTCAAAGAACAGAACATCGGAGTTGCCACCTTCATTGGTCTTGACAAGGTAGTATTATTATAATGAGCGATTCTTTCCTCTGGTAAAGCAAGCGGTCACTGTGTGTCACTGCTCCTCATTCCTCCTCACTTTGCTCAGATGAAGGTGTGGGAGAAGAACATGGCTCCCATTCGTACTCCAGAGAACAGCCCACGTCTCTTTGACATGGTGCGAGTGAAAGATGAAAATGTGCGACCAGCTTTCTACTTTGCTCTGAGGGACACCCTGGTGGCCCAGGACATGGAGCAAGCCACAAGGATGGCCTTCCAGAAAGACAAGCGCTGGAGAGTGGTCACCCTGAAGGGACAGATCATCGAGATGGCTGGTGAGTGGCTTTCTTTTTCTGTCACAACTTTACCTGGCTAATCCTTTTTTAGTCTAGATACCAAACTTGGGACTTTGTGAAGATAATAATAGGCATATTCTGTTTTTAAAAGTTTTTTTTCTTGTGTGTGCTTGACAGGAACCATGACTGGAGGAGGAAGGGTGCTGAAGGGAAGGATGGGCTCTTCTATTGGCACAGAGTTCTCACAGGTGGAGGTGAGTGCAAAATACTCACATCCATTTTGTTTGCCAGATGTCTTTGAGTCGAAAATTGGTCCTAACTGACTCGGAATTCAAAGGGATGCATATTTGGTGCTTTTTTAAACTCAACTCTCTCTTTGTATTTTTTTAATAGGAAAAATTTGGGAATTAAATATTTTGGATTTGTTATTTTTTGGGGGGTGAGGGGGGTAGGTTGAACAATTTTGTTAGGGGTGATGGCTACAGTTACACAAATGTAGTTATCTGCAAAGAACTGAAAAAATTAACTTGTAATTTGAAAATTATTATTGCAGTAATAACATTAAATAGGACAGAAGCAGCTGTGATTCTATTTATTGCACCTCAAATCCCTAATACACTGTAATGGTGACTAAATAATAGAAAGTAAACTTAATTCAAAGGTTTAAAAATCAGTACATAGCTTGCATGATCTCTGATGTTTTAAATAAACGGTGCACAGATGGATCACAAGAACAGACTGACATGAATGTAAAACTATTGCTGAATTTTAGATCTATACCAAGGTACACTCATATAGACTTGATATATTTGTTTTTTTTATCAGTTCTTATCAATTATGATAAGTCACTACCTGTGTGGAAACAGCTTTTAACAACAAAAGTGACGTTGTCTTTTGCATTTAAATTGTTTTTTCTTGCATTAAATTTTTGTTTAGTTCATGCTCTTTTGAATATGAAACTGAAGCAGAATTTAAGAGACAAATGACAAAACATCAAATGGGTGAAATAAGCTTCATCAATAACTTCCAACTTTCTTGAAGGGATTCTGAGAAATTGATGAATATGAACCCTGCTATCAGATAATGGACACAGGTGGCCACTAGAGTACGAGATATGACAATTTTCATATGTTTTCTGCAGCTCGACCGTATGGAGAGCAAGCTGAATGAGAAAGTGTTGAAGCTCCAGGGCTGCCAAGAGAGAAAGCTACAGCTAGAGGAGAACATCCAGCGCCTGCAGCCACAGCTCCGAGATATGAAGAACACCCTGGAGAAATACTCCAACAGCATGACGGTACTACAAATACTGTTCCTTCTTTTCATTCACTCCTTTGTGTCATTCTTTTTTTTTTTATCTAAATCATAATTTTTTTAAATTATAATTCTGTTGTTCAGGGAAATAAAATTTGACATAAGACCTGATAAATTGATAAAAAGAACTTTTTTGTCCTGGCAAGACTGCCGACTGAGTGTTTTCCATCTTTACTTCCTTCAGAGTCTTGCTGACCAGGAGACTCACTTGAAACTTCAGATCAAGGAGCTGGAGGCCAATGTGCTGGCTGCTGCCCCAGACAAGGCCAAACAGAAACAGCTGGAGAAGAGCCTGGAGGCCTTCAAGAAAGGTACAGTCCTCTTATAAACTGTAAAGAGAAATATTGTTAAATGTTAAATATGTCATTTAGGTAATTTTTAGTCTCATGTCAGCTGCCAAGTTGTAATTTCTGGAAATATAAAACTCTCCACATAACTGAATGATTTCAAAATTATCATATTTAGTTGTGTTAGTTTTAATGTGTTACTGAACTTCTTTTTTTTGATGACTGTCCAACATTAATATTATTATTCTGTCTTGTTTCCTTTCACTGTTCTGTTCTTTCGTAACCCTCTCTTGCTCTTTCAGACTATGAGGCAGCATCCAGTAAGGCTGGGAAGGTGGAAAATGAGGTGAAAAGGCTCCACAACCTGATTGTAGACATCAACAGTCACAAGCTTAAGGCTCAACAGGACAAGCTTGATAAGATCAACAAGGAGCTGGATGACTGCTCCTCCACCATAACTAAGGCACAAGTGGCCATAAAGACAGCTGACCGGTGAGCAAATAATGCATGTTTAAGCTCTGTAATTATATACATTTGTAATGTTTGCCCACTCTTTCTTTACTTAAAATCAGAAGAATCAGCTACCCTATTGCCTAGACTATAAATAGTGTTATTTCAACAGAAATGTTGAGCCATGTTTTGTTACTTAGTTTTATTGCATTTGTTTGTACAGTTTCTGGTACACAAAACTGTCCTGAAGTCATAACATTTAAAAAAAAAAGTTCTAAGTGAAATACTGAGCCATTTTTATCCTTTTCTCAAGAGTTTTAAATTAAATCATTATCAAGAGTGATGTGTCACTGAGGCATTCCAGACTGTCACTGCTGTGGTAAAGTTACACAGATATCTCTCCTGCCTGTAGCTGGGGTGCCTCTTACTGTACAGGCGTTTGGGTTGAACTCACTTGTTCCTATTGTTGTTATTTGTTTCTTTGAGTTAACCAATGTTCTGGCAGCTACCATGGGCACCTGTGCCTGAAACATTAAGACTGATTGTGTTGGCTGGACAGTCTGGCTGTTTGTTGTACCAAATCGACACTGTTGGCTGCAGGTGACATGGTTTGTTCTGCTGGTTAAACAGTCAGGTCAGTTAAGATCACAGTGGAAGTTACAAAGGGAGAGAAACTAAGGTTGCCTGTGAAGATTCTTTCCAGATTTTTAAATAAAGCCTTAATACGATCCCTAATGTTTACCATCCAAACTCTATTTCAGAAACTATATCCATCCACACTAAGCCAACATTTTCCATATTTAGGTTAGGGTGTATGTACTTTAAATTTTGAGATGCATTTTGTTGTCTCTATTTCTGTTTAAACATCTGTACGCTTCATCACACAAGTGTTGACATTATTCTATGTTTTTGTTTATGCTGGATGACCTCAAGGGCATGCCATATTAATTTGATTTAGAGTCTCGGTGCAACAGTGCAGGGATTATTGTTAGCCTTGTTTAGCCAGTAGTATTTACGGATCACATCAAATCCCTACTGCTATCTTGTATAATCAACTGACAACAGAAACAGAGCAATATCTGTTAGAACACCTGGGCTGTGCATTTAGCTGTCCTAAAAATGTACAGCCCAGGTGTTGCTGAAGGGCAGAGGAAGGAAAAAGTAGGTTTATCATGCCCAGAACAAGTGCTGTGTCTAACAATGAAATGTCCTAGTAACATCATTCCTTACCAGATAATGGCTGTAAAGCACAAATGTGTAGAAATGTGCACAAAACTCCATTTGACAAGTCTTGTTATGGCATGTGTAAATAGAAAAGGTTTCAGTTGCCTCTTTCAGCTTTCCATCTTCCTTTCATCTGATAGTACAAATGCACCTCTGTTCTTATTAATCTAGCTGTCCACTAAGACTGTGTAATTAAACTGTAGTGCATTTTTATCCCTTACATCTATTTTCTTTAGTTTTACCTATTTAAATATATGGATTGTGTGTTAGGTTCTGAGTGCTGCTAAAATGCTGGTGACCTACACTCAAACAGTGCTTGACTACGTCATACGTAGACACAGACAGCGTCCTTAAACTAGTGCCAGTGTTGCTAATGCCACACTCCCTGTGAAGATGAAGCAATGCATAATTAAGCAGTAATAAATGAAATCCTGGTGTTAAATCTGACAAAATGGTCACTCACATGAGATCCACGGAACCATGGTACTAAGACAGTTGCTACTCAACAGTCACCTAATTGTTTGTTTAGCAAGACTAAACCTGACTTTATCAGTAGTTTTTCCACCCACACTTATTAACCATGGCCACTGTGACAGATTAACTCATGTGTCTTCTGCTGTCCCTTTTCCCTCTGCAGCAACCTGAAGAAGTGTGAGGACAATGTGAATCGTGTGCAGAGTGAGCTGGAGGAGAATGAGAAGTTGATGGCTGAGCTCACAGAACAACTGAAGAAACTGGAAGATGAGGCTGGAGAAGTCATGAAGGCCTGTCAGGAGGCTGAGGTTGGCACTCACCTATTTTCTGATTAAGACTTGTTGCCTTTATTTTTGTCAATGAAAAATGCCTGATATTTTTATATCAATATTTCCAAAAGTAGTAGTTTCCTGCTCAAATAAGACATTCCTTGCACTGTAGATAGACGGGACTTTGCATCATTGTAATTTAAAAATAAAGAGATAAGTTGCTGATTGGAAGTTCACACAAATAAATTTTAACAGTTTAAAATAGAGGTTTGTAGCCTTTATTTTAAAACAAGCAAACTAGTATCTTGGTCAAGCTCTGTTTTTATCCCAGTTTCATAAACCTGGATGACACCTTTATATAAGTTGAGAAACCTAAATATACTAACTGGAGTATCCAGGATACCGTGGCATATAAAATTCTTATCCAGATTTCTGACACATCTCATATTGGCTGAGATCGTGAGATTAAGACACACCTGCATGCAGACAATAAGGACCCTGGATACAAGGATATAAGTAACCAGGCTTTGGATTTTCCATGTCAATACCAAATTCCACAGCTTGTTTACATTTACCAGTTACCAGTTTTGTTGTTGTAGTTATTATGTTGTGGTTGTTTTTCCCCCACATTTGAGGTTTAGTAGACATGGTTTAGATAGTATTTTGGATATATAACAGTAGTTCTGTAAATGTTAAAATGTCACTGTGCTTTTTTTTTAGCTGTAGCTGTGAAGAATTGTGATATGTAAATAAATGACTGGTCAGGGAAAAAAAAGGTAAAATTGAATAACAAGCTCTGTTTTGTTTTTCCTGTCTTTGTCCACAAGGCTGCACTACCTGAGGTGCAGGAGCAGTATCAGGGGCTGCTGAAGGAGAAAAAGGTCCTGCAGCAGCAGGAGCACGCACTGCAAGAGGAGTCCCTCAGCGTCCGGCTGCGCATCGAGCAGATTGAGACCACCATTACCGAACACAACAACAAGATCAAACACTGGCAGAAAGAGGTGGGTGAGGAAGTATGAGGTTTGTGTGTGAAATCTAGTACACTGTTAGTTTTATTTTTGGAACTTTGCGGCGTGTTCACGTGGTAATGATAACACTGAACTCACCACAGTAAAAGTGAAAAAACATTAACATTGCTGAAATTTGGTCCAATGAAATATCAAACAGATAAATCC
This sequence comes from Acanthurus leucopareius, assembly GCA_029814765.1. Classification (NCBI taxonomy): domain Eukaryota; kingdom Metazoa; phylum Chordata; class Actinopteri; order Acanthuriformes; family Acanthuridae; genus Acanthurus; species Acanthurus leucopareius. The sequence goes on along the minus strand of JAQMCX010000054.1, from coordinate 3,956,610 downwards.
AGCCCCTTGTTTGATCTGGATGCTCATGTGTCCTCTCTATTGCCACATTGCATTACCTGTGTATTGCTTTATTACCTCTGAAACCGTCTGCAAGCTTGATTTGAATGTGCTGTATAACTACCATAATATTTTGAAGTATTTTTTTAGTGGTAAGCAAAGGCTGGTATTTGGCCAGAAAATTCATTTATTAAGTTGGCTTTATGAAGTTACAGATGGTTCTGTTCATCAAGATTTTATCCTTAGCAAGTTTGTGGGTGTGTAAACTTTGCCTTTGACTGAGTGTAAGTTGTTCTTATATTGTTCAGGCCACCAAGCTGTCCCTTCATACCATTGAGGACAAGCCAGCAGAGGAACTTCCTGTCCTTTCTTCTGCTGAACTTGAAGAAATATCCGATCCCAATGTCATCATCAACAAGATGATCACATTAGAGACTCAATGTGCTCAGATGAAGCCAAACCTCGGCGCCATTGCTGAGTACAAGAAAAAGGTACACTAATAACACAAAGCTTAAATTAAGCAATCTGATTTTGTTGTTGTTGTTGTTTTGCCATGATGTTTTTACATGTCTTGTGCAACAAAACAAGACACTTAAAGCTACAGTTACATCTGCGTATATTGACTGTTGAAACTGCTTTAAAAATTGAAAGTTTTAAGATGAACTTTAATTTCCATGAGGGCGTAACTGTAGATGAGTTAACTGAGCTGAGTATATCTCTGATGAAAGCTGTGTCTTTGTCCAGTTCAACAGTTCTGAAAGTGTGGGGGCCCAGGCCTTTTTGTTTTGCCTCAGCAGCTGCGCAGATGACAAGCTTATGTAGCTCATATGACTAAATTTGATTAAAAAATGATTGATTTATGACACTGGTTATAAATTTGGGTTTACTATAGTGATACGCGAAGGTTAGGCTGTTTTTAGTTTACAGGACAGCATTTGGGTAAATCACAGTCTCATAGCTCACATGTTACAAAGCTTTGTGTCAGGCCAAAGTATGCTTCTTAGCTTTGCTATGATCACAACAGGAAGTGACTCTGGTATTTAATTTGGTGTATCACTTTGTGTTTTCAGGAGGAATTGTACCTGCAGCGTGTGTCTCAGCTGGACGAGATCACGGCAGAGAGGGACAAATTCAAACGTGCCTATGAGGACCTGCGCAAACAGCGTCTCAACGAGTTCATGACAGGATTCAACATGATCACAAACAAGCTGAAGGAAAACTACCAGATGCTTACTCTGGGCGGCGACGCAGAGTTGGAGCTCGTGGACAGTTTAGACCCTTTCTCTGAAGGCATCATGTTCAGGTAAGACACAAGAAAATGAAATCAAGTCAAAGACCAAGGACACATTTTTGTTGATTTCTGTTGAACAGACATAAATTCAGATTTTCCTGTTGCTCTCTGTCTCCAGTGTGCGTCCTCCAAAAAAGAGCTGGAAAAAGATCTTCAACCTGTCAGGAGGAGAGAAGACCCTCAGCTCATTAGCTCTGGTGTTCGCTCTGCACCACTATAAACCCACACCACTCTACTTCATGGACGAGATAGATGCTGCTCTGGATTTCAAGAACGTCTCCATCGTCGCCTGTTACATTTATGTGAGTATGGACCCGTGTATAAGGTTAAATGTTAAGAGGGGGTTGTGTATCAACATATAGCTAGAATTTATAATATAGTAAGCTACTGGATAATACAGTGATATAATGACTGATTTACATTATCTTGTAAATTTAAAAATAAATGTTAGTGCAATAATCACTGACTTATAAATGCTCAGTGCATCTGTTGTGTAACTCTGGTATAATGGAGGAGATGAGAAAAATCCTTTGCTTTCAGAGGCTGGATCAAAGTAAGGTACTGAGCCTCTATTTGCCTCCATTAGCTGGTTCCTTTGTAGGCTTTTGGATAAATGTTTGCTTCATTCTTTCAGAATATTAAATACAGTTTTTTTCTCTGTTTTATCAGTATTGTTTTTTCTTTTCCACTCATCTCTATGCAGGAGCAAACAAAGAATGCTCAGTTCATCATCATCTCCCTGAGGAACAACATGTTCGAGATCGCTGATCGTCTTATCGGCATCTACAAAACTCACAACACCACCAAGAGTGTGGGAATCAATCCTAAGACCATCGTGTTTAAGGAGCATGAAGCTGTCACTGCTTAAACCGGAAGAATGAGCTAAACTCAGGGCTGTCTTGGCTGTTTTACTTTCCCTTTTTTTACACAACATGTAAATATTTATCTTTTATTCCTGTCATTTACAATTAAATGCTGCTATTCTTTATTACTAAATGAATCAATAAATGTTTTCTAAGACCTTTCATTCAGTGATCATTCAAATTATGACTTGTGCATAAACATAACTCTAAAAGTTAATATATTTAAAAATAATGAAATGATAAAATAAGATACAAGCTAACTAAAGAAAACTGTAAAAAATGTTCAATTTACATGAGGCCATATTTAAAATAACAATTTCAATGTAAATTTTACAGTGTGGTAAAAACGGTTGCATTTCCTCTGAATTGTAAACACTGGTACTGCTGGGCACCGAGGTCTTGTGATTGCTTGGGCAACATTTCACACAACAAAGACAACTGTAGCAAGAGTCCGTTAACTGAGCTCACGGCACTAGCACTTGACTTGTTCCCATCCTATACTGGCACACATTTTGAAAATTCTAGAGACTACAAAATTAAAAGTATTTCAACAAATTTATTAGGATGTTTTAAATACAAAAACCAAGAAGTTTTTAAAAAAAAAAAAGAATTGCAACAGCTCCGGATATCAACATTTCTTATACATTGCAAACATATTCATCAAAATGCCATTTGTTCTGTCTAATGCTTGTAAAAATAGAAGAGAGGAGTTTGCATTATGTCTGTTTAACATTATAATTAGAAATGCAGCATAATGGTATGTGATGGATATTGCAGTTGTGTTTCAGTCATGACTCAAGTCTGCTTGAGCACAATAGGGTAGTTTTTGTGGGATCCGCTGGAAAAGATTTTTCCAAAGGCTGTAATATATTTTAAAATAGACTGTCAATTCACCGTTTTAGTAAAAATAGCACTCAAGCGAGACCTATTGATCGCGGCAGAATTACAGTCCAATACAGTGAGGCTTTTAAGTGGGGCGAGGTAAAGGCATGACGGCTGAAGGCACAGCTAGCAGCTACTTAGAGCTGCACATCACTGCAACCTGATCTGTGAACTTCTGGAAGTCGGGTCCACGTGGTGAGTCTGGTCCCGCTCACCAGCTCTAAAGTTCACATACAGTAAACAGTTTGTGTAAGGAGATACATGTGCAGCTGTACTGGTGTCCTGAGCTCTCTGACACCACGGAAAAGTTACTACGAGTCCCACTGCCTGATGGGAAGGTCATTTGAAAGTCTCTACGCACCAGTTTAATATAACCATACTAAACACCTTTTCACATTGCTTTTTGCAAACTTTAACATCAAGATGTTTGATTAGTGTTTGACATAAAAAGTGTTAGCTTTTCATGCGTGTCACATCCAGTGTGTTCCTCAGGTCTGCAGGACCCCTGGGAGTGTTTCGAGGTGGATCAAAGGGAAATACCCACCTTCGGATAAACATTCACACATCTACAGCTAATATGTATATTTCTAATGTTTTATGAGGTTTTTTTTTCTACTTCATCTGTTTTAGCTGTATTCAGTCAAATTTTTGGTGTAGAAATTTTATAATGTACCTTTGCATTGTATCAATGGCCCCTCGCTGGCCCTGAGTGTCTGTTTATTTTAATGTTGGCTGTCTATTTTTCAAGAACCCCATCCAATAACAGTGCTCAGGCTGTAAGGAGAGGACTCTAAAAATGTAGTGTCAAAGTGAGAACTGTTGAGGAAGGACCAACTGTGACTGTCGTTTTCAAATTAAAGCTGACAAAATCTATTAATTCTGTCTGTGAGAAACAACTGAAAAGCCACACACATCTCAGAACCCATAGGGACTCGTGTTCGAGCAAGGAGAAAAAAAAGTTATCAGGGTAAAAAAACAATTGAAATATAACATTTTTAGAGTTGTTTGGTGTGCATATGTAACTGTTTTTACTCTACTAGCAAACATAAAACATAAAGAATGAAAAAAATCATAAATAGCAGGTGGTGTAAACAGGAATTTCAGGGTGGATTTTTTACTACAGAAATATGAGACTTATATTTTCTCAGCTTCTTAATAAAAATTGAGAGTTCCAGTTTGTTCTCTGTCAGTGTCTTGTCAAAGTTTAAAATAAGGCAACCAGCTGCTGGGAGGCCTTTACACTTATAGAGGAGAGGTAAGAGCTCCATCTTTCTACAGCACCCTCCACCACTGTGTATACTGACACTGCAATGTCCCAAGCAGAGGTCATCAGTTCGCTGCTCAGGCCGTGGACTATCTGACTGAACCGAGAGACCAAGGAGAAACCGAGTGACGCCCCCCCTACCGGGTTGATCCACAGCGCCACCAGCAGCAGCAGCAGCCCCAGCAGCACCACGGACGTGGTGGGTCGCAGCTCACACCACAGGTCCTGCACCCAGCTGTCTGGCTGATCCCTCCAAGTTTCAGCTTTCACATCAGCCCCTACGACGCAACATCTGGAAGAGCAGCACAACTTAGGGACAGGCGCTTCCTCCAGGCTCCCGATGGTCACGGCAGGCCAGTGCTGCTGGAGGTACGCTGCTGCCCGCGGGGTGATGGAGAAGTTTATCATAGAGGGGAGGGGAGTTGAAATGAACTCCTCCACCCTCTCACCGAACAAATGCACCTTCTCAAGGAAGACCAGCGGTGAGTCCTCCTCCTCTACGGATGAACCCAAAGACACAAGGTCCAACTGTTCTTCCTGGGTGAAAAAAAAAAGTCGTCAATACTATGAAACACCAGTGAGGCTGAAAAATAGAACCCTAAAAGAAAATAAATGAAGTTTGATAACTAGTAAATAGTCTATGTTATTTATCAAAGTTCCCTTCCAGGTGAATTTCAAAGTATGTATACTCTGCTAGAATCAATATTGTTTTCCCAAATAAAAAGTAGAGAGAAAAAATTTTAATTGGGTTGGGAGCACATCTACTGTTTTCCCCTATTGAGAAAAACTGGATGTATAAATTCGCAGGCCACTTTGATTATGCTAATAAAATCCAGTCTGACAAGTCTGTTCTGTACCGGAAGTCTCAAGTTCATTTGCCTGCAATTGGCTTTTGAATTTGTTGTGTACCAAATCTTGCTTACATGGGGCAAGTTTTAATACCATATTTTAGTGCACACACTCACATCAACTAAGGTCTATCACTGAAACATACTGTGGCTAAACCCAAAGTCACTGAACACAGTTCTAAATTGTCCATAGAAAGTTCTTTTTTTACCCCAAAGCAACCAAATCTTAAATCATTTAACAATCATGCTGGAACGCAGTTCATTAATACATGAATCTTTTCCACCTCCACCATCTATCTCATGTGACGAGAATGAAGCATAGGTATAAACAATATTCTTTGACAGTTTCTTATTTTTGGCAGTCAAGGACAAGTCTGTCAAGCTTTTATCGTACTTTTAGGAGAATTTGAATTGCTTTGGTTTTGTCAATTGTATTTATTCTTGGCTCCTTACATGGCAGCGAAACACCACCAGCACCTGGAGTTCAATGACCCTGAATGTGTGATTTCCTATATATACACATGTCCATGCAAAAGTGTCTTAATTGTTCCCACCAAGGATGAAAAACAGTTGTAAATATGTGCCAGTCATTTGATGTGAATCAGCCATGAGCCCTCACACCTGTAGCTCCTTCACTCTGTGGATGAGTGGGTTGTAGGCCCGGGACACCTCTGCACCAGCTTTATCCAGGGCCTCCAGGTAGGCCTGTCTCTTCCTGGCCAGCACCGCCTCCAGCGTCTGAAAATACTGACTGACCTCCTGCCGGTCCTGCCTCAGCAGATCCTCACAGCGGGTCTTCTCCTGCTTCAGCTGCTCCCCCAGCTCACACACCTAAGAGAGGGACACAGGAAGAGAGCAGTGTCAACACAACAGGGAAGTTTATTTGGGACATGCATTTCTCTTAGCTTAACATGTTGCCATTTATTCCATAATCTAAGCACTGGCCATATTAACAGAATTCCCCACCTGTGCCCATCTACGCTCAGACAGTTTGGCCAGCAGCAGCGATGGGGTCTGTTTTTCTCTGATGAACGCCTCCTGCAGGTCATCTATTCGATGGCCCTGGTGCTGCCCGATGGTCAGACACAGCCCACAGATCAGCTGCCGATCCTGGATGCAGTACATGTTCAGAGGCTGCCTGTGGTGCTCCTGGCAGGAAGGGGGTCGTGGTGCACTGTCCCTCCGGTACTGAGACAACAAACCAGCAGACAGACATGCAAGACAGACGGAGGACAAAGTGACGCAACCAAGAATTGCCCAGTAGGAGGATCTCAGACTGAACTGTAGTCAAAGGGTAAATAATTCAGAGTGATTCTCTCCTACTTTCTCGATGATGGCCCGCAGTGACACGTTGGTAGGCAGAGCATCTACGCCCGAAAAAGGCAACTCCATCACACTGCGACAGTTGGGGCATTTTAGCGGCTGGCGGAGCGGACGGAAGATGGAGTTGTTGGTTGACACCTGGAGTACGTTGTCTAGGCAGCTTTTACAGAAGGTATGTGAGCAAGGCAGGACTCGCGGGTCAGAGAACAGAGAGTAGCACACGGAGCAGGTCAGGTCCTCCTCCAGGCTGTCCATGGTGGAGACTAGAGTCCAGGCTCAGGACTCAGGGTTTAGGGAGAAGGTCTGGCAGGACAGCAGGATGGATGAAAAGCTACGTGTTGCACCTGTTCGACAAAATACATCAGCTTGCTACAACTGTGAATATGACCTGATGACTACTTGGAAAAAAAAACTATATTTTGAGACTGAATTTAGAATTTAGAGAGTGAATGAACCAATTTCATCATAAGTGTTTCAATAATTATTGTTGCGTTCAGTTTCCAAGCAAAACTTGTGGGTTCCAGCTTTGGAAATATGTGATGATTTTTGCTTTCTTTTTGTCAAAATTACATTAAGGTGAATATCTTTTGGATTTTGACTTTTGAATGCATACAAAAAGAGGAAAAATAAACATTTCTCTATTTTCAACATTCTGTGGACAAATGATTGAGAGACGTTCAGGAGATTAATCATTATGAAAAAAAATCTAAAGTGAATCCCATACTGAGTCAATGCAAAACCAATGCCACACCCTGGTTTACTACACCAGAGTGTGGCATTTTCATAACTGTGTAAAATATTTTTAATTTCCATCTGGAGTCCAAGAGTCAGCGACTGACAGTGCGCCTGTGTTATACATTCAGTACTATTTAACTCCAGAACTGCAGCTGCCCTAAATTCTACATTTACTGAATGTATTGTGTTCATTTTGCCGGTTTTATTAGGAATATTTAAAGTCAGTGTGTACTTATCACTGGGGTCAAAGTTAAAAAGTGGTGCTGTGCTGGAACATCATGGGTTAAATAAAGAGGTGTTCCTGATATTTTATCTTTCCCACTTATACACAAGTGGAGACAAAATAAAGTAATAAAATAAACAACTCTGATTACAATGCAGCCCAATAAAATACCACACCCACTATGACCTAAATGCTAAAACTTATCATGGGTGTAATAAAAGTAGATTTTATAGCAGAGTGGTTGTTTGGATTTAGATTTAAATTTGAATTTAGATTGTACAGATGTACCTCATAAACTGGCAACTACTCATTCAACTAAAATCTAACCAGCTTGAGTAGAAGAGCAGATCCTCAAAAACAAAAGAGCAGCCAAAACCCGGCTCAGCTCCTATTAGAGGGATCAGTTATGTTGTGGTGTGTTTGTGTGTTGTGTGGCTCTCTCTCTCCTCTGGTTACAGCCAGCAACAGCAACAACAAAGGGAGGCCTTCTGCCAGCACCCACCCAGTCCCAACACACACATGCACAGACACACAAACACACACACACACCCTGTGGTCAGGACAGGCCGTACAAACGTACAACTGTCCCCATAAACCTGATCCGTTTTCCAGAGTCAAGCTGCAGCCGATTGGGCGCACAGATTCAAACAGGTAACAGGTGTCCAGCGGAGGCCCAGTCAACGTTATCGATTTACATGAAACTCACCAAAAAGTCCATTTTAGTCAACAACATATTTAAAATCTTTACAGCACACCTTTCGTTTTTACTCCTTGCTGTAAATACATAAGTATTTCGCGACGTAAGGCGTGCAGGTTAATGTGTTAATGTAAATCCGCTACTAAGTTAACTCTTGGGTCGCTTTATAATTTGACGTTATGTTTTCTTCAAATCAGAGACCTTTTCTCGAAAATGTGCAGCATTCATCTTTACCAACATGACACACAAACTTAAAATAGCTTGAGCGCAGCTTCGGTAACAACCAAAATAACCAGAAAGTATTGAGCTTACATAGAAAATTTACGTTAATTTTGTTATCACTCATTAAACTTAACTACCGTTAACTTAACACTCCGGTAACCGTATGTCAGACACTTCACAGTTGTGTTGCGATTTACTTTGCAATATATTCACCGTCTGTTATCGTACAATTGATAACATTTCATCCCGATATGGAGTACAGTTTAAAACACATCACTTAAGCGAGTAAACTTAAAAACTCACCGTCTGCTAGGGGCAGATTATTTGTCCAAAGCAAAGCTTTCATTTCCTGTTCCTTCTTGTGTTGCCTTTATGTGCTCCCAGTAAATGCCACCGATTCAGGAGGCGGAAGTACGTAAATACTAACCAAAGCAACACTTCACTAAAACAACCAAACTTTTAAGTTCAACTTTTGTGCCAAAAACACGAAAATCTGTTTTGTAATATCTCATTTGTAGGCGTTTGAGGAACTAAGCAGACTTAGGCAACAAATTATGGAAAATGCGTACATCTTTAGTTCACTTTTGTAAACCTTAGCCTTAAATCTTTTACTACTGATTTCAAAGTTCAAATCTATAAACCTTGCACTCTTTCGCCAGTAAGATGTATCCCGCTCGTGTTACAAACCCTACGTTTCCGATAGCTTCGAATGCATCTTTTAACTCTCGTAGTGCGCATGCGGATAAACGGTCTCTGTAGCCAATCAAGGCTCCGCCTTTTCTCGATTTGAATTCAACCTCAGCCGTTGAAGAAAACGAAAGACATTTGACTGTTTACATGTTAAAAAAGTGGAAAAAAGAAGGAACTACGCAGAGGGATTAATCACATCACTTCTTCACAACAGACCACACACACACGCAATCTCCCGGTTTGGGTTTCACTATTTATTTTTCTCGAAGACAACCTATCATGTAGCCTATCTCCCAAAAAAAAGGTTTTTGGGCAAACCACCTTTTTTTTTTTTCCTTCCATGTCATAATTCAGATTTGAAACCACATGTTTGCTAACAAGGAATGCTGCAAAAAAAAAAGAACAAAACAAAAACAAAATAATTATAATAATAACCCTATGTTCAGGTGTATGAGCACAATGTGTAATCATTTACTACAGTGTTTGAAGTTAACACAAAAATGGGTAAGGGTAAGCAAGGGTAAGCTTATACACCTAGGTGGTATAAGAGGAAAGAGGAGTATGGAGCTAAGGACTCTGCAAGGTACTAAAGGTACAGCAAACTTGTTCATGGGTTTATTTATTATTCAGGAGAACTCAGGACAACTCCAGTCTGACATGTGGGACACCCTTTGACCTTGAGAAAAGGGTTAGATCCTCTTAGTCAAGCTGATACATTTGCAGATTCATTACTGCGGCTCCTGAAATAAAGTCATTATTTTCTCAAGTATCACTAAAAAGCATTGTTGTGGTTACTCTAGAAAGACGACAAAGATCGTGGTTGAGTGATGCATATTGTAGAGGTTGTTGGCAGGTCAAGACTTATGAAACTGTCCAACACACCTTTAGAAAGACTTCCGGCCTCACTTTGCAGTACATGTGCAAAACCATAGATTATTCAGCAAATCGGACACTAGTGGGGGGTGAGGGAAGGGGAGACATGTAACATTTAAGCATAGTTTTACTTAAAATAAGAATTACACTGTATCCACAGCCTAAGGAAACTAAAATACCCTAAAAAATAACTGTGCTAGAGTTTAGTACATGCAAAGGTTATGATTCACAATCCTACGTGAAATGGCCATCGTTCTCTTCACCCTTGGTGACAAGTCAAAGCTATGGCAACAATACTGCAAAGCAGTGATTTTGCTGTAAGTTGAAGGAAAAATAATTAAGTGTCACAAGGGCAACAGGTCATTTGGTTGATTATGGCGATGGTGTCAGAATTTCACAGCATCAATCCCAAGTCTGGTGTGTAGGTTAGGGCTCTGGCGTAAGGGTGGAATACGATCGTCCTCAATCACCTTTACAGAAGCAATGAAACTAAAAGCTGGAAAATAAAAAATATCATAAAAAGGAACACAATGGAGGCAAAAATAAAAGCCCAAAAGCCACCAATTGCATCTTAATACAATGCACTGCTGCTCCAAACCTGCCAATAGCATTGTCCAGTGTCAATTAATACTAACTTAACAATAATTCAAAACAAAAAAAAGAATCCTTGTGATGACAATGATTTTTTTTTTTCATATCCAAAGTTCTTCCTTTCAGGGATTTGAGGATCAGCCTCTCTTCCAAAGGCAGAATTTCTTTCCTGAAACCTTTGCTAACCTCATTGTTGCGTTTCTCAATTGTTTCTCTTAAGATGTTGTATTTGATTTTTTTTCCCCGTCTCTGCATGCGTTCTCACCCAGTCTCGCATACTCCCAGTCACGCACGCAGCCAAGCACACACAACTCATCCGTCCATTCTCTCGCACATGCGACACGCGCAGCCGGACTCCTGGCCCCACCCACCAGGGGGAGAGGATGGTGCCCTGTTGGGGCGTTTCATTGGAGGAGATGAACCTGGCTCCTCAGCACTGAGTCCAGACATTCATACACAATGGGTCCATTCACACACATGTCTGATAGCGTGGCCGATTGGGGGAGGGGCACATCGAGGGTGGCGCCCTCTCTAGTCGGAGGACCGCAGAATTGTCATGGTTCATGGTTCATCTCAGTTCATAATCAAAGTTATATTCATTTCTGCATTTTGTTGTGTTGTAATATTTCAAGACCTCTTGATTTCTTATTTTTTGGATGTCCTTGGTTCTCCCCGGGCAGACATCGAGTTTTTTTTTGTTGTCATTTGAAGTAGTTTTCCGAAGACGACAGCTCCAATAACACAGAAGTTATGTCGGCATGTCTCTCAACGCATTCGATGTAGATGTTTTGCTTTTTTTCAACATGTAGCCACTCATTCTCACTCGCACCCACTCGCCATCTCAAACTTCATTTGGGCTGGTTCCCCTGGAATGCCAAATGAAATTCACACATTTTTCTCTCAGATAAGATGCAGCCATGGATCCCACGAGCCAAGCACAATGGATCGAATTTCTCACATTCTCGCTCTCTCTCGCTCTTTCTCTCCTAATTTTTTTATGTTGAACAGAGTGCTGCATCGTGAACAAAACTCCAGAATACCCCAGAAGCCGTCTAGAACTGGAATCCCTCGGCTGGCACGTTGGTTGAGTTAAAGCTGAAAGTTCCACCTTGGATGGCATCTGGGACCAGGCTGGTGTCTTCATCAATCTAAACGGGAAAGAAGTAGCAACAGGACATTAAAAAAATACTGTAATGTGATATCAGCCATAACACTCAATTTTGCAACACAGCAGCAAAACTGAAAAAGTAAAAAGGAATACGACTGAGGGGAAAACAAACAGAACTCGATGAAAATGGAGTCATAAACAGCCTTTATGTGTCACTTACATCATCAGATGAGAAGAACTGATCGATGATTTCATATGCCAGTTTGTAGATATCTTCATTTTCATGATTCTGCAGTTGCTCTACTTTTTCCAAACCTTAGAACGAAAAAACAAAATTTTACACCATTCCATCAAACATAAACACCAAATGATAAACACAAAAATTTACAAACACAATATAAGCAAACAATAAACCTTGTTAGAACAGATGAAACTTACCTCCACATTCCTCAATAAGGTTAGCAATAGTTTCAGCTTCAACGTCTGCCATCTTGAGGATATTGCTGAGGCCGTCGAGAACAACCTGAACCACCTGGGCATCCTTCACTGTCAGCAGGTTGCAGAACGGAGGGATCACCTGCTTCTCAATCAGGTGTGCAACCTGTGGGCAGGCACAAGGTCAATAATCAGTGTCAGTAATCTAACATGTAAAAACGGAGATCACTTCATCAACATTCTCAATCTCTAATTCACTGCTTATCCTGATCCGTCTACAACAAAACTCAACTTAAGCTTTACCAAATTTTAAGGCAAAAACTAAAAGGCAACTAATATAGTGAGTTAAGTTCATACTTAACTGCAGCAATGTTTGATTTTTTTTCTAATTAGTTTATTAATTAATCAACTGATTTGAACTCATTCTTTCACAATCTTGTCCAAAATCTTCTCCCTTCTCAGTCAGTTTTTCATGACTTATTTTCATTTGTTTGCAAGGGTCGAAAATGTGACTTTAAAATAAAACAAAAAAAACCCAAACAAAAAAACGCAATAGTTCTGGTGAGAGCAGGATAACATGCAGTGAAAGGTGTGCCCACATCTGGCAAAGTCAGTTAGAGGATTCTTACCTGATCTTTTCTCCCACTTATTGTCAGGTTGCTGATGGCCCAGGCTGCTTCCTTCTGAGTACCAAAGTCACCCTGAAGAAACAATCATGCAATTAAAGTGAGAACTAAATGTTTTAACTGTATGCTCCTCAAACATAAACATACTTGATCTACTGGATGCATTTTATATAGATACAGACCTTGTCGAGCAGGTGAATGATCATGGGAACTAGCTTGGCATCGATGACAGCCTGAACCTGCTGCTGGTTGCCTGCTGTGATGTTGGACAGGAACCACACTGCCTCCTAGAGGACAAAAAAAAATCCCCAAAAAATATCAGTGGCTGCTCTCCAAGGTGGGGATGGGCAGTGGAGTAGTGAAGGTTTAAGTGTATGGAGGTTTAATCTTGAGTAAAGAAGCCAAGTGATTTCACACAGTAAACACAGCTTTAATCAGCTGAAGTGTTTTGCTCAACTGTGATTAGAATTAATCATTGCACAATGTTCATCTGCCCATTACCTTGAAGACTAAAACACTTGACAAACTGAGATTTTGTGTCCGAGCTGGATCAGAATCCAGAGGTCAGACTCTCAGAGCCAACTTCTGGTCGAGACAGGGTGCTGTGGGTGGGGCGAAGGCGTTAGCTGAGGCTCTAATCATTGACCAGGCCACAAAAGACGGGCCTCATTTTTAAGTGACTGGTCTCAGATGCACTCCTGTATCAGCAAAGACACGTGTTCTTCAGCACCCTCTGGCCACCAACCCATGGTATCACACATTCAAATCCCACGCACACAGATAAGCCTCCTCCCCAAACCCCCAATGTATCTAAATAGCCCTAACTATCTACAAGGGTCCTCTTCGTCTTCTTCATCCCGTTGATTCTCCAGGTTGACTACATGTATGCTGCAAGTAGCTATCAGTCCCATCTATGTCTTTCACACAGCATTTACACTAGCACCAAGTCTCTGATTTCATCACTTCCAGACAACACAACCTCAGAACAGCAGGAGGCGCTTTGTGTGTGGAAGAGGAAGAAAGAGAGTAGAGATTGCAATGTTACCTTGTTGATTTTCTCCTTTGGGTGTGTGAGGAGTGCAGGGAAGTGACTGAGAGCATCACAGTTGAGCACCACTTGGGTCTGTTCATCTGTGCCAGTTACAATGTTCCCAACAGCCCTCAGGGCAGCAGTCTGGATGTGGAGAGTGAGTAATAAATAGTACAATTGCTTTAATGGTTAAATGATGAATAGAGTTAATCTGATCTCTAATGTCCTTTTATAATAGAAGTTTTATTGCTTAAATCCTAACCATAACCTTCTCATACTTGGTGCCTCTCCATACCTGAACTTTGACCTCCTGGTGACTGAGCAGAGGTACCAGATGAGGAACGATGCCAGATTCGATGACCATTTGGATTTGCTCGTTCCCAGCGTCCGTCAGATAAGACAGAGCCCACACTGTGTCGACCAAGATCTGGAGGTAGCAAGGAAGAAACCTAATAAATATACATTCTCTCCCATACAACTTCATAGTATAGCTTTAATTAAACAGGAACCTCTTTAAGGATATATAATATTAATAGCCAGGTAAGGGTCAGGATACCACAGCTTGGGTGTACTTACACTGACATCAGTGTGGTGGATCAGCACGCAGAGAGCCGGCAGGATCTAAGAAAAAGATTTGGAAAGAGAGGTGGAATCTTGAGATAGAGAAAATGACAAAAACATCAACTGATTTCCTATGTGATCAATGAAGACTAACTGATAGTTGAGATTAGCCCTCATTTAACCAATTTTACCTTTAATTGGACAGAGAGGCCTTCTTATTCACCTCTGTCATAACACTGTCTCAATAAAGACAGTTCAGACTAAAAGAGCAACGCTAGCCCCGAATGTTAATCATTTCCCGAGTAAGATTCTTTCTGATGAGTATTTGTTTACTGTGTGACACACTCGGTCAACCAGCTCTCCATGGCATTCACTGTAAGGCTTAAAGAATAGATTCTGTGAACTGTCCACAGCTCCCAAATACTTTATATGACTAAAAGAAACCTTTTTTGATCATGCATGGATGTTCTTTTGTAGATCTGACCTGACCTCAGTGCTCTGTGTGAAATTCTCGTTGGATGGAAATGTTTTTCCAATATTCATATAATATTCTAGCAGCAAGCTTCGAACAGTTTATGGCATCCTGTCTTAATTTCTGACTTGCTAACAGCCTTTTCAACACACCTGCACCTTTGGGAGTTTCTTAAAATAATAATAAAAAAGACAGGTTTGACCTTTTACTTTCATGAGTCAGAATATCTTGCCTCTATAAATACACAAACTGAAGATGACAGCATGTATAATCCCCCACTGGCTTCCTACTCATTAACCCTGATATATTGCCATTCCATATTCACCTCTATTACCCATTAGCCATCTAGCTCATGTACTGCTCACTCATCCTTGCTCTCCTCCTCTCAACACATACACACCTCCTGGATGGTCTCCATGGGTGGTGGAGGATCCTTGTGGCGGCACAGATTCACCATGACCCAGGTGACATTGCGGAGGAAGGTGATAGGGATGGAGGGACTGATGAAAGAGAGCAGGGGCTTAACCACGCACAGGCTGATCACATAGTCTCTGCACTGAGGGCCATCACCTGGAGAAAACACACACACACACACGCACAGATCCAAAGCATGTTGACTCAGTACAGTACAGTTTTTATCATCCGACACACTCAGGTTCGCATCAACAGTGGCTCACCTATGATGTTGCCCAAGGCCCAGACTGCCTGTTCACACACATTCTGGTGAGGAGAGTGAAGCAGCTTCAGGAAGAGTGGCACAGCATCTACACAAAGGAAACAGATTGGCATATATCATTAAAAAACATTAAAAAGCCTCTTTCACACATAGTTCTGGTTACATTATTGTGATAATCTTTGGGGTTATGATAGGGATTTTAACTTTTGTGCATGTAGCTTCATTCAGAAAAATTTCCCTTTATGCTACTTTTCACACAAGTCATGGCAATGCTTGAATATACAGGGAATGGAACAATCCAGCAGATGGCAGTAATAGGTATTAATGCAGCCTCTTTCGTAGCCAGTTATGTGCTTGTCCCTGAAAACTCATGGTACAGATCTCCCTGAATATCAATTACTGCTCCCATTTATACATAATTTCACTCAGCAGGAAATGTTCTTGAACATTTCAGGGATGAACAGCATGTGTGGATGGGGTAATTGAAAGGGCATCTTGTAAGCTAATGTTGTGATTTACTACAGGTGCATCATGTCTACACAGAATTTAAAAATAGCTCTAGCAACTTTAAATACATTAATCACCTGATCAAATGCATCAAATTAAATCAACACTCCAGAAAATTTTTATCTGCCAAATCACATCTAAAAAAAAAAACCCCAAAAAACCCCCATATGCTTCAGTTGAGGCCAGAGATACTTTAAGCCTTCTTAGTTAACCATAGATGATGATATTAAGCTTTAAGTGTTTAAATGGCCTTCAGTACCAGTGAATTTAAGTGCTACCATTTAAATCAATCAATCATAACTTTTGAATGGTTGCCACAATTCAGGTGATAAATACAAATCAAGATGGAGAAGCATGCAGCTCTGCTAAGAGATAAATATCAAAAAGACCATTCTGACAAGAGAAACAGAAGAAATAAAATGAATAAACCTGATGTTCAAGGTATAACTGATTGCATTTTTTAACTAAATGCAAGGCCATGCCAAATATCAGCAGACTTTTTAAGGATATTTGAATAGAACACTCGTGACAGGAGAATTTTCGTAATAATTTTGTTTGCTGATAAAAGAACCCTAGTGCTAATGAATCTGTCTGGTGGCTTTATGGAAATCCACCAGATAGAAAATTTTAATGACAACATTTTAATGAAAAAAATTATATATAACGCTGGTTCATATTGCAGCGTAGAACTGCATACCACACCTCCACAACATCTGTGGCTGGTGGTGCTTTCAAAATCTTTCTTTAACATTAGAAAGATTTTGAGACCACCACCATGAGAAGAGACTAAAATTAAAAAATCACACAAAAAAATGAAATAAAGGTTCGTGTTGTGATACAGTGGTACTTACTGGACTGGACCACAGCTTGGGTCTGCTCTGAGGTACCAGATGCTATGTTGGTAAGAGCCCAGGCTGCCTCAAACTGAAGAGATGGGCTGTAGAGAGATGAGAGATGGATGGAGGCAGTGGTAAAGTGAGTGTGACTAAGCAGGGGCATCAAACAGTAAAAACTGGCTGATGAGTCACTTGTATTTCTACCATTCCTGGAAGGTGAAAACTGGAACACATTTGCATTACCGCTGTGGATGTAGGCTGGGCCCTGCTGGCTCATTTGCATAACTTTGAAGTGTACACAAAGTCAACATGATCAGGAAAGGGGCTAACTTGCACTATAATTATCGCACATGAAAAAGCATGATTCACTGCTGCATGCAGACAAGCGAGTTACAGCCGGCTTACTTGTCATCTCTGTCCAGGCAGTTGACCAGTATAGGAAGGATCCCAGACTTAATCAGGTCATCTATGGGAGGGTTACGGTCACTGGACAACAACTTTCTGCAAAAAACAAAGAGGAAACAAAAGACCATTACTCAAACATTCTCACATAGCTTTACTGACACATACCATCAAAAGAGGCCATTACACTCAGAGAGAAACAGCCAAAGAATTTGAGCTGTCTACTCCTTGTAAGTCAATCACAGTCTGAATGAATGTAACAGCAGGAGGCTTCAACCTGCGTTTGACCCGACATCAACATTACACAACATCAGGCACAGTGAGAGGGCATCTACAGTGCTGTGATATAGATGCAGGATAGGACTTCAGCGGAAAACAAAAACAAATAACAAGCAAAAAATAAAAAATAACCCTGAAACATGTTTCATGAAGCCAGCTACCTTACTACCGCCCCCAACCCGACTTTATGAGTGCTGCACTGAGCTGCAGTGCCATTTACAATCTCCATTAATCAGATGGGGCAGGCTGACTGTAAATCACAGCTGTCTGACCAAGCTGAAAAAACATTCAGCCCCTGAAATTTCAACACTGAAACTGTATTTTACAGGAGGCCATCAATTTTAATCAGAGAACCTCTAAAGAACCGTGCACAATCGCTGGCCTACAAATACACCTGTGAACCAGATCTGAATCTGGATTACATTCAAACTGCTACTGCCAGAGAAAAGAAAACTTTATGTTTTTCTTATTTTTTCCATGTCTTCCACACGAATCTATGATATAGGAAACAATAATATAGACCGTGTGTCCAACCTTTTTACTGATTCTGAATACTTACTGGATTAAACTAATATGTTTCATGAGGTTTCAGGTATAATTCTTTAAAAAATGGTCTCTCAAATTTGTCAGAATTCACTAATTAATCTTGGTCGCTTTCATGTTTAAGTTCAATTTATTTTATCTCATGTCTTCCTAACAGTTTCTCTCAAAAAACATACTCAGTGGCATCATTTCTGTGAAACCATGCTATTATCGCTATCATAAAATCCCAGTCTTTCCTTTCCTTGGACGTTCAGGGGGTCTGAGTCTGGTTGTCATTTCTACAATAGAGCTCGAGTGACAGATCTCACACCAGCCCAAACGGATCAAACCTCACAGGTTAGGTGTGAAAATACCCTTTAACAGTAATAATGGTGATCATCAATTTTTCATAAGAAATGTTACACTAAATTGTTAAACAGTGTTAATATATATATCTAATTACCGGTCATGTATTGGTGTAAACATGACAAGATAATATCAGTAGAGTGTGTGTTGCTACCTGGCAGCCTGGACAGCACTCAGCTGGACCCCCTGGTTATCACTGGTGGCGTTCTGAAACAAGTAATACACAAGATTAAAAGTAATAAATGATTCCCAACAATCTGTCAAACAGATGTGGGCAGTTACTTTGAAAACATCAAACTTCCAGTTTCCTATAAATTGTCTCACAATGAAGTTGTGTAGAACAAAACTTGTATGTTGTTGTGTAATGTCCACTTCTCACAAGATGGACCCCATTACAAAAAATTATAAAATAATTAAATAAAATCAAACATTCCACTTACTTGTACTATTGCTTCAAGGGAGGTGTTTTGCTGAAAAAGAGAATTCAACATTTGTAAAATATTCAAGATGTCATTTCAACAGTGATAGGATAACCAGTAGCAGGTAAACTATTAACTGTTTACTTGGCAACAAAAAAGGGCCAAATAAATGTCATAGTTTTTAACTATAAGGCATCAAGTTCATTTAATGTCATTTGCAACAAGGCTGCATGAATAGACGGCAGTTTAAGCTATAACAAGCAAACTAAAAATCAGTTTAAAAATATCTACACCTCTCTGAAAACAGACCAAACTAAAACTAGCAAACCAATTCTAAAAACTAACTATAAATGAAACTTAAATTAAATCTAATAGTTAAAACAGATTCACAAATTGAAATTTAAAAAATGTATTTGAAAACTTAAAACCACTAAAACTTAGTCTGCAAAGCTGTAAGGACAGTTACCAGAGCACCGCTAATAACAGCAGGGGAGGCGAATGACTGGAAAATGCCATCATTCAAACCCTTACAGAGTTTTGGTTGAACAGTCAGCAGGCTGGATGTGAAGGCCTGCAGTTGACATGAAAATTTTCCAAATGGCAAGTTTACCTGCTGCCTTCTACAGGAAAAGTCAGAGCCCAGTGTAGGTCAATGCCTTTGATTATCACTTTCAATCAATCAATCAATCAATCAGTAAATTCAATAAAGCACTAAATCCGTGAAGTTGGTCAATGCTTCAGATAGTCAGCATGTTTATCTGATTTTTTTTGCACCTTAAAAAAGGGGGGATCAGCAGAAAAATTCAAATACATCTGCGCATACAAATATTAACTGCAGCAAATTTATGTGTGTGTATTTACAGTTCTTGGCTGTGGTAGATTCAAGAGACAATGTAGGGAAATCACAATCACTGATCACAAGAACTAAGACAACAGCAGAAAAAAAAACTGAAAAAAGAAAGCTTGGCCAAAGTGAAAGTACTGGAGGCATCTCACGTATCAAAAAAGGCATTTTTTCTTACAAATTCAGCAGGCCCAAATTATTCATTCTAACAGGGCAACAAACTGGAAAAGCAGATGTTCTGAAGGCAACACCATCAATGTGTAATTTTAAACCAACTAAAAACACAGAGTGGTCATTGGTTTGTTACGTATTTTAACTAGATTGGCTGACACACTTTCCTACCAAAGCCTCTCTAATGTCTTGCAGTGAGTCACAGCAGCATGTCATTGTTGATATATTGCTAAGCAGCCCATTTTAAAGCTAACCCTCTCCATAACACTATGCAGTTACTGTGATTGAATTTCTGAAGTGCTGAGTAGCCATTTTAATCCAGCAATGCCACCAAACGTAGAGCCCTTAAGTGATGGTGGGATTCTTGATAAGCCTACTTTGTGTGACGGTGTTCGCCTAAATACTAAGATCTGACGTGTACCAGCACTGCACACATAGAGGAATGAGTCGTAAGACTTTTTATTCCTAGGCTTTGTGCTCCACGTTGAGTGAAGGATGCATAACTGTACCGATCTGAAATCTCCGTCGACATCAGAGTCCTCACAGATGTCCTCATGGGGCACGTTTCTCCTCTTCAGAAGGTGCTCATCTCTTTTGTTCTGTGGGGGAGAAAACAGAAAATATCACTTCATGTATATGAAGCAGAAATTCATGATAACAAGGAAAACTCAGGTATTTTTCAGTAAATTATTTCAAAGATAACCTACAGATGAAACACCACAATCTAAAGTAGTCCTAAAAGTCACAGTTACCAAAATTAGAGGGTGTTTGTATTTGATGGCATAAAACAACACAAATGTATTCACCTTTCTGAGTTCCACCACGACCTCAGTCCTCTGTCTTCTCATAGTCTGTGGGTGAGATAACATTTCACAATTATACAACAAAGAACTTTAATCCCAACCTGCCTACGAGTGACTCTAGAATTAATTGGGACACAGTCTGAGATTAGGATCCAGTTTGTGGGTCTACAGCTGATCAGCAGTTCTTTCATGCCTGGAGCTTTGAGTCAACCCCACAAATTGCTTATGACAGTACCCAAACACAGTTAACACGAGTCTGACCCAATATGACCCTGTTAATTAACACTGAGACTATTTTATGTGCCTTAACAAACCACTTGACAGCTATATTCTGCGATAAACACAAACAATTTTCAATGTCCTTACCTATAAAAAAGTGATATCAGTTACAATGACAAAACAGTCTCAGATGACAATTTATTAATAACATCTTGTCAAAATTAATTAAGTCCTGTTATAATTCGTATTCTAAAGAAGGTTACAATGTAGATTTTTGCATCAGAGTGTTTCTAGGGTGTCAAATCTTGTTTGTGGTCTTTGATGGAGACTGTAGTTTGTGCAGTAATTCAGTTGTACTGTGTGAAATGAAAGAAATTTAAATATTTCATCCACCAACATTGCTTATTTTGTGCTGGGGAAAAAAATAAGAAACACCAAATCTAAGCATCACACTACAATTCAAAAGGCACAAAAAGCCTCAAAAATAATCATCAAGTTGTATCAAACCTATCTGGAAAAGTTTCACCAAAATATGTGACATTATAAAAAGCAATAAGTTATGATTGATTTGATTTATATGGGTTTTAGCTAAGTCAACGTAATGACTAGGCAACGGTGTACTGCGTTTATATGCGATATGAGCAGAAGAATGCTGATTTGGTAGCAGTTTTAAAATAATTACTGGTCGGTATTTCTTGTGTTCAACACTGACAGAACTCCGGCACTATGATCACTAAAATAATTAACAGGTTGCTCGGCCTAACAACTCATGTCTAGTGGCCTAGCTTGCAACAGAGACGACTGTCAAACAGGATGTGTGAGTACACCTTGCAAGTGCACAACTTAAGGAAGCCCGCCTGAACACAACACCTTCCCGTAACGTTAAAAAAGGCCGGGGCAGGCTGTGCTGACTGCATGTCAACCGGTAACTTATAGATTATTCACGTTAACTAACGTGAATCTTTGATCTCTCCATCACGTGATCGTGTTAACAAGCTGGTCTCGTAAACCCTGTCGTGTGTGCATTTTTTAATGTTTAGTAAAGCACAAAATAAACTTTGACACTAGTGCTTAGGTTGAAAGACCAAGGTTACTGGTAGACTTGAAAGCTAACTGGTTTTCGCCATTGTTTTCGGTGATAATGACGGGGGATGGGTGGAACTGCAGCCACCAGCACCACCAAGCCCCAACCACCGAGCTTAACGGTAGCTAAACAGCAAGCAAGCTAGCAGATAGGTTAGCCAACTGCAGTATCATAATAATGCTAATCTTCCGATGAATTAGCTTGCCAATCAAGCTAATATTACCCTAGCACAACGTCAAGGTCAATTAACTTTTCTATATAAATTAACGTAAATCGTTTGCACGGGCTAACACGTCACGCTAAACCGATCCGTGTGGAGGATATGCTTCAGTTAAGCTAGCACGTCCCCTGTGGGCCTGGCTAGCAGCAAGCTAGCAGAGCACATCCAGCGCAGGCGATGAACTCTGGTTAGCTTTTCCGACATGTTTTATAACCGACGCGGTCTCGTGGTGAAACGAAACCAGTGAAACCAAAGGGGAAATCGCTTTGTTGTTGCTTGTAATTTAAACGTAGAGATCATTTAAGTGTCTGGTCGAGTCTTTAGGTAAAAAGTTCCCGATGGTGGAAATTAGAAACGACGTCACTAGGAAGCCAGGAGGGGAAGCTGGCCGTTAACAGAGCGGCGGCGCCGAGGAAAAGAGGAGATCCTCGACACCAATCTGCATAACTTTTACCTCCAAATCACGGCCCTTATTCTTGAAATTCTTCAGCCGCTGGTTGTCCAGTTTCTCGTTGTCAGCCATATTAGCAGTTCTTGTTACGTTAAATACAGTTGAACTCGTGGATTTAGCTTGTGAGCTACCCTTTTCTAGTTCCCTTTTCTCAGCCTTTCGTTAATGGACTATTTTTTGCTGTTCTGTCCGCGGTGCATACTGGGAATGCCGGTGGTGGGCAGTCTCTCTCTGGCGTAGAGGAAGGGTGGGGAAATCCCCTTTACTCTCATTGGCTTCACTGTTAACTTCTATCTGCAGGGCGCGCCACATAAAAACCTACAAACTTATATTTCATCACTTAATTCAGTTACAATTAAACATCAGTGGTATATATGTAAATGTTGTACTCTAAAAGGACGTTAACTCAAGTACTAGTGTACGTGCAGTGTTGAGTATACCTTTTTGTGCCACTACATAATATATTACTCAACAGCATTTATTTGCTTTTTACAATGCATTTAGCCAAAGGCTTACAGCATTTTAAAGGTACTATATGTAACATTTTGGCACATATCACAGCTCAGTCCTCAAAAATTCTCATGACTTACGTGGCTAAAAAATCCAGTCAAATTTACTTCAAATCATTTGTCCAAACTCTTATTAATGGGTTATCAGAAGTCCAGAGCCTCCTTCATTTCCAGGATGTATTAGCGATTACACTGCTAGTTTAGGAGCTTTGGGCCACCTGAAGTTGTCAACTCACTAACACTTGATCATAAGTAATGTCATAACCATGTCCATATTTATAACATATCTGGAGTGCATGTGAACTGCACTGTAAAGTTGTAGGGGCCCCATGCTGCAAAAAGTACCAATTCTTGCATAATATTGATTTAATAATATTGCAAACAATGCGAGCCCATTAACCCAGAAAATGTCAACCACCCTAAATTAACTGCTCAGAGAGGCAGATCAAATGCAGTTTCATTAATAAACACCCTTTTTTTGATGTACAAGGACTAAAGATTATGTCCCTCATCTCCTGCACTGGAGACGCAAGAATGTCTTTACATTCATTATGAACAGGAGTAACAACTACAGTGACCAATTAGTCTTTAAATTAACTTTTAGAATAGATTTTTAAAAATGTGAACCTATCCTGTAGGGTCATATCTTGTGTGGGCCCTGAGTCAAAGCCTAAAAATTTTAAATTTTTCACTTTTACTTTTAATTCAGAGACATTTTTCCATTCTTGTATTAAAAATTTTACATTTTCAATATAGAATCTAAACATCTCTTCTACTATTTTAACCTACTATTCTAACCCTAACCCCCAAAGTTCAGAATAACCACCTGATTCAATGCCCAATTTAAAAAAGAAAGAAAGAAACTTTATTTCATCGTAACAGGCAGACAAAACAATACTTACACAAAATCAGTATTACATTCAGAAAAGAAAGAAAGAAATTAATCAGTCAGTTGTCCATACACAGTACGTCTGTACTCAGTCAGACTTGTCCTGGATGTGTTTTGCAAGCGACTCGTATCTGCTTGGGACCCCGGCTCCTCTTATCACCGAGGTTCAAAGACACTTTGTCTTAACCACGAATGAGTTACCAGGACTTTCCACCACAGGGACTTATGGTGATCAAATCACCCTTCATCACCTCCTCTCACTCAGTCTTGCCACAATAAAGCCATTCGCTGATGAATTGCGCTGGCAGGCGAGAAAGAGTTCCACTCATTGCATCGGCCAAATCTTCCAAAATTATTTTCATCCATCATCTGTTGCAGAGCAAAACTTTTTCATTGCTGTGACACTGATGCCCTTGGATCTCAGCTTAACCTTAATGTCCTCTTGAGTCTGTTTCATCGTGGTCTTCATCAGATAGACGATCCTCCTGAACCCTTCCTCCAGTCCCATACCAGTGGTGGCTGAGCAGGGTTGGATGAACCAGGCCCTGCCCTCACACACTCTTTTCAAATCCAATTTCAGGCATAGTGCTTCTGGGCTGAGAGCTCCATGAAGGTCCTGTTTGTTGGCAAGGACCACGAGAGGAACTTTTCTGAGGCCCTCGAACCTCAGGACCTATTTAACCAAGAATACAAAGTAAGGAACACCTTAATAGTATATAATATGACTTTAATATCTTAAGTTTAAAAATCACTGCAGTTAAAATTTTTATATATGACCACGATTTGCTTCCTAGACCAGTTGTGTTGTTACAAAGTTGTGTTTGTATGCACACATTTATAATGCTGATGAAAATGCCTTTTCTCCAGCAATTGAATGTGAAAACAGACATCTGGTGTCAAACTTTGCACATCCGTCATTCTCAAACATCCAAGTGAAAGAACAAAAGGCAAATGGTAAATGATAACTGCTAATGTCTAAATGCTAAATAGGAGTGTTAGAATAAAGTGTTGTTCTTGTCAAGAAACAAATATTCTCTGATTCAATTACCCGATGAAGTTCTTTGCGGGCCTCATCCAGCCGTGTTTGATCCCAGCTGTCCACCACAAACACCAGTCCGGCTGTATCATTGTAGTGATGCCTCCAGTGGGGCCTCATCTTCTTCTGGCCCCCCACATCCCACACTGTCAGGCCCGGGCTGCTCCTGTCAGTGTCCAGTGTCTCCACATTAAAGCCAACTGTTGGCACGGTGACCACGCTCTCGTTGTACTTCAGTTTGTAAAGCAGGGTGGTCTTTCCTGATCCGTCCAGACCCAGCATCAGGACCTGTGCTTGTTTCTGAGTTTTGGATCCATACATACCCATAATAAGTGCAGGATCGTTATCCAAAGGAAAAAAAAGGTTTATTATTCTTGTAAACTGAGCTGTGGCTTCCCCTGTACTGCCTTATCTGTAGGCTTAGTGTGTCTGGTCTATTGTGGGGACAGCAATAACCGTGCTTTATGTACGCATAGGCAGACTGAGCCCTCCCCCCCTGTTGTGGGAGATTCTTTCTGTCCCTGCGTGGCTTTCAGTAAAGCTATTTATATCCAAAGTGACAGTGCAATTCTAGTTCTCGGGTTACTGTATCCCAGTTAGCGGAGTCACATCACACCTGCCCCGGATCATCATACAGCAGCCAGGAAGTCCATGTTTGGTTTGGCGGGAAGGTTGGCCTTCTTCCTGTCTGGATGTACCACAGCAGTGACATCACAGGGAGGATTTCGGTACAGGATTACTTATCCCGGCACACGGGTAAATGTAGTTTTATCTTTAGACTGAGAGCATGTGGACTGAAGGTGCAATTTCCTGAAAATTCTCTGCCAAAATTGTTTTAAGCAAGTTGTTATTGAGCCAGCAGCATTGCACTGACATTACACTAGTTCAGTATGTTCTCCATATTTTCATTTCTAAAGAAAACAGTGGTCCTTTGGCTTGATGTTTGTAAACTTATAAAGTGATCGAATGTACACAAAAGGATGACAAAAAGCTATTAGATAACAAAACCTGAATTCTCAAGACAGAACAGTAAAACATGCACAACAACAGGAAACAGAGACATATTCAATTTCTCACGCTGGCTGACTTCTGAGTCATTTGTCCTGTTTAATACTGTATGATTATATAACTGGACTTATTTAGTAGATTATAAGCTGACTGACAGGTTACATTTTGCTTGATTGACTTGTACAATTGATTAGGAAATCGTAACGTCAGTAGCAAAATGATCATTGACCGGCAGGAACCTAATAGTAAACGTGGACTGCTGTAATGAACATCTTCTAATCACCCAGCAGGTGGCATAGATGGACCAGACTTTTAAAGTTTAAGGATCGCTGTCACTATCAGGTGAGTGTGATGAACCTCTTTTGCTGCATTTTTCTCTTCAAACAAGAAAAATAAAACATTGCAGAGAACTTTATGGAAAAACTTAGTAAACGAGCAACCTACTGTGTTATGCCAATATGGATGTCCTTGTTTTGCTCTTGTTATTGTGCCTTTTCAATCTAATAACCATTATAATTACAATAAATTATTCAATAAGTTGTGCATTTTTACAATATTAGTTAATGATTCTACCATGATATGCTCTACATCAGAAAATAGCTTTTTAAATTGAATATCTGTTTGAATTTTTTTTATTTTTTATGCCTATGTTCTTACCTCTTTGCTATATCAGTTTGTTACTTTTGATGTGTTTTTCTGAGAAAAAGAAAACACAGAGAATTATATGATAATTTATCATTTTAATATTACCTTATTGATTTACACTTTAAAATTTCAGAATTCTTTTTGTACAGTTTATTAAAGTCAACAAAAACAAGTACAAATGCCACATAAACATTCTGTAACGTACATTATCAAGGAAGAATGTGAACTGAAAAAGCACAGTTTTATTTGTTATATATATCTCTGAAGTTTAACAATCCAGGAACAGGCGCATTGCTTTCTTCATTGCTGTATAAACAGTGGAGGGGTGATACTAACATGAGAACAGTATGTACATTCATCTTACAATGACATGTCTCTCAGAGACATTCTCTCAATGGTGCTATTCTACATGTGAATTAGCGTGGTGAGACGCTGAGGCCATGCAGTGTGCATGGTGTGATCAACTGTGTTACACTGAGAACAGAGAAGTAGTTTTGGCAGCAGACTTCATAACAGGAAACAAACAGTTACAAAAATAAGGCAACGATAACACATTTCATTCAAAGGCTTGTTACATTTTGATTTACAGTTCAGGAAATGTATCAGGATGGATGTTTTTCTCTTGGTGAAGGTGACATTAACAAATGACACTGGAACAGAAGATTTCATTTTCAGCGTACTTCTGAATTTTATACAGACTTTAGTAGATGATGATGTATAAAATAAGCATGTTAATATGTAAAAAAGTTCTCTTGAAAGAAATTTGGATGTTAAATATTTATGTAAATTTCGAAACAATGTAATATTAAATTAAAAACTGCCAATTATCATTTCAAATAATAGCTTCCTCTTGCAAGTTTGAAAAAAATGATGTTATCAGTTAGGGTGATGAACCTTATGAATTGATAATTAGCAGTTAAGAGTCACAATGAGATGTTACAACGTTCTCACCACATCATCCGTATGGGTATTGCTTTAGATGTATTACAGTTAAAACACATTTAAAGTGAGATTCAGTTACACTTTGACAATCTACTGCATTATCCAAAAGTTACTATTATGAGCAGTTACACAGATGCTGATAAGTTGGGGCTAAGCAGAGTGACAGAGCAGATCAAACTAGACACCTGGCTTTCAAAAGTCCTAAAATATATCAACAATCAAAACAAAAGTAAGACTCTATCGGCAAAGAAACTAACAGCAATCATTTTATGCAAACAAAGACATTCAGCAGACATCTAACTTACATTATGGGGCAAACTCAAGACAAAACACTCCAGAATCCTGACACTCAGCGAGCGTGATCTGACACCGTGTACAATATGAATGGTGATATTTGAACAAGCATATGGGTCATTTCAATTGTGTTGTTCATGTCTAAAGGGAATAAATTCATTTGATGCTTTGCACCACTTGCATGTGTTTAATACAAGAAAAGAAGCCTGTCAACATGTTAAATGACAGACTTTTCAGTGCAGACACGTGATAGACGTCATTACAACAAAATGATATGGGAACAGAGCTTGAAACTAAAAACCTAAAGCTGGTGGTCACATGGACTTTAGGGACACCACACTTAAAATAATATGGAAGTGACACTCCATGCTGTCTTCTGGACTTAAAATTTCTCATTATTGGCTGGAAAATGGATTGGTGGTTAATGTGACTCACGCAAACACAGACATCTATTACTGACAGAGACTCTCTCTCTCTCTCTCTCTCTCTCTCTCTCTCACACACACACACACACATGGACACGCACACGCACACACTGGAATACCCACAGCTGCACAGAGCTAAATCTGTTTATTTGCATAACAGTCACCTTGCCCACGTTACTCTGTCCGAAGCCTAAATGAAAGATGTTTTGTTAGTTTTTCAGCAGCAAAAGTAAAGGCGGGAACAGGGTGGATTTGATGCAATGAAGAGCTAACATCTGTAAATATCTGTGATAGAAATAGTTCTCGCTCAAAAAGTTGCGGGTTCTGTTTTTAAATCTTTCATCTTAAGCCTATTTTTTTACTTTGTTATATTCAAACATAATATAGATACTGTGCATGTTAGCCTGACAGTCTACTGATCACTGGCCTTGCCTTTAAACTTCACCACCATGACAGTGATGTTGTCAGGGCAACCACGATAGAAGGACTGGAGGACGATGCTCTTGGCGCCCAAATGAGGCTCGTCCAGTCGCTCCCTGATGAAGCGAACCGCCTCCTCGTTGCTGAAGGTGTCCCACAGGCCGTCTGACGCCAGGATCATGAACTCTGGCTGCAGTTTGTCCAGGTCAAACGACATGATGTCAGGATCAGGAATGACCACGTTGAGGTTCTTCAGGGGGTAATCGCCCAGTGAACGGGACATTGCCAAGATGCCCTGGACCCGCCATGAGCCATTGAAACTGATGAACCCGCCTGAAGAGCAAGACAGAGGAGAAATAGATGGGAAATGATAAACAAGGAGTGGGAAGGGAAATATTATGTGGGGGAGGGGGGAGGTGTTTGAAGGAATGTGAGGAAGCAGGACAGAAAAAGAGGAATACAAAGGTGAGAGGAAAAGTAGAAAAACAGATGTGGTTTAATGGCAATAGCATGGAAAACAAGATAAGAAAACTTCTATTCCTCTGAATCATCTGGCAAAATGTCTAATATTTTTTATTCACTAACGGAGTGCAACTATTCACGTCAAAGTGCAAATTATATGGATCAATGCCACTGACATGTTTTCACTCAATGTTCACCAATCATGCTAAAAGAACAAATTGTTTGTATTGGATACTTTTCAGTTTGTGTCACATCCTGCAGAGACAGCTCTGCGTCCTCTGTGGCTCTAACAGATTTACAGGCAGGGAATTGAACTGGAAATGACTGGATAAGAAGAAGACTTCCATACAAGGTCAGGCTGACTTCCTAGCTCCTGGTGAGCAAGGCCACTTTAAAAACATTGAGGTTAAGAGTTCAGGCCATTAGGAATCCTGTTTTGAGTAACTTTCTATAAATTGCATTTAAGTTAACAAAATCCCCACATTCCCAGAATAAGCAGAAATGGGATGGCCCCTGTGTCCTAAACAGTAACTATTTTAGAATTATAACTGTTGGGAAAGATGTTCTGTACAAAATGTAATTAGAAACGGGCAACAAATTAAAACAAATGAGGGACTGCCTAATGTCTGTTTTAAGCACTGTGAAGTATTATTCTACGCAGTTAGCTGAGGAAGGCAGTAATTAAGTTGATAAATTAAATAGCAAACCTTTAGCTAACAAAGCCCTCACATTATCATTAGACAGAATTTATTTGGCTTGTATTTATTTAAACTCCCTTCCTTTTCCTTATTTAGTTAAATTTTATAGAAATAAAAAATCAGGAATGGTCAGGAAACACAACAAATTTTAACTAAATACAGATAATAATAACAATAATAATAATAATAATAATAATAATAATAATAATAGCCTTGCACATTAGGTTGGAAGAAAATATCTTCATAACAATAAAAAAAAAAAAATTATACAGAAATTCTGTTTTTTAAAGCCTACAAATGAGGGAGATAACAATATAAAACTGTCAGTTATTCAATATATAATATTTCGAATAAAAACTGTCCTTATACATTGTTCATCTATTCTGGGGGCATTTATAAAATTAATTACAGAGGATAAGATTGCCTTAAGAGTTTTCCATTATACTTTTTTAAGTGGCTGTCGCAGCCTTTGAAGCTGGTATCAATGTTGCTTTCATGCTGTATGTCTGACCCTTTAAGTTCTGTGACTGAAACACTGACGTTTGACACACTCCTTGCTCATAAAATGAATCAAAACTTTCCTCAGAGTTTTTTATTCTCTTTTTTTTTGTGCACATACAGGACTTAATTTTGCATTTAAGAGTTAGAACAATCAAGTTTCCCTTAATAATATGTAAATTTATGCAGCAAGTTGTTCCAAAATCTAATCAGACCATCAGCTCAACTCTCTGGAGCCTGTGGAGCAGCTATAAAGTTTCTGTCATTAATTGTTCTTGAGTGTCTGTTTACGAGAACATGTCACAGAGAGACAAACACCATCATTAAAAGATAATGCTACTGAATAAAAGAAGGCGACTGTATAAGTTTTTACTTGTATGCTAGTTGGTCCTGTATAGGAGAATTTATGACCAAACATTCAATACACAAACCCACTGAAGGTCAATAAAGACTGTAGGGAACCTCAGCATCTGCAATATCATGATTTGCAAGCATGTAAAAATAATAAGTTAACCGCAATATAATGCAGACTAAATCTATTTTTCCCAGTACTCATTTAGACCATTAGATGGAGATGGTGGGCTACCCTGGGGGTGACCACACTGACTGACTCATCTGGCAACCAGTCATCACACTCTCTTCAGCACAGAGAGTATGCAGGGAGAATTATGCCAGCAAATACACCTTAAACACTCTGCACTGTCTGGTTGCATTTGATAACATGCTGCTTTAGAAGCAGATTGTGTTATCAGTCACCAGGGTTTGATGTCAGCCTGAGCTCAGAGACACAAGATGTGAAAAGAAGGATAATGGTGCTTAGCTTTGATCATAAAAAGACTTATTTTATGCTTTCATGACAACAATCTGAGTTCTGATGTTTCCTAAAGTTTTAACTACAGCTTGCTCTGCTGCTCAGACTCTTGGGGGAGAAGTCTGTTCGTCTAGACTCAAGCTGTTTTCTCACCAGCTTTCTTGATCCTCTTGCGTTCTTTGAGCTGGTAGGGTTTGTGGTCATGTGATAGAGGAATCGCGTTGCCGTTTTTATCGCAGAGTACTCCACGTGAGTCTCCGACATTTGCCACTGTCAGCTCCTTATCAGACAGGAGGGCCACCAGACATGTAGTACCTGAAACAGATGGAGGAGGGAAGGAAACAGTAGAGGACCAGGGAAAATGAGATGGAGCAGGAGAAGGGTGGAGGAGAAAGAAGTTGTATAATAATGAATTTTCTGTGGAAAAAAAAAAAAAGATGTTTTGCAGGTTTAATGGTTATCATGTTCACCACTTTAGTATCATAAACCAAAGTACTTGAAAATGTAAACTTTCTGTAAACCAAATTTCATAGCAAGTCATCCAACAGTTGTTAGGAAATTTCACTTAAACCACTGAATGTGAACCACACAGAAGAAAAAACAAGTATTACCAAAGTCTTGAGGATTCATCCTCACAGGATGTCTGTAAAGAATTTCAGTACGATCCACCAAATAATTGTTAGATATGTTCCCACACCAATTTTTTCCTTCCAGATAATGATTCTGTTATCTTAACTATATATGTATTGGCCTCTACGGAGTACTGACCCAATACCAGCATTTAAAAAAAAATATACGTATTACAATTTCGATTTTTTAGACAATGGTAATTACTAATCCTGAATGGATTTTATGTCATGTGCCTTAAGTTTAACAAGTCATTTACTGTTTATGGATATTGGGTATTGCACAGTTAAATATCTGCTCACTTGCATTCGGGTGTGAGGCTGCTAACCCTAACCCTGGGAAGGAGCAGGGTAAACAAATTATGTGGTATCAACTCAGTGCACAGACTCATGTACTTGCTGGTACCCAGTCTAGCATTGTAGGCACTACCGATGTATTGGAACAACCCTAATAATTGTTGAGATACTTTACTCTCAGTCAAAGCAGTGGACCAACAGACAAAGTGACATAACCATTCACACAGCAACAGTGCCAGCATGGCTAAATATCTATATTGCATACATCTATATTGTGGTAAATGACAAACTTGTATCATCTGATGGTTGTTAACATCCAACCCTCAATTATAGCCATCTTAGTAAAAACATTAGTAATCCATGATCGATCTATGAAAAATATATTTTTTTAAGATGCACAACCTCAGTTAAAACACACTACACTTCAAATAAGAAAACTTTTCTCCTGCACTGTAGTGAAACACACAAAGCTATGTGCAAACACTGCAAAAACTCCTTAAAGAAACTTCTCTTCCTACAAAAATGCTTTCATTTCTGCTCCTCCTTCCTCTCTTTGTTTCGCTTCCCAGCCTGGCAGAACAGAGTCTGGACTCCGAATCTGTAGCCTATTGTGTGAGTTCCACAGTCCTGTAGGGAAAGAACAGATCTGCCTGTTTGGCCATCTGCTCACACAGAGAAAAGACTAAACTAAAGAGATTGGGGGACAGGGGGGAGGGGAAAAAAATGAGGAGAATGTTGGGGGTCCTACTGGCCTGGACCACCCGGACAGAGAAACAAGGGAGTGGGAAACATGGATTAGCAAAGATTATATGCCAGGAAAATGGGACATACAGTGGAGATGTTTTCACAAGAAAGACTGAAACAAAGATGATGTCAATGCCAAAAGAACTTGGATGACCCACTGACTTCTAAAACTTCTCTTTTAAGTTCCACATCCTTGTGTGACGTTGACCAACTGACTGTCTAAGTTGAACTGAATGAAATAAAATCTTTCCTCATGAAGGCTTTTTCCATTCAGCTGAAATGTTCTGTCATATCCTTGATACAAACAGTGTGTGTGGGATGAGTTGGGAGAGAGAGGTACCACAGGCAACAGTGAATGTAGATGAAATGAAAAGTGAGAGGGAGGAAAGGTAGGAGAGGGGAAGCAATAGAAGGACAAAGAGAGAAGAGGCAAATTCTCAAGTGGTACAATGAGTTTATTTCTTCTATTTAAAGCTTTCAGTACGAAAAATAGTGATAAACACAAAACTGGACAAAAAATTAGACAGAAAATGACTGAGAAAGAGCACCAGCTTAGGGCACATCTAAAGATTGTGAAGTGAATATTGATGCCATATAATTGTAAGTGACTTACTAAATCTTTGACACAGTTTGTGAAAAATCCATTTCTATTAGTTCCATTATTGTGTGCATTCCTGATCCTGCTGCTTGTGCCTATAGCTGCCACTGCACTGTGTCATGCCGTCCAGCTAATTACCCTCATCCAGTTCCCATGGCAATAGAGATAATGGACTGAGGTGACTTGCTAGCACACCCTTCCCCAATTAGCCCAGCCACGCCAAGCACACACTCAGCATTCCCTATTAAGGTGGCACCAGGGCCTGCATGCATCCTGTGCTCTTGCTAGTTATTGGCTTAGTTTAGAAGGGAAAACCTTCAACTCACCAACAAAATTAACACCTAGCCCCAGTTAGTGTCCCACTCCAACTCCTATCACTTCACTCTGATTCACTTTCTTGGAGTCAGCAAAGACTTTGTGCCTGTGCTCTCAGTACGTCTAGAGAGTCCATACAAAACCAGCATACATTCTATTGATTTATGATTTTGACCAAGCAGCTTGGCATTTTGGTGAAAAATATATGGGCAAGACTGCCACCATCCGGGTCACCCAAGCTCATTGTCTCATTAACACTACCTGCCCATTAGTCTACACACAGCATTAAAGACAGTTTTCCCCTAAGAGCTGCCATCCTGTCTTACCTGCCCTCCTTGGACTTGCACTGTTAATATTTATAGCAATGCTATTTTTAGCTTTTTTCTCTGCATAAAGCATTGTGAACTTCTTCATAAAGAATGTGCAACACTCTGGGCTTGCGTACTATGTCATTTTTTGGTATTCTAAGTCACAAGCTGCCTTGAGGGAGCTGTGTGAAATTTGCTTCGGGCTCCTGGGTATATTTGAACCATCCAGTCATGTCTCTAGATTGTTTCCTGTTTCCTTCATAATTTGTATGGGTAAAAATATAATAGCAGACAATTTATTATCATAAACCACAGTGACCAGAAGGTGTGGACCTATATCTGTGGAAAGCATCTGATGGTGGCTATGCAAACACTGACAAAGTCAACCTTGTGGGTCGGAAAATGGCATACATTGTAGCTATAACATTGTAGGAATCATGATGGACAGTTCAATGCCGCAGAGCCAGATGTCATCTTTTTTATTCCATGCATTCCTCTTCATTGTCAAAATCTGTTACCCACATTGCAACCTGACCAGCTCAGGTTCAGATTCAGGTGTGTTATGCTAGTAGCGTCTACTGCAGCCTCAAACAGCAAGTCTCAAACAGAGGTAAGAAATGGGCGACAGAGGTCCAGTAAACTCACTTCTTTCCACCTCCACACCTTCATATTTTATCCCTAAACTTGTAGTCTTAAACCCTAACCAACACTAACTCAGATGACACTACTTGTTGCAATTTATCAAACACCCTCTACGGACACCAAATGCTTTACATTCTTTTCACATATAAAGAAGTACTCCAAGATCTGTAAGTGGATGAAGTTCCCCTCTCAGATAATCAATCAACCCTAATCTCCTTCCTTTTCACACAACCAGGTGGGTGCAGAAAAATGAAGAGTTTTGAGCCAGGAGATCTTACATTCTTAATAAAAATTTAAAACATGAAAATCTTGAGTTTTTCAGTCAGAGCACAATTTAAATCCAACATCAAACTTGCAGACTTCAAACTTGCTTGAGATGATGGATAATTCATCACAATGAAAAACTCACTGTCTAAGCTATCTAATGGTCCTGCAGCTGTGCACGGAGTAAGAACTGCTTAAAAAAAGTCTCCTTGGTGAGATCAGGAAATTCAGACTTTGGAAATCTAAAAGTCAGCTGCCAAAAAACCACTGCAATGATGGGCTGTGTTGTTATATCACAAGGACTGTCATATCTCAGATGTCAGAGCCTGTCAAATGTATTTGGTCTTTGTCAAATGTGAAGTCATCCTCATGTTCATGTCCCTGGGCTACACATTTTCACTGACTGACAACTTTTAGATGAAATATTATTTTAATTTTTGGAATCTTCTTTAACTTTAATTGATTTCAAGAAGGATTTGGTATCTTTATATCCTGAAGACATAGATATTGTTTTTCTGTGCGAAAACAGTTCATCCAAGTCTTACCAAACCAGGACCCAAAATATAAGCATGCTCTTGTTTGACATAAAAGGATGAGCTTCAGCACAGTTAAGGCCCTTTTTTATTGATTGTTATCAGCTATATGAAGTTTGATCTATTTCAGATCTTTTAATTTACACCTAAAATATGATGCCGGCTTTAATATTAAAGAAACTGTCATAGAATCAAAAAAATTGTGGTTTGTCTAGTTTCAATCAAAATTACTTGAAAGGGTCATAGGTCCTAATCCACCTAGCTCTACTTTTACCCGTAGGTGTGGCACTTTCAATCAAATGTTGATCTAAAGCACCCTCTTTAGATCTGTTTCACTTCAAAAAAATCTAATTCAGCAAAGAATTGTTCTAACCTGTCTACATCTAAACGTGAAGCTTGGACTTCGACACACAGGGAGGAAAAGGGATACTTATTGTAGAAACTGTTACTGTGGCAATGAACAATTGAAGTCAAAGAAAAGCTAATAATATATTTACATTAGTGGGGCTGTAACAAATGCATTTCATTACTTGAACAGCACAAACAAAGTAGAGTCGAAAGAAGGAAACACTGAAGAGTTTATACAAACTGCTACAAACATACATAGTGTGAACAAACACTTAGTTAAAAGGGAATGGATTGTAAGTAAAGAGCATGTTTAATCCCTGCCTTTCTATGTAAATATTTTTCTCTCCCACAATTTGCAACCTGGTCTTATTTTTACTGCTTGCAACAATAACAACTGATTATTAAACTTATGCAATACTGAACGCATTTGTGCCCTTGCGTGGGTGCTAATATGTGCTGAGAAACATGTCACACACCAGCATAAAGGTTTGTCTAAACAGAATACAGCACCGCATTAAGGAGACCGTTTCCATAATAGACTCTAAGCTCTTGGCTATTCCATCAAAGTCCCATCTCCCTTATCTTTCTTTCAAGCGCTTTTGTTCCCTGATAAACAACTGAGGGATGAGCAAACAGGGGCATAAATCTGATACGCTGTTGTCCTGGGGACTGGGAGCTGAACTGAGAGTGTCTCTCTCAATTTTCCCTCTCTCTTTCTTCCCTGCCAGCTTAATTTAGGCCCTGATTGCAAACTAAAGCAGGGAGCTGTGCATCCTAAATGATGCCACTGTTGTATCAGACACAGGGACAGGAGTACGTAACAATTACCTGATCAGCAAACACCCCCCGCTGGAGACACTGACGAGAAAGCCAGGCTAAATACTACAACAAATTCACTCATTCAAAGTGCAATGCTTGGACTAGACACCACCAAAGCTTTTTCATTGTAATGGAGCTTGACTGTTAGTTTATCTCTGACCTTGGTGTCAGTTCTTCCTGCAGTGCTGTCCAAATAAAGCATGATAGAAAACCAGGGATAAGAAGAGGATATGGACAGATCTTTGGAGCCTGGATGCAACAGGTCACGTAGCTTAAGAACAGAGGTAGGCAAGAGGGATCAGTGGGGGGAGATTTAACGAGAGATTTAGATTTGTTTTGAGAGCAACATAGATCAGGCAGCTGATGCATTAACTGCAGCTGAGGAAGCAGTGAGGAAGAGGAAGATCAGGATAAAAAAGGGATGAAGAGGTCGAGAGCAGGTGAACGTAACAAAAGGTAATGCTGCAGCTGCATCATTTCAACCTTTTCAAATAGGTAATAATCAGCTGTCGCCTGCAGACTGGGTGCTAAAGCTCTTGAGATTTTTATTCTTCTCTGCAACAACCTGTGTATCATATGACCCATCAGTCTCCAGAGGATGTGAGGCCGTCTAAATAGCCCATTCATACCAGTGACCTCTTCACCAGCTTATATGCGAGTCACATGTCTGCTGTTAGGGCACGTTTCCATTTGAAACTGTTCAGACTTGTAATCTAATTGTAAGCTGCAGCATTCTCTAGCCCTCCTTTCATTCATTTCTTGTTCAGTGACTTAGCTCTTACTTTTCGTAGTTTTGACACAATTTCTATTGTGCTACAACCTATGAACTCATCAGAGATACTACTCAGCTCTGGAACACAATGACACTGCCATGAACAGACAGGTTGTCTGAACCACCACTTTATTTAAAAACCTTAATTTTAAAAACTCCTACTTATATTGGGCTAAAACATCTATTTAAGTTCTACCAGTGAAAATTGAAAGCTCTTCTTGGACCATTGAGAGTAAATGCATGTTTTTGGTCTCTTTTGCAAAGTAACACTTTGAATATTTTCTCCAACAGTCAGAAACCCTTTTATTGCAACTGACTATAAGTAATACAAGCCTGAACTCACAGACACTGCAGAGTTTTTATTGACACTGTTTTTTTTTTTAAATCGTCTGAAAAAATGCACATGAAATGTTAACTCATTTCACTTAAAAACTGTCGCGTGTAAAACTCTCTCATGGTGGTCATTTACGGTTATGTACTAGGAACATCGGTCTATAAACTGTGAAGGAAGTTTACAATCAATAGTTTGGGTAAGAATTTAACCCTTCACCTTCGTTTTGTGTCACAAATGCGTTTGTCCTGTTTTAAGTTTCAAACCAGTATGACTGTCTGATTACCAGTTTTTCATCCCCCATGTACACATTATGGCACTGTAGTTATTATCTTTAGATATTAGGCTTAAAACTTTGAGGCTAAAGCCGAGGTTGTTTTTCTCTGTTTACACTTCTTCTCATTCAAACGAGGGAGATAGTTTAGCAAGTAACACCAACAGGAAAAGTGAACCCCCCACTGGAACTCTGAATTCTTGAGTTTGCAGCATGTAACTTCAATTAGTGAATGTTCATTAATGTTCAATAATGTTTCTGCTGTAGAAAAAAAACAAACACAATCACCAGTGTTAACATATGGTCTCTGCCTCTTTATTTTTCATGCCTCTGCATTTTCTTCCTGTGGCATATATGTTAAATTAACAGAGGTAGATGAAAAACCACATGAAACTCATTATTCTGTTGGGCCTCTCCCTCCTGGTCGCTGCCTCTCAGATGTCTTCAATACCCATTCTAAACTTCTTTTACCTTTTCTGGAACATAGAACAAAGTCAAATATGTTTATGAATGAAGCCTTTTTGTCTCTTTATTACCCTGTATAATTCTGCTGTGGGACTTTTTGTTCTCTTCCTCCTCTCTCCCAAAGGTTTGTTGTGGTTTGTTCAAATAGGCCTTTTTCTTCACTCTTTGTATTCATGTTCTCTTTCTCCTCACTCTTTGAACGTTCCACTTTTGTTTGTCTCTTTCCTGTCTGTCTTTACTGCCTTTATCCCAGCACTTCTCTTTTATTGTTCTCCCTTCATTTTGGCAGATCACTCGTTCCTTTTTACAGTATGTGCAGCTCTCAACAGTAAAATGTCCTCCTTCCACGCATACATCGTTCCCTCTGACCCTTCTCCTACCGCTTTCCATCCATCACTCGCTCTCTCTTGCGTCACTCCCTCCCTCCCTGCTTCCCTCTAGAGATAATTACTACAAGTCTTGTGAAGATCAGCTTGTATTTAAACAGCTGAATAAGCAAGGCCTGGGGCTGCTGACAGCCGCTATTCAACAACAGTCAAGTAAAACTGGACTAGGAAATTATAGTTTGCATGCTGCATTATAGTGGACATTAAAAAATTGCCCTGTTGATATTTTGTTGTGTCCCCCAGTAATGACCAACACTCCATCTGTATGTAGCTTCTGCTCTCTATTACGGCCACACTGCAAGTTGATATACTGCATGTCCACATTCAGATAACTATTATGCAAAACTTTGAGAAACTTTCGTGTTGTTTATGACACAGGTCAATTGCAGTAAGAATCCTATTGCTTGCACTCACACTTTGGAGGAAAGAACTAGCATCATTCTGGGCATCACCCAAAACAGTGACATGACACACACAACACTAAATGCTAAGATGAACACTGAATGCTGGATAA
Organism: Acanthurus leucopareius; assembly: GCA_029814765.1. Taxonomy (NCBI): domain Eukaryota; kingdom Metazoa; phylum Chordata; class Actinopteri; order Acanthuriformes; family Acanthuridae; genus Acanthurus; species Acanthurus leucopareius. Next base: position 3,917,207 of record JAQMCX010000054.1, on the reverse strand, counting down.
TAATTGACAACAATTACATTCCTAAATGTTATTTGGACGACTATGATCCTACCTATAATAAATTAGATAGTATCATGGATAACATTAGCTGCTGAAGTAATTTGCAAGCTGCTCAACTAACATATCAACTAACATTTTGCAAGCAATAATGTCAGCGAGCAAGAAAACTTAGGATAGATACTTGTAACCTCGTTATGCTGCACTGAAAGTATTTTGCTACATTAGATAGCTAGAAAATAGTCCTTGGTTAAAAGAGAGCTAACGTTAGCTACACAAGAACTCATTAACCACAATACCACAACACATTTTGCACGCTTTACATTGATGTTAACCTTTTTTTTTTAAATTTTGTGGTTTTTTGTTAGATTGTTGATGTTGGTGCTGTTGGAAAGTGAAAGAGAAGCCAGACACTCAGAAGTGCAGATAAACAACTCTTCAGAATTTCCTAGAAATACCATTCTTAGTGATTAACAAAAAAATGGGAATTAGGCAACTGAGAAAGTTGAGGACAGTCTCAATTTTTAGATTATGTTGCAATCTATTCACACATTTGCAATGCAAATAATTTAATGCATGTAAATGCTTTTCTTTCTCCCATATTGTACCAGTAAGCCATTTACAGGAAAAATATCTCCAAATTGTCAAACATGCATTAAATGTGGGTACATTTCTAAATGTATATACTTGAAAAAATCATGCATATAGTTAAACATACCTGTTTTATTATTTTGTTTGAATTTTTCCAGGCAATTGTGTTTTAACCACAACAGTGTTTTTTGTTTGTTTGTTTGTTTGTTAAATCAAGTAAACACACACACACACACACACACACACACACACACGCACACACACACACACACACACACACATACCTGCTTCGTTGTAAGTAGCAGAGAGCTTGTCTAGCATTTCCCTGTCCAAAGCCAGGATTTGCTGCTCCAGGATGGAAGGATAGGACAAACCGCCCCTCTCTTTTTTTTCATCTTTATCCTTGTCTTTTTCCCTGTCTCGTTCTTTTTCCCGTTCATATGTCAGTAGCTGCTGGCGGAGAGCCTCCGGCAGGTGAGCCTTGGCAAAGTCAGCGGCAGCCTGATAATGGAGAGCAGAGGGAGATGAGAAGTATTAGACAGCTGCACACAAAAATCAGATAGATCACAAACACTGTCAGAGTTGTAACCAAATATATTCTAATGGGTGTTTTTCTTTCAAACTAACCATGTTCAAGCAGTGGTACTAGTTCAAATGATGCCTACTAGTGTTTTTTTTCAACTGATTAAGCCAACAAGTGATAAAAAAATAAAAGAATTGATAAAAGAAATAAATGTTGAATGAGGTAAAAACAAAAAATTGTCAGTAATGGTTTTGTTAGTACAATGACACCTATTTTCTCTTGTTTCACCCTCTTAAATATTAAATTTCTGCTTTTCTGTATCAACTATGTAAGTGTAAACTGAAAGGTTTTGGCCTGTATTCCCATTTCCTCTGGATTTTATGGCTTAAACAGGAATATAAAACCAAAAAACAAACAAAAAACAAAATAAAAGAGAATAGAGCAGGTAAATCATCAAAAAAACACATATTCAATGCGGCATCAACAGTGATGCCACAATATCCAGATATACAGATGAAGTGTAGAATTATAACTAATGACTTGCTGAAACTAGAAAAAACTGAAAAAACATACTTAATTGCTTATAATGAAAACTTGATATAATAAAACATTTAAAAAGGGGATGATTTTTCTGGGAGAGTACTTAAAATACATTAGAATATTATTGATAACAGAATAATGTATGAACGTTCTATTTTTGTATTTTTCTAAACATGCACACACTCTCAATGTGCGATTTTGGCAAGAGGCATCCAAAATAAGCTACAGTGGCGGTAACCTGCTTGTCCTTTCTGCCTTGACAAAGCAGATAAAACTAAGATAAAGAAAGAAAAACTGCATCGCCAACAAACCACACAAGCTCCCGCTCACACCCCGCTGTGGGATAGAGCTGAGCCAGAGAAACTGTATCCTCACCTCTATCTGTTTCACTCTTAGGGTGACATCAACTAAACCCTGTTCTTCCACATGCTCCCACTGCTGTTGCAGATAAAAAAATGCCTCTATTCCCTGGCTCAGTGCCATACAAGGTAAATGAGCTAGTTTAAGGTCACGGAGTTCAAAAGTTCCAAGTACAAATGTCAGATGATATTTTGCTGACATGCAACAGATCTGCAGAATCCGATTCATACTACTCATTTTTCATACAGGTTTTTATTTGTAGAAACAACTGCAGTATTGAAAGGCATTGGATTAAGAAAACAGAGTGAGCCTGTCAATACAGCAGGAAAGAAAAAGTTTGCAATTTCCTGGCGCTGAATATAATGCTTTTAGGTCATATGACAGAACCATAGATGAACTCTGTGTCTCAAGTGTTTCCTCATTTAGCTCTCTCCCCTATCTATACCTCCCTCTCTCTTTTTTCCATCTATATCTCATTCTGCTATGGGAAATTACTTTCAAGGTCTCAGATAACCCTGGCTCCTCTACTTCTTCTCTACAGATGAAAACAACTCATCCACTCCTCTTGTTATACCCTCTCAGTGTTACTGAAGCATTCCTCTGCAAGCTCCGTCAATCTTCCCCTATCTTCGCCAATGAAACCAAAACACTCCCAGTTTTCCATTTCCCAAAGTCCCTTCCATCCATTTCCATGCTGTCGCTCAGTCCAAAATCACCTTGGATCTCTCTAACACCATCCCTGTCTGGACACAAACACTGCTAACATAACTCCATCCTACAGCTGCCATGCAGTAAATAGGAGTCATAAAATGAGGTCATAGGTCATAAATAAAACAGTAAGACTTTTGTCTGCATGGGTTATACTTGGCCAAATACAGAGCATTTAAATCTTTTGTCTATCAGTCCTTCTAAAAGCACTGGTGTCACAAAAACCTTTTTCCAGCTTTTTTCCTCAAAGTATTTGACTACACATGCATGTGTTCGTACCAGTTACATCATGAAACCCATGATGGAGTGTAACAGAGTTTATTTAATTGAGTACAGTACTAAGTACAGAGGTACCTGTATGTTACTTAATAGTTTCAATATCATGTTACCTTGTATTATTAATCCACAACAATTCAGTGGATATTTTATTTGACAGCTTGAGTTACTGAATAAAAAATGCAAATTAAAATTTCTGCATATAAAACATATGAAGATGTATGCACAAGTACAATTAAATATAGTTGATTGACAGAAAATTATGATTAAACCTTTTTTAAAATTCTTATATAATTTTTGGTATATTGTTATTGTTTCTTCTCTTTTGTATTATTGGTCAGGCAAGAGAAGCACTGCAAACATTGTGAAAGAGTTTTTTTTGTATAGTGTGGTATTAGTACTTTTGCTTAAGTAAATCTAAATACTTCCTCCAACAGTGTTCTAGACAGTGTGACTGCATGAGAGTCTTAGCTTGGGGACAGCAGACGGCCTGGACAGAATGAGAAGTGGAGGCTTAGTTTTGATTATCTGACAATCTAACCTTCTGGCAAACCAGACCGACACATTGAACACCTGGCTGCAGCATCTGTACCGACTTAGAGGATGAAAGGAGGGAAGGGTGGATGTGGGAGGGATAGTAGGGATGGATGGGGATGAGGACTGTGGGATACAGGGATGAAAACAAGATGGCAAGGCTCATGGATAGTAATGCGGGAGAGAACAAAATGGAGGATGAGATTCTAAGTTGGTGTATGTGCACAACAGAGGAATGCAGAAGGAGCTACAGCTAGAGCTGTGTTTAATGGGAGATTTAGATGAAACAGACAGAGGTCAAACTAACAGTGGACAAGATCTTACAGTTTCACTTGAAAAATACTGTTTTATAGCATTACTGGTAGTCAAACCTTCACACTGTACTTTAAAATACCGTAATAACATTAACAAGTGTCACAAACTGATCATATGTAGTGCAAAAATTTAAGATATGCATCTACATTATGTCTCAGTCTGTTGATAGGTAAAATATATATTTTTTTTTAGCTGCTAGATGCTCCACAGTGTTCACCAGGTAGTTAGTAGCTATGTCTGTCTTGATGCGGTGCTTCAGCTGTAGAACTTTTTACTGAAAATGGTTTTCTGCTGCTGTCAAACATAAGCTGAAATAACATTACATGTTATTTAATTTTTGTTGATTCAATACCATTATTCAATACCATCATCTAGTGCAGGTTTAAGTAATTTATTATTGCAAATAAAAATAGTTTTAAAATTGATTTACAATAATAATCTCATCCATTAATTCTTGTTTAGATGAATCAGATTATTTAAGTAAATCAATGACAATAGATTGCTTTACTTTAAATATGTTGAATTTATAATGATCAATTATTGCCTCAAACAATTAGGGTTAATTCAAATTGTCATTCTTTTTTCTGGATTAACCAGTAATTTCAACCCTTACAAACAAAATACATTCAATTTTTTCAGTGAAGAAAATAAAAACTGTGATTCTCGTCCCTACACAGGAAAGTTTTCTTGGAGTGCAATCAGTCATGGCGTGCAGAGCGTCACATTGGGCTCTCCTTCACGCCAAAAATACCTTGCACCACACACGCAAGCACAAAGGCCTGTATGCACAGTAAGTAAGTACACAAACCCCCACACACAAACACACGAACCGTCCTATCTCAGCTGGGCCACCTACACACTTTTCACCCTTTGCGTCATCTCCCTAAACACACCCTTCTGACTGCTAACTGTGAAGCACTCAGAAGAACAGCCCAACAGAAACACTCAGGCCTTTTAAACACTTCTATCCATCATATTGCCATGCTGACAAAAATGAGGAAAGTCATCTGAGTTTTCCTTTAGAATCACCCTGAGGGAGCTTCATAACCGAAGTAGAAAAATCTCTTTCTACGGTCTCTCTGACAGATCATGCAGGCAGATGGAGAGAAGAAGGGAGAGGGGGGAGACCAAGGAGTGTGAAAGCCATTCATTAGCATTACTCAAGCACATCATTAGACAGAAAGAGAGAGAGAGAGAGAGAGAGAGGAGCAAAGAAGAGGAGAAGGGAAGAGAGGAGAGTAATTGAGAGAGAGAGACCCTTCAGTTTGAAGACAGAGCTGGAGAGAAGTGACAAGAATCATCAAAGCAATGAAATACAGAGAGAGCAGTGGATACCAGAGGACAGCAACTCTGTTTTCAAAATAGTTCTTTGTTGTTTTGATTTCCAGTTCACACATTTTAAGTTTTAATCACAAAGTGGTCTCTGAGGAGAATATTTCACATTTATTCATCCATGACTAGTGCACAGTGACTATAAATTTCTGTGTGCTCAATTCTAGGATATCATTTGCTTTTAAATTCCCCATAAAAATGAAAACAAATAGATTATATTGATAATTCAGTGCGGGGTTACTCTCTAGAAACACAGTGCAGAGGTGTAGTATGTTGCATCTCAGCATGACACTGCAGAGCTCAGTTGGTCCACAGGGCAGAGGAGTGAACGAGCATGGAGTCTTAATTTCATTATCTCACACCTCAGCTTTGTATGTGTCAAGACTATGCCAAGTATATGCTGGGAGTGAGAGTGTGTGTGTCTGTGTAAACATCTGGGCTTGCAACGTAGTGAGGACCAAAACAATTTCTTTAACCAACGAAGTGAGGACATTTTGGAAAGTCAAGACATTTTGGGACGTTCTCTCAGCTTAGCTCCCTTACAAAGACCAAAAAAGATATAAGTACATGTATGAATATATATGTAACTGTATGTATTTAAATATGTATGTTTTTAAGTTTGCAAGTATGTATGTAAGTATTTAAGTATATAAGTGGTTTGGTACAATGTTGTCACTGCATAATACAAGAAACAAATCAAAATGTACTTTCAGCAAGCTAGTATTTCAAGTTACGTTGCTTAAACATCGACAGAACCTGAGTCAAATGTATGTTTTGAGCACTTGTAACTCATCTCATCATCCACCTTCCTTGATAGAAGTGTAAAATAGTAGTTACCTGGTTTTACAATACTGAATTACTCACTGTAACAGCTGTCCACCATAAGCACTCTGAAAAACTGAAAAATCTTTTGATTCATTTAAGTTGTTTGTCTGATTTTAATTACTGTAAATTTGAGAAACTTTTCTTTGCTTATTAAGATTTGAGACGTGGTAAAAGCTTCAGATAGGACATGACATAACAAGACATGAGAACTGGAATTAATATTTCTTTAAATTGTAGAAACAAGTTCATTTGCTTATTATAAAGCTTTGAGATCTAATTATTCCTATGTTAAAAATGATAAATCTGTCCACCAAATGCACAACTTAATTGCTTCAGTTTTATTTATCTATTTATTCACTTTTTAATCCATTTGGTTATTTTTATCTTGTGTTGGAACAATTGTTAGAATCTACCAGCTGAACCAACCCCTAAACATTTGCACTAATATTTTTTAAAACAGGTCAGTAATGTGCACTAGCACCTGTAAATAAAGAGCTAAAAATCTATAAAATATGTACCTTTTTTAAATCTCGTGTCATTTTTTTTATATGATGTGAGTCCTCTCTCTTCACTTTCCACACAATCTGTGTAGTATAGTTCTCAAAAAAACCCGCAACTCTTCTTAAAATCAGCATGTAGATCCGTTTGGCCTTATTTTTAGAAAGACGATTGTAAACTGAGTATTGCACCTCAATAAATGCTTCCTGTGCAGTGTGAGCCCTGAGGCCAGATTGGAAGTGTTTGTGTGGCCATGAAAATATCCCCTTGTGCCCAAACTCACAGATTTTGCTTAGGCATCCCAAAACTATTTTTGCTCTCCCAACCATTAAATCGCACCCAAAACCACTACAAACATTCTGAGCACAGATGGGTTCAGAGATGGTGGGCTGAGGAGGGGCGGCTGTGGTGGCGGTAAACACACAAACACACAGCTACATCAACTCCAGAAACATTCAAAAATAAACCACTTTGAGCAACATTCATATTCAAATACCAGTGATGTCTCAGAGGGCACGTGTAATGGCCAGCACTGTGCTGCGTGGCTGGTAGTGTAAAGAGGACAAAAATGACTTCTATAAAGTGAATGAGGATTTCAGAAGCAAAACGCAGAGCAATAAAAGTGGATCAGGACTGGAAAGTTGAATAGAAGTCCATTAAAAGTGGCAGGAAATGCTTCAGTGCCTTCAGAGAGAGAGAAACAGAGAGAGAGAGGGAAAGGGGGAGAGAGCTTGACATGAAATACTGCCTCTTGGCTAAACAGAATCAGCCCCAGTTCTTTTCTCTCTCCGACTGTGAAAGAATGAGAGGTGTAAGGCTGGTATAATAAGAACATCTGGTAGCCATGGTTACGGTTGCCAAAGCGTCCAATTGGCTAAACATCTGTCCCACTTCAGCAGACATTCCATTCCAAGTCCCCTCAAACTTGCAGCAATACACAAAGACCTGCCCCCGAGGACAACAAACCACAGGTTGTTGGCTCATTCATTTGCCAATAAAGCAGATTTTACAGCAAAGGTGACCGTCTAGCGACTCCAGATCTACAAACTCACTTACTCGCACACACAGACAAGTACACACTCACACTCAGACACACAAACAGAGACAGATCCTGTCCCTCTTTACTTATAAAGTGAAGGGAACTATGACGGATGTGATTCACATTCAGCCAGCGAACAGCCTCGTAGCCATCAGTCTGACTCTCCACGGGCAATACACACAACTTGGTAGTAAGATCTCAATGTGTCCTTCCTGTGACGGCCGGGTCCATTGGAGGAGGTGAAAACTCATATTAAACCTAAACAGTCTATTAGAAGGAGGCCGTGTGGTTGATCCCTAGATTCCTATTCCCTAATTCTTGACTGTGAGCACCTTGTCAGTGTCTACGGCCTGGACACCCGCTCAATAATGGACTAATGCCTAGTTTATAGAAAAGAGGCTCAGCAATATTTTCCAAGACTTTTGATGGCAGATCATGATTTATATGACTGTTAAAGTGGGAGGGGTGTGAGCTGCTAGCATCACAGCCTGACTGATATTGGATGAAAAGCCTGAAAGTCTAGTTAGTCAACAGACTATGTGTGTCTTGGTGGTGAGTTCAGCTGAGGACTTTTTTTTGTATGTCATCTTCTGTCCTTCTTGTCTTATTATCTGCCAGTTCTGAACTGTCCATATACCACTTCACTGTTGTGCTGTAGCAAGAATATATGCCCTAGCTAGGGTCATGTATTCTTGCCAGCTAAAGTAGCAAAAAACAAGGCACTTGCATGGCCTATCTTTTAAGCAATAGCCTACATTTCGCAAGCAAACCAACATCTTATGCTGAGATCAAAGTTTCACACACACACACACAAACTCTGCTTGGCTGTAGTGATGATGGCCTATGTGGATCAGTCTGTTGCAAAAAAGAGTTGCTGTAGTTTGTAATGGGCTGTGAAATAGCAATGCCTCTTTTAAATGACCTAAAAAAATGAATCTGGAAGCTATTTATTCTTACTTTATCACAAACATATACCCAAATACAAACGTGTGATTACCTAAAACCAGCCAATAACATCTACCTGACCAGTGCATCAGATACAATGTATGAGTAACACTATTTTCCTTCTATATTCCTCTGATAATTGCAAGATAAGTGCTGATAAATATAACAAACAAGAAACATTGTGGGAAATGGTAAGTGGAAAGGTGTAGAGGTGCTGATGCTTATGCATCTCCAGCATGGCAGTAAATAACAACCACACGTCCATCTTGCTACCTATTTTAAACACTCACACACACGATACACACTACACACACAAACATTGGTGCCACAGTGTAAATGTGGCACCAATGAAATGTAATGCTAGTCGTTAAGCAGTGTAGCACTGTGATTTCTTGCATAATATTCTACATAGGTCTCTATGCTAAACAGCAGTATGGCAAAGGAACAGCCTGGTGCTATGTGCACATGTGTGCATGTGGCAGTGTTTGTGTGTGCGTGTGTTTGTGTGTGTGTGTGTATATATGTGTATGTGTGTGTCACAGTCAGATAGGAGAAGTTATTACTTCTGGCCAGGGCGCTCCACACGTCACATGCCTGTCTCACAGAGCAGAGGGGTGGCAATTAGAATAACTGCAACTGGCATAAATCAGCATGAGCCATAAACACCACAGTGAGAGAAAGAGAGTGATGTGAAAAAAAAGGATGCAGTGGTGAGAGGGAGAAAGCAGAGGTGATAAAACCATTTTAGATATGCACTCAGGTGAGAGAACTGAGGAAATGGGAAGGAAAACGATGGAGAAAAAAAGAATTAGAATAGGGAATCACTTCTACAATTCTTGGAGGTGTGGGACTGATTAAAAAATAAACACACACACTCACACACACACACACACACACACAGGTTGTGCTCATTGACACTTTTGAGTTGAATTTTTTGTTATGTTATGTTATGCATCTGCAGAATTGCATCTTTTTTCTTATAAAATTTTACATGCCCAGGTCCCGTTTACATACACATTTTTTGTTCATTACATAAACCTTTAGATAGATGATGACAATAGTTATTCCAATCCAATAGCTCATTTCTAGAGCTAATAGAAAACACATGAAAGAGGTTTCAAGCAAAGCAACACTTCAGCTATGATTATAGGTAGACATGTTAGAACCTGATGTTCCTGTGAGAAGCTGGTCTTTTCGTGTTATGATCTCACCACAGACAATACTCGGGATACTTTCTCATCTTTCACCTCCAGTAAGTCTATTATTACCAGCAGATACCAACATCAACCAGTAAACCCACGCCTATACTCCTGCTGCTGCCGCTGAAAAAAAACAAACCAACAAACAAAAAAAAACATTCCTACAACATTACAGAGCAAAGAAGACTTCCCACAAGCCTCTTCTTCAAATCTCATGAAAATAACTAAAAATACACCGCATGAGTTGTATGAATCCATCAGCATTCACATGACAAAACAACTGGATGGCACTTTTATTACAGCTGCTGATTTGAACAGACCTGTAAAATGTTTTAAAAATCACCTGAAAAATTACCTGTACCATGCCTAAACAAACATTTACAGCAGCTACAAAGCCCTTCCTCTGTCCTATTTTGGGTCTGTTAGACCACGTTTTCCTCCTTCTGCTGCTTATTTACTCTCACCTGATGAAAGGGGCCAAACCGTCAGTGGAAACTGTTAAAGTGTGGACAGATGAAGCTACAGCAGCTATACAGGACTCTTGTGAGTGCACAGACTGGCACATATGCAGAAATGTTGAACCACATCCACATGATTACAACATACCTCAGCAAATGCATCCATGATGTGGCTGAAAACACACACACACACACACACACACACACACACACACACACACACACACACACACACACACACACACACACA